>JAYESA010000003.1:40834659-41318069 GCA_036927795.1 Iris macrosiphon
CAATTCCTGACCAAATAGGAAAAGGACCCATCAATTTGGTATTAATTGGTATCAGAGCCTTTGGATCATGCTCTTGAAGCTAGTGGAGAGCACGACTCGAGCAGCCATGGCTCCAGAGCTAGATCTGTCACGCCCCGATCTTCCGTAGGCTAAATCGGTCGTCCCCGCTAGGCGAGAATCACCGCACAAGCGCTCCCGCGGAACTATCGCTTTTTGACCCATCCGGACGTGATGCCACACGAGCATGAGCCACGCCCGTGCAAGGACGTGGTTCATTGGATGACAGTAAGAGATCTAAGCCACAGAGTCACACAGATTGTCCGAGTGCAGCAAAATCATAAACACATAGGCAATTTGGTAATAAGTTCACTGATTCTACAATAGCGGAAGCATTAAATAACACAAGTTGAAGTAAAGCAACTCTTTATTGATATAGGCAAGTGTTATAGGCGGCGCTTGGCCGAGATTATAAGCCGCTCAAGCCTCTCTATCTGAAACAATAAAAGCGTTCCAAGTGGCTACAATTGTGGAATGATTATACATGCGATGTTCAGGCTATGTTCCAACATTGTCTTGTATATGTGCTTAAGTTCCGGATCGCAGCACTCCAAGGCTCCAGAGTGATCTCCACGCCTTAGCACGTACGAAGGAGGCATCTGCACTGAACGAGGTTCTCCCACACCCTGGAAACGATCTGGTGGGTTATCAGTACATTGAATGCACTGGTGGGGAGGCTACACGTGTCATGCCCCGATCTCTCGCAGGCTAAATCGGCCGTTCCGGCTAGGCAAGAATCACCGCGCCAGCGCTCCCGTGGAACGATCACTTTGACCCATCCGGGCGTGATGCCGCACGAGCGTGAGCCACGCCCGTGAAAGGCCATGGTGCATTGGCTGGCGGTAAGAGTTCTAAGCCACAGAGTTGCACAGATTGTCCGAGTGCAGTGGAGTCATGAACGTGTAGGCGATAGGTAACAAGTTTACTGAGTTGACAATATAGCGGAAGCATTGAATAACACAAGTTGAAGTAAAGCAACTCTTTTTTGATATAAACAAGTGTTACAGGCGGCGCATGGCCGAGATTATAAGTCACTCATGTCTCTCTCTTTGAAACAATAAAAGCGTGCCAAGTGGCTAAAATTATGGAATGCTTTGTACAGGCGATGTTCAGATGATGTTCCAACATTATGTCTTGTATATGTGCTTCAGTTCCGGATGCAATACTGCTTCGGAGTGATCTCCACGCCTTAGCACGCACGAAGGAGGCATCCACACCGAACGAGGTTCTCCCGCACCCTGTAAACGATCTGGTGGATTATCAGTACATTGAATGTACTGGTGGGGAGGCTACTCGCCCGCTCGACAAATCCAAACACGTAATATAAGGTTTCGTGCACCAACTATTAAGTTTGTCTTTCTAGTTGCCTTAGGATCCGTTTCATGCAAAGATTGAATAGCCTAACTCGTGTGGCTGTGCGTCGTGCGACATGAGAGAAAATACGGCGAGACTTACCAACTTAGTCCTTCCCTGTCCAAGGCAAACCAAGTTAATTTAAGCACGGACAGTATAAACATTTAGGGCATTCATAATGAAAACCAAGTTAGTAGTATATGCAAATACGAGAGTCGTGATTGTTCAGGGGTTCAGTTGTTCTTTGATGCGATGCAATGACTGGCACGCGGATAGCCGCTAAGCGAGGATGACTTAGCTATATGACATGAGTCGCTGGCATAGCCATAAAGGACAAGTTATAGTCTTGAAAAAGGATAAAAAGCAACAAAGATTCAGTAGTGGCTGCAGACCATCCTGTCCAGATGCAGTAGACTAAACGTGAAGTTCCATCCAGATCGGATCAGCTCCAGTACCCCAAAGACCGTCCGTGGAACCTAATAACCTTGTTTTCAAGTTGTCCGCGACATTCAAGTCTCTAACTTCGGGTCTCTGGTCGGGTACAGGAACAAGTTCGAGGCAGTATGTATATATATATATAACAAGTTCTGTATGGAACGAGTTCGAGGTAGGATATATATATAGAACTTGTTGAGGCAGTATTGTGCACAATAATGTATCGATTTCTAGGCCAGTTGATTCAGTAGTTTGCTCCACGAGCTGTGATTCTGGGATTTATTGATTCATAGTGCAGATTCCCTGGTTCGGAAATTGCCTTAGCGACCCAATTGTCCCAGATACCTTCTGGTTCATTTATGCACGAAACGACTATTAGATAGTCTTCCGAGGAGAACCTAAATAAATGTATGACATACAAGTGTTACACGGTCTTGGCATAGTTTATGCGACAAGCATTGAGACGAGGCATAGCGGGTCTAGTTGCACAAGGCATAGGTAGCATGCGAGGGTCTGGATATAAGCATTATTTCATTTTCATGTTTTAGCATAAGCAATACAAGTTGGGATTATTCCCTTAGCTAGGTGCGTTGGATTCTTATTAGCATGTAGGGTGATTCACCTAGCGACTAGCATGTATCGATCCAGATTTTATATGTGCTAGCTAAGCAAAGACAAGTTCACCGTAGCTGTAACGCCCGCAACCGCACGGTGTGTTATGCTGAGTCGGATTGAATGAAACAAATGCTGGTTATATTTGATTTGTTGGATTTTCGGAAAAAGTATTGATTGAGTTGGTTTTATGTGCAGATGGCTAGCGGAGTTCGATGGGAAACAGGTGTTCGTTCAGAACAGCACTGAGATAGCTGGATTGGAGCGATAATATCGTCTTCCTTAGTCCGATCGGTCAGATGATTTGTAGAGCACGACCTGCTCGCACGGTCATACCGGTTGAGTAGATCGCGCTTTGCATCGGACCACGGGTTCAAGGAATCGGCCGTATTGGCAGGACATGATGCTTAACGGAATCAAACATTGTGAGTGGGCTCTTTCCCTTCTCCTCTACTCCTTCATGCCTAATAATATGGAAAACACGTAAAGGCTTGAACACTTGGACTGAAACTTGGGAATCACTACACTGAGGCGTGCATAGAGTGTACGTCGTTGCTTGGATATGATTGTGGCTTGAATTAATTTGCGCATATGGATAGTTGGAACTAGAGTTGGATTATACATTTGAGGCAGTTGGTTGAATGATTGGGATTATGCTTGGATAGTTGGAATGATACATTGAGGCATTGGGAATATCGGAAATTTGGGCGAGCGAACGTGCATCCGTGCACGAGTATCACTTGGGCGCTTTGTCTTGCAAAGCGTGCAGTTGTGGTTCGAAACCAAACAACTGCATCGGCGAGGGCATTGTGCCACTATTGGGGCATTGGGCCATGGGATTGTTCTGAGTTGGGGTGTTGCACCCAATTTGAAACACTGTGCTGAGAAGCGGCATTGTGCCGATGGAATGACTTATGAATTGTGCCTTGGGCAATATGTTGGAAGAATGGTTATGGATATTTGGTTATGGATGTTTTGGTTGGATAATTCATGGAACGAGTCTAGGATCGCTTGGTGGGGCGAGAATGTTCGATCCTTTCGTCATACCTACTTGGTGTCTGCATGTCACAGACAACCTGTGTTGCACGGGGTTTGGTCTCCTCGAACGGGAAGGCTCCGGGGCACCGGGACCGTTCGACCATGGAGGAGACAACTTGTCAAAGTGCCTTGGACGTAGTGCCGGCGGTTGGATGTGATCCAGGTGGGTTAGCTACTTAGCGTTGTTTCGAGTAGAACCGCATTTGATCAGTCCGATCAATGTCCTTTATGGCTTGGCCAGTGACTTCATATAGATAAGAGATGGTTTGCTTTACTTTGGTTGGTTTGTGCTTCTTGTAGGCGCGGCCACCTTGCCTCGGTAAGAGTGTGCACCTTGAGATTTGGATTGTAAGTTTTGGTTGAGGATGGATATTGAGGCTTGGATGATGGTTCGATATGTATCGTGTTGCTTGGGCTTGAGTAGGTCGGTTTGTATGCTAGAATCCTTCGGGATGGTTATATATTGCTTGTCGATTGGTTTGAGTAGAATGCTTGCATGCTTAAACTGCTTTACAGCTTTTCTTAAAATGTCATCCCTATGCCATGAAATGAATCTAGGATTCAACTAGAAAGATCACCATATAACTGTTTGCATTCACTATTTTACTTACTGTCGGCTTAGACGAGTGGGTTATCCCGCTCACCAGTATGGCTGTGTACTGACCCACATTTGTGGGCATTATTTCAGGTACGCAGGTGTAGTGGCGTTGCTTGGATATACGAGACATGATGTATAAACTGTAAGTACCTTTGTGGGCTAGAGAAAGAGCAAGAGTATTGCATCGCCTTTGAGGCATTCGCCTTTGTGGCATTTCATTTGGACCCTATCGAGAGCTTCACTGTGTATTACTCTGATGTGTGCTTGGTACACAATACTTGACTTCCGCTGCAACTTGGTCGTTTCGATGATAACTTTGGTGTTTGACAACATGGTCTTGTATGAGCGCATCTCCAGGCTCGTACGGCATCACATTCCGATGAGAACGATTGTCCTGCGGGAGAGCTACAACGTTGTGATTTACGTTCAGCGGAGACTATTGAGCTTGCGGGAGATTGGGGCATGACAGTAGCCACCCACCTTAGCAATGATTCGCCTCGGTAGAGCGATACGTCAAGTGAGCCTCTGTAAGCCTAAGCCAGAATCCTGTAGGGACATGTCTGGATATCCTTTACCTCAAACGAGTATTCTCGCCTGAGCAAAGTGGGTCGGGACATTGCACTTTTGCCGTTTGAATCGGCAGTCCGCTTGAACAGAACGGGGTGTTACATCCTACCCAACTCAGAAAAGTCTCGTCCTCGAGACTTACTGAGGACAAGCAGTACGTTTTAATCAATTTTGATTTAATAATACAAGGCTGAGGCAAACCTATACAAGTCGTTGTACTTATTTATTTGGATATTCACTTGCAAAAGCGTTCGAGATCAGCGTATCGCTAGTCTGGATTGTACACATATTCGAAGTGCACTTCTAGCATGAGCACACCAACCAACTTAGCGATAGCGAAGTCTTAGCACTCGAGTTTCACATTTTCCTTAGTCTTGGATCGTGCACAAGTTCAAGGCGTCCCTCAAACATATGCATTCAACCAAACTTAGAGATAGTGAAATCGGACAAGCTACTTGCGTAAATCTTAAGGGTCTACACAGGTCGGCACAAAGCCCCTAGCATCACAATTTTATACAAGCAATCACATTATTCTAATACGCTTTTCAAAAGTATTAGACTTATTGTTGGGACATTCCATTTGGGACATTGAGAGAGAGCGTACACATAACCCACGAACGAGCTTTTGAAACTGAGATATTCGAAATAAAGTCCAAAGGCATATAAGCCAGGCTCTGATACCAATATGTCACGTCCTGATCTCCCGCAGGCTAAATCGACCGTTCCCGCTATGCGAGAATTACCACGCCAACGCTCTCGCGGAACGATCGCTTTGACCCATCTGGGAGTGATGCCGCACGAGCGTGAGCCATGCCCATGCAAGGCCATGGTGAATTGGCTGGCGGTAAGAGTTCTAAGCCACAGAGTCGCACAGATTGTCCGAATGCAGCGGAGTCATGAACGCTTAGGCGATCGGTAGCAAGTTCACGGAGTTGACAATATAGCGGAAGCATTGAATAACATAAGTTGAAGTAAAGAAACTCTTTATTGATATAAACAAGTGTTATAGGAGGCGCATGTCCGAGATTACAAGTCGCTCAAGCCTCTCTTTGAAACAATAAAAGCGTGCCAAGTGGCTACAATTATGGAATGCTTTGTACAGGCGATGTTCAGAAGATGTTCCAATATTATGTCTTATATATGTGCTTCAGTTCCGGATGCAACACTGCTTCAGAGTGATCTCCACGCCTTAGCACGCACGAATGAGGCATCCACACCGAACGAGGTTCTTCCGCACCCTGCAAACGATCTGGTGGATTATCAGTACATTGAATGCACTGGTGGGGAGGCTACTCGCCCGCTTGATAAATTCAAACACGTAATATAAGGTTCCGTGCACCAACTATTAAGTTTGTCTTTCTAGTTGCCTTAGGATCTGTTTCATGCAAAGATTGAATAGCCTAACTCGTGTGGCAGTTCGTCGTGCGACATGAGAGGAAACACGGCAAAACTTACCAACTTAGTCCTTCTCTGTCCAAGGCAAACCAAGTTAATTTAAGCTCGGACAGTATAAACATTCAGGGGCATTCATAATGAAAACCAAGTTAGTAGCATATGCAAATACGAGTCATGATCGTTCAGGGGTTCAGTTGTTCTTTGATGCGATGCAATAACTCGCACGCGGATAGCCGCTAAGCGATGATGACTTAGCTATATGACATGAGTCACTGGCATAGCCATAAAGGACGAGTTATAGTCTTAAACAAGGATATAAAGCAATAAAGATTCAGTAGTGGCTGCAGCCCATCCTGTCAAGATGTAGTTGTCACGACCCGCACCCGGTATAGGGGCACGAGTGCGTGGGTACGTCCAGCCTACGCCACAGCATCGGCGGTAGAACGCTGTCTATGTCACAATACTAGCTAATCACTCTCACATGAATATCCAACTCCATAAGGAGACACAGATATCACAATATAATATGGAATATACTCAATCATATAAGCTAAAGCACGATAAGATATCGAATGAAACAAATGAAATACAAGACAAGTCTAATAACAATAATAGTCTAACCTGCAATCAATAACATCCAGTCTCCAAGTATATCGAAAACAAGTCCTCTATGTCACAGTCTGGAAAAAAATATCCAGTCAGGATTGGAACGAAATACACCTCTAACAGCAGTTCCACATATATTGACAAAACTATAACACAGTGTAAAAAAATACAAGACAGATATGAAATACTGGCAATCAGAAATACTGACGAGCATGGATATACTGGAAAAAGAAATACTGGAAATGGAATACTGGAATAATGAAGTACTCGAATAAAGGAATACTGGAGCATGTCATCATCAATGTACATCTAGCAATGAAATAGAAATCCAAGTACACGCAAGAACAATGAACTGGTATATAAGTGTGTTCAAGAACAATAACTAGAACATGTAGAGATGCTAGATCAATATACTAGAGATGCATGTCAAGAATCATCTAACTAAGTGTGTGAAACATCAGTATATCATGTGATCGGCTTGGGTTATATGACTCAATACATGGATTAGCGATCATCCCCAACAGGTCAGGCTAACCGGAATGCAACAGTGATGAGGCATGTAAGGGTAAGGCTGCACCGACGTGAGATATGGGTGAGCTAATGCTGCATGTAAGGGGTATGATCACATAACTACTAATACTTCCCCGTTTCTCCCCAACTAGCACGATGGATTCCAATCACGACTCCTCGTGACAGGTCTCAATGATGCCAACTCATATAAAGAACAGTGTCAGAGTCATGTACGCTATACAACAAGAATTATAGAGATAATCAACATAATGGAAACTGTCAGAGAATGTACTCGCCTGGGGTCCTGCTGCTGGCATGAATCAGAATCCAAGTCACAGTCCAAATAGCCTATGTATTACAATTTTACCATGTCAAAAGATAATTTATTTTAATTTATTTAATTCTGGAATAATTACTCTAAAATCCTATTTTAATCTTATTACTCTAATTTTTAGGTTAAATCCTAATTTTTGCCCAAAAGAACCTAAATTTATCGACTCGAGACTCATGGCACGCAAATCGAGGCGATTTGTTGACCAAAAAGTCAACCGACACAAACTCGACTTTCATGCATGATTCCCTGTATATTTCAGCGTCAAAAATACACTGGAATTTACGGCTCATCCAAATTTAAATTCGTTTGGAAATTATGGCACATACAAGTTTCGTATTGTGCACCGATGGTTAAATTCTAACCTAGAAGTTCTACAGAATTAACAATATAAAAATACTTCGAAATAAATTCTGGGAAAAACATATGTCAATGATCTCTATATTAGCTTTTCGAAACTTTAAACGGTTCATGATTCTGATTCCTGGTTCTCCCGAAATCGCAAAAATATCGAAACACGTCTATTTTCGGACATGTTGTGTTCTTCGAATTTTCCAGAATTTAATACTAATAATTTCATAAAACAAATTATATAATCAGAAAGCTAACCTCAATATCTTTCTAACACAAAAAACTAGGCCTCATTTGGAGTCCGAAGCTATGCGCAATGGCTTCTGGAAGATGAAGGAACCCTAGATGGCAATTCTCCAAAATTCGGCTGAAGAAAAACCCTAGAAATAAATTTAAACTAATATATATAGAGAGGAGAGAGAAAGCAGTCGCGGCTCAGATCTTGACACGTGGCAGCCATCCAACGCTGCCCGCCCCACAGTCACTGACAGGCGGGCCCGGCACTGTTTGCTGCGGGAGGCTAACAGGTGGGCCCCCTGTTTGCTGACTGGGCAGAATTAATTACTTTTTGGGTTTTCTTTTTCAGAAATTAGTTTTTAATTCAGTTTTTCTTAATTAACTCAAAATAAATGCTAAAATAGTCAGAAAATTCCCAAAAAATTCTAGAAAATATATTTTATTATTTAGAACCTAAAATAAAAGTTTGGGATATTTTTAATTAAGTTTGACCCTAAAATAAATTCTTGAAAGTCATAGGAAATTAGGGTTACTGGTTTTTAATTAACTATAAATTATGGAAAAATCCCAATAGTCCCAAATTAACCTAATAACAACATTTAAGCACGAATTTTAGGATACGGAGGTTACAAGTCTATCCACCTTAAAAAAATTTCGTCCTCAAAATTTAAAATCCTCAATTATTATTATTTTTTTTAACCATCAAAATTAAATTCATCAAATCATACAATCATGAACTAATCCATATTGTTTTTTCACAACTTTTCAAAATTCTAGAAGTATCATATTCCCGCAAACCTTTAAAATTTAAAAAAATCAAATTTCATTCTTATCAAAATCTCCTCAAAAATTTATGCTAATCACTAAATACAAAACTTAATATTCAATCCTCTAATTTTAAATCCACTCAATGTATATTTATAAAATTTAAAATCTTGTCCAAAAAGTTTGAATTTCACACACTAATCCATTAATCATCTTACTCCTCAAATTTAAATCCAATTGATGCATGTTTATAAAATTTAAATTCTCATCCCAAAATTTTAAAATCGAACACTAACTCATTAGTGATCTTAATCCTCGATTCATTTTTTTCACACAAAATCAAATAATGTAGTACTTACGAAATCTTCAAATGCAATATTCAAAACATAAATTCATAACTTGCAGGCCAATGAATATAATGATAATCTCCTTAATTTTCTCAAATTTTAATGACAAATTCAATCATATCTTAATCTTCATAAAAATCAATATTTTAGCAAAATCGTTAATTCCGCCATATTAAATTCTCAACTCTTTATTTAAATTAATGTTTATCCTCGATATTTAAAGCACCTTGTCTCTCTTTGTCAAGTCATATCCTCTTCATAAATCTTTACTACGGTCAAACCCCCAACAATCAAGGTCTAAGAAAGTCCTACCTACAGTCACACAACATGCAATCTAGAGAAAACATACATGGTCATGGTATCCTTTGTCATGGTATTGCAGTCTCTGCTAGGGTGTACTACTAACTATATTCTAACAAAAAAAAATATTGATACAAGCTATGGTACTAAGGAATCAATCAATCAAACAAACAGATGGAAAAGGAATATGAGGAAAGAACAGAACATAGCCTTCTAACCCATTACTTGGACATCTTAATCCTCTAATATACACTTAACTCTGGCACATTCACTCACTAATTCCTATCTCTATATACTGATATTCATACCAACTAATCATTAGTCCACAACATCCATGGATACATCCATATTACACATACACCTGTCTATTGATACCTAGATATGATACCAAGAATCTCTAACACAAGTATAGTTTAATAATGCATCCAAAGTTTGATACCTCTATCCCTTGGTACTACTGTTTCTACTACAAGCACACTCATTGCTAGCTCTCTTACCTACTGCAATTGTTTATACTAGTCGTTCTTATCACTCAAGTGCACACTAAGTGCAACACACCATACTAAGTACTGCTCCTTCTAATACAACTCTAAATGGACACCCAAGTCTGTTTGCAGTGCCATCTCGAGCATGCTTAAGCCAACAGATCCTTACACATGCACTTCATCCACTCATATATTGATGTACATTTCTTACCCACCATAAAATTTTATCCTCAAATAAAACCCTCAAAAATTTAACTTCTCGAACAATTTAAAATAAAATGCATATACTTTCCTCAAGAGTCAAATATTCAAATATCAAAATATAATTTTAATCACTTCCAAAAATCTTTATAGCTTTGACTATATTTATTGAATCAAATTTTGAATCCTCAAACATTTTAATAACATAAAATCTCAACTCCTTAAAATTATTAAAAATTATAATTCATTTCCACTCTTCAAATTATAAATTTAATCCACAAGCATCTAAGTACACATATATGCTCACAGTCTCTAATACTCAAGGTGCACACAAATACATCAATTATCTACAACCTCAACTGTGTACTAAAATTTGCACTACCCGGATTACTTGCACTATTACTCCCAATAATCAAAGTTATCATCACACATATTTTCTCTAATAATTTTCTATTTATATTAACTGATACACCAATCTAATTATCATCACACAAAGTAGTTACTGTCATTAGCACCTTGCTCAACAAATCCTCGATATAGAATCATTAGTACTCTTGGTATGATAACACTAGCTTCATTATTGGATTATCTTATCAAACTTATTAGAACTCACGATTACTTGCACCTTCTATAACACCCATGTTCCACTTTACTCTCATGGGCAAGTATATGGTTCCTCATCTCGATTGATGTATATGTATTTTCCTTTTAATCTTTTACAGACTGTTACACTAATTTGTGATACATTTCATAACTTTCATTACCAATCTTGATATTTTTTCTACTCATGGCATCTCATTAAAACCCTTTATGCATATATATTTCTTTACTCTTGATACACCCAGTATAAATCATCAAATTGAACATCATGCTCCATTAATCTTTAACACAATTCCTTGATACTTAATTGTTTACATAGATCATCCAATTACATGAATTCATTACTATCCAGGACGTGTATGCTGACTCTGATACTAACTCTTGGAACCATTACTGATACTCTTACTCCTCTTTCTATAATACCAATATTAATTATAATAACACCTATCATAGAACTATTGCTACAAGGTACTATGTTATGGATATCTCTAAATTAATGCCTACTGCTCACATGTCCAACTAAGAAACACTTACAACTAACAAGTCACACTCAGTCAACACTAATACAAGACAGACAAAATTGCAAGTCACTAATTATCATACTAACAAGGAATCCTCAAAGAAAATAAGCTCAAAAAGGAACTGGATCAAGTACTGAAGGTATCTTTACTGCTAGTAAAGAAAAGAAGCGATGGAACAAAGTCATGTAATAACGAAAATAGATAAGTCTTGAGATGATACTTTAAGAACCATTTTAAGATACAACCTGATAATCATACACGTCTGTCAGAAATCATGATACTCAGAATCCTCGCCACGCTAGTAAGCATAGATGCGATAAACGACAGGTTCCGTAACTAAGGTATGCAACTCTATAGTCATGTCATCTAGAATCTTCGCCACGCCAACCGGTATGGCTGCGAGAGACTCCAGGTTTCATAACTAAAGTATGTACATCCAAGCCAGGTTCCTACGTTCTCGTCACGACAGCTAATATGGCTGCGATAAACTCTAGGTTCCATAACCAAAGTAGACGTTTTACCTTCCTCACTGTCCTCATCAATATATGTCATCAGATGATACCGTAAAGTTTTAGCCCGTAAAATTTATCTCGATATGAAATCAACTCAATAACGATACCAAAAATTAAATTTAACAACTGGTCAACAAGAATCAAACTCAACAATGATATCAAGATTTTAATTTAATAACTGATTAACAAGAATCAAGTTCAATAACAACAAGCGAGAACGGATGGGACAAGGGAAAAGATTTAAATTGAAAATTATAATAAGATTCTCAAGGTCGTCCCAGGAATCTCTCAAGAGTTTTTTGTGATTGAGTATCCTCTCTCATCCTAGTATCCTATGTCCTATATTCTATAGCAGGCACGCAGTAGTACAACTAAGATGTCGCACTACCACGACATCGCACAACTTGCGAAGTCTGACCTGCATGGGCCACCACTAAAAACGTGTCACGACCCGCACCCGGTATAGGGGCACGAGTACGTGGGTACGTCCAGCCTACGCCGCAGCATCGGCGGTAGAACGCTGTCTAGGTCACAATACTAGCTAATCACTCTCACATGAATATCCAACTCCATAAGGAGACACAGATATCACAATATAATATGGAATATACTCAATCACATAAGCTAAAGCAAGATAAGATATCGAATGAAACAAATGAAATATAAGACAAGTCTAACAACAATAATAGTCTAACCTGCAATCAATAACATCCAGTCTCCAAGTATGTCGAAAACAAGTCATTTATGTCACAGTCTGGAAAAAAATATCCAGTCAGGATTGGAACGAAATACACCTCTAACAGAAGTTCCACATATATTGACAAAACTATAACACAGTATAAAAAAATACAAGACAGATATGAAATACTGGCAATCAGAAATACTGACGAGCATGGATATACTGGAAAAAGAAATACTGAAAATGGAATACTGGAATAATGAAGTACTCGAATAAAGGAATGCTGGAGCATGTCATCATCAATGTACATCTAGCAATGAAATAGAAATCCAAGTACACGCAAGAACAATGAACTGGTATATAAGTGTGTTTAAGAACAATAACTAGAACATGTAGAGATGCTAGATCAATATAATAGATATGCATGTCAAGAATCATCTAACTAAGTGTGTGAAACATCAGTATATCATGTGATCGGCTTGGGTTATATGACTCATTACATGGATTAGCGATCATCCCCAACAGGTCAGGCTAACCGGAATATAACAGTGATGAGGCATGTAAGGGTAAGGCTGCACGACGTGAGATATGGGTGAGCTAATGCTGCATGTAAGGGGTATGATCACATAACTACTAATACTTCCCCGTTTCTCCCCAGCTAGCACGATGGATTCCAATCACGACTCCTCGTGACAGGTCTCAATGATGCCAACTCGTGTAAAGAACAGTGTCAGAGTCATGTATGCTATACAACAAGAATTATAGAGATAATCAACATAATGAAAATTGTCAGAGAATGTACTCGCCTGGGGTCCTACTGCTGGTATGAATCAGAATTCAAGTCACAGTCCAAATAGCCTATGTATTACAATTTTACCATGTCAAAAGATAATTTATTTTAATTTATTTAATTCTGGAATAATTACTCTAAAATCCTATTTTAATCTTATTACTCTGATTTTTAGGTCAAATCCTATTTTTTGCCCAAAAGAACCTAAATTTATCGACTCGAGACTCATGGCACACAAATCGAGGCGATCTGTTGATCGAAAAGTCAACCGACACAAACTCGACTTTCATGCATGATTCCCTGTAGATTTTAGCGTCAAAAACACGCTGGAATTTACGGCTCGTCCAAATTCAAATTCGTTTGGAAATTATGGCACGTACAAGTTTCGTATTGTGCACCGATGGTTAAATTCTAACCTAGAAGTTCTACAGAATTAACAATATAAAAATACTTCGAAATAAATTCTGGGAAAAATATATGTCAATGATCTCGACATTAGCTTTCCGAAACTTTAAACGGTTCATGATTCTGATTCCTGGTTCTCCCGGAATCGCGAAAACATCAAAACACGTCTATTTTCAGACATGCTGTGTTCTACGAATTTTCCAGAATTTAATACTAATAATTTCATAAAACAAATTATATAATCAGAAAGCTAACCTCAATATCTTTCTAACACAAAAAACTAGGCCTCATTTGGAGTCCGGAGCTATGCGCAATGGCTTCTGGAAGATGAAGGAACCCTAGATGGCAATTCTCCAAAATTCGGCTAAAGAAAAACCCTAGAAATAAACTTAAACTAATATATATATAGAGGAGAGAGAAAGCAGTCGCGGCTCAGATCTTGACATGTGGCAACCATCCAACGCTGCCTGCCCCGCAGTCACTGACAGGCGGGCCCGGCACTATTTGCTGCGGGAGGCTGACAGGTGGGCCCCCTGTTTGCTGACTGGGCAGAAATAATTACTTTTTGGGTTTTCTTTTTCAGAAATTAGTTTTAATTCAGTTTTTCTTAATTAACTCAAAATAAATGCTAAAAATAATCAAAAAATTCCCAAAAAATTCTAGAAAATATATTTTATTATTTAGAACTTAAAATAAAAGTTTGGGATATTTTTAATTAAGTTTGACCCTAAAATAAATTCTTGAAAGTCCTAGGAAATTAGGGTTACTGGTTTTTAATTAACTAAAAATTATGGAAAAATCCCAATAGTCCCAAATTAACCTAATAACAACATTTAAGCACGAATTTCAGGATACGGAGGTTACAGCAGTAGACTAAACGTGAAGTTCCATCCGGATCGGATCAGCCCCGGTGCCCCGTAGACCGTTTGTAGAACCCAATGACCTTATTTTCAAGTTGTCCGCGACATACAAGTCTCTAACTTTGGGTCTCTGGTCTGGTACAGGAACAAGTTTGAGGCAGTATGTATATATATATAGAACAAGTTCGGTATGGAACGAGTTCGAGGCAGGATATATATATATAACTTGTTGAGGCAGTACTGTGCACAATAATGTATCGATTTCCAGGCTAGTTGATTCAGTAGTTTTCTCCACGAGCTGTGATTCTGGGATTTATTGATTCATGGTACAGATTCCCTGATTCGGGAATTGCCTTAGCGACCCAACGGTCCCAGATACCTTCTGGTTCATTTATGCACGAAACGACTATTAGATAGTCTTCTGAGGAGAACCTAAATGAATGCATGACATACAAGTGTTACACGATCTTGGCATAGTTTATGCGACAAGCATTGAGACGAGTCATAACGGGTCTAGTTGCACGAGGCATAGGTAGCATACGAGGGTCTGGATATAAGCAATATTTTATTTTCATGTTTTAGCATAAGCAATACAAGTTGGGATTATTCCCTTAGCTAGGTGCGTTGGATTCTTATTAGCATGCAGGGTGATTCACCTAGCGACTAGCATATATTGATCCAGATTTTATGTGTGCTGGCTAAACAAAGACAAGTTCACCGTAGCCACCCACCTTAGCGATGATTTACCTCGGTAGAGCGATACGTCAAGCGAGCCTTTGTAAGCCTAAGCCAAAATCCTGTAGGGACAAGTCTGGATATCCTTTGCCTCAAACGAGTATTCTTGCCTAAGCAAAGCGGGTCGGGACATTGCAATTTTGTCGTTTGAATCGGCAGTCCGCTTGAACAGAACAGGGTGTTACAACTTGCCCGCTCGACAAATCCAAACACGTAATATAGATTTCGTGCACTAACTATTATGTTGTCTTTCTAGTTGCCTTAGGATCAATTTCATGCAAAGATTGAATAGCCTAACTCGTGTGGCAGTGCGCCGTGCGATATAAGAGGCAACACGACGTGACTTACCAACTTACCATTTGTCCTTCCCTGTCCAAGGCAAACATTGTTAATTCAATCATGAGCAGCATATATGAAAACCAAGGCAATGGCATATGCAAACAGGAGGGTCATTATATCATAATCGTTCAGGTGTTCAGTTATTCTTTGACGCGATGCAATGACTCGCACGCGGATAGCCGCTAAGCGAGGATGACTTATCTATATGAACGTTTGTCGCTGGCATAGCCATAAAGGACCATAGTCATTGATGAGGAGGGAATGCAGCGAAAGTACATGAGGTGCTAGAAACTACCCCGCCAATCACGTGAGACTATAACTTTAGTTCCGTCCGAATCAGTGCCCAGGTGATCGCCCGTGGAACGATGTCTCGTTTCTGAGTTGTCCGCGACATGCGGGTCAGGGTCTTTCCACATCCACAACTTGATATGATAATCCATGATTCTTGTTCTGAACCGAGCGTTTGCTCCATGAGCTAGGATTCTTTCTTTACGTGACGTGATTCTCGTTCAGTTGTAAACTTGATATGATTATCATTCAGTTGTAACATGATAGGATTCTCGTTCCGTATTCACTTGCCTTGATGCATTCCCCTGGTGTGGTGTCTGCCTTAGCGACCCAACGGTCCGGGATACTTGCAGGTTCAATTGCGCAGAAGGACTATTTGATAGTCTCCTGGCTGACTCAATGCATACACGATATAACGTTAGACATTTGTAAGCAAGCAAGCATTCATTTCTAAGGAACTTAAGCAAAGAAAACACGTTGGCTCGGACCCGAAGGTAAGCTGAGAGGTGAAACCGTAAGGAAACTTAGCATGCAAGGGTTTGAATATAAGCAATATTTCATTTCCATGTTCTAGCACAAAGAATATGAGTTGGAATTATTCCCTTAGCTAGGTGCGTTGTATTCTTATTAGCATGAAGGGGGCGATTCATCTAGCGACTAGCATGAAACATTCCGTATTTTATGTGTGCTGGCTAAGCAAAGACAAGTTCACCGTAGCCATCCACCTTAGCGATGATTCGCCTCGGTTGAGCGATACGTCAAGCGATCATCTGAAAACCTAAACCGGAATCCTGTAGGGAGAAGTCTGGATATCCTTTGCCTCAAACGAGTATTCTCGCCTGAGCAAAGCGGGTCGGGACATTGCACTTTTGTCGTTTGAATCGGCAGTCCGCTTGAGTAGAACGGGGTGTTACTTCCTACCCAACTCAGAAAAGGTCTCATCCTCGAGACTTACTGAGGACAAGTCGTACGAACGCATTATGGAACCTATCCCAAGCGTAGCATTCTTGATTAACGATCTAAGGCTGAGGCAAACCTATATAAGTTATTGTACTTGTTTATTTGGATTTTTACTTGCACAAGCATTCGAGATCAGCATATTGCGAGTGTGGATCGTACACATACTCGAAGTGCCCCTCTAATACATGCATTTTACCAACTCAACGATAGCGAAGTCTTAGCACTCGGGTTTCACATCTACTTGAGTCTTGGATCGTGCACAAGTTCAAGGCGTCCCTCAAACATATGCATTCAACCAAACTTAGAGATAGTAAAATCGGACAAGCTACTTGCATAAATCATAAGGGTCTGCACAGGTAGGCACAAAGGCCCAAGCATTGACAATTTTATACAAGCAATCACATTATTCCAATGCGCTTTTTGAAAGTATTTAGACTCATTGTTGGAACATTCCGTTAGGGACATTGAGAGAGGGCATGCACATAACCCATGAACGAGCTTTCAAAACTGAGATAATCGAAATAAAGTCCAAAGGTGTATAAGCCAGGCTCTGATACTAACATGTCAAACCCCGATCTTGTCACGTCCCGGTCCCGCAGGGCCATTCGTTCTCGCTTTGGTCCCTACAGAATCGATCTTCCTCGCACAGGCATGATGTCGTGCAAGCCTAAAATGTGCTTGCACAAGGCCAAAGCTTTGATACAAGGGCAAGTAATCTATTCAATATTGAAGCAGCGGCATATAATATTTGCAGAAAAGTAAAGAACACAATGGCATATGAAAACATGCTCTTTTATTGATAATTAAAAGTGTTACAAGCGGCACATGGCCGAGGTTACAATTCGCTCAGGCACTCTATCTTTCGATTGCAATGACACCGTTCCATACATTATGTCCCTCTATACAAAGCAACTCAGAGTAGGCGCAAACTCGATGCGGCTCAAGACATCGACTCCAAATTTCTGGTTCCTTGGGATGAGGCACGGCTATCGTTTCCTCGGACGAACGGGCACCTGAGAGCAAGCAAACTGTTGGTGGGTCAGCACTTTATACAAGTACTAGTAAGATAAAATAACTGAACAGTAGCTACACCCCCTGAGACCCATACTAAGTAATCATGTGGCAAAATATTGCATTACTAGTGATCTTGCTACTTTTACCTAAGTTCATTTCATGCAGCTCAGAACTATAGTCAGATTACATCTTTTGGAAAATAGAACTTTGAAACAATTTGTATATTCAAACTATAAGGATGCAATCGGTACAGTACTCTATCGTGCAATGCGCAGCATGTATTGTGCATCAATTCTAACTCCTTGGGGCAAGGTAGCATATAGGAACTATCATTCAATCAAGCACACAAGTTGAACTATTAATCAGAGGTCGATCCCCAAGAAACTCAGGATTGGTAGCGGTAATCCAGCTAACCAATGACTCTTCTTTCTGATGCTATTAGCAGCTGTGACCCATGGTTGCCCATCACTACGTTATAGCAGCCGTAACCAAGGTTCAGCTCTTCACCAATAGCCATTGTCTGACCGATGCAAATGTATGCAACACTATCAGATAAAATCTATGATGCACATCTTAATGAGAAAGCAGGCTTATATGTAAACACTTGCATTTCTTACCCTAATTGCCGAACGGTTATCCTGCAGCAGACACACAAGTTAGCCACAATAAGCAAATATACAAAACTTATGAATCCATCTTTTGGTGTCAATAATGATAGGTATGCAAGAAGGTAAACCTAGCATGCGCCCTATCTATATGACGGTCCATGAGTTTCCCCATTATTGGACAACAATACCCCCCAAGATCCCGTAGGACCGGACGTCAGGGTACGTCAGGGTGCTCTCACAATCCCTTCCGGACCGACCAATTCCCAGTGCCCCAGAAACCGATCGAGAGACTATCACCTTGTGCACAAGTTGTCCGAGACCAATGCATGACAAGCAACATTCACAATCACATTCACAAGCATATAACAATCTAATAGCACCCCCCCAAGATCCCGAAGGACCGGACGTCAGGGCGAACTACTAGACTCTTCTCTTCTTCTCAAGCAAACACATCTTTCAATAATCTAATAGCACACCCCCCAAGATCCCGAAGGACCGGACGTCAGGGCGGACTATTAGACTCTCTTATACGAATCAAAGACTTATAGTAGTTTGATATAGCAAACAGACAAGCGAAACATATAATGGCAAGCACGATTGACTTCATATCTAACATGTAAAACTATCTCTTTTTATAGCATATTACAAAGGGACATATTCAAGCGATTCATTTACTTATCTTTTTAGCATAGCAAGGGTTCATTTGAGCTGTGGAGGTGTAACTAAGCATGCAACATTTCTTATATCTCTTTAGCATAGCAATGGTCCTATCTCATTTCTGACAAGCATTTCCATTTCTCTTAGTTAGGCAGCAGATTCGTTTCAATGACAAGCTATGTGAGTTCTCTTATTAGCATGCTGAGTCAGTTCTATCATTATTCTTATGAAAACATTCTTCTTAAGCAAACAAACATTCAAAAACTCAGATTCATTATTAAGTCGTGCAAGAATCAGAGAATACAGTTCTGCCCACTCACATTGATCAATCGGTCAGGAACTCTCCGAGAAGACTTCCGTTTGAGCAAGCAAGGTGATCTCACTTGTACATAGCGCCTATGCGGAGCGGGGCGCTACATACGTACTCACAAACAAAGAGTTTCGTCCTCGAAACTAAAGGAGAAACTCACGAAAACACAGAGCAGCGATAGTCCTCATCCCTCGCCATCCCCAATCAAAACTCTAGCAATCACAACTCAATAAAACTCAAGCCAACAAAAATCACAAATCACATCTCAAGCAAATGAAAACAAATCCAGAAAATTTTTGCCGGCAACTTTGAGAATATTTACGGACTCATTGTATGGAACGCTCATTGCATCTCACATCAGGCACATCTCAGAGTTGGAGGCAACGGAATGGGCAAAGAATCGAGTTGCTCTGATACCACTACGTCACGTCCCGGTCCCACAGGGCCGTTCTTCCTTGCTTTGGTCCCTATGGAACCGATCATCCTCGCACGGGCATGATGCCGTGCAAGCCTAAAATGCACTTGCACAAGGCCAAAGCTTTGATACAAGGGCAAGTAAGCTATTCAATACTGAAGCAGCGGCACATAACATTTGCAGAAAAGTAAAGAACACAATGGCATATGAAAACAGGCTCTTTTATTGATAATCGAAAGTGTTACAAGAGGCACATGGCCGAGGTTACATTTCGCTCAGGCACTCTATCTCTCGATTATAATGACACCATTCCATACATTATGTCCCTCTATACAAAGCAACTCAGAGCAGGCGCAAACTCGATGCGGCTCAAGGCATCGACTCCAAATTTTTGGTTCCTTGGGATGAGGCACGGCTATCACTTCCTCGGATGAACAGGCACCTAAGAACAAGCAAACTGTTGGTGGGTCAGCACTTTATACAAGTACTGGTAAGATAAAACAACTGAACAGAAGCTATACCCCCTGAGACCCACACTAAGTAATCATGTGGCAAAATATTGCATTACTAGTGATCTTGCTACTTTTACCTAAGTTTATTTCATGCAGCTCAGAACTATAGTCAGATTACATCTTTTGGAAAAAAGAACTTTGAAATAATTTGCATATTCAAACTATAAGCATTCAATCGGGACAGTACTCTATCGTGCAGTACGCAGCATGCATTGTGCATCAATTCTAACTCCTTGGGGCAAGGTAGCATATAGGAACTATCATTCAATCAAGCACACAAGTTGAACTATTAATCAGAGGTCAGTCCCCGAGAAACTCAGGATTGGTAGCGGTAATCCAGTTAACCAATGACTCTTCTTTCTGATGCTATTAGCAGCTGTGACCCATGGTTGCTCATTACTACCATTATAGCAGCCGTAACCAAGGTTCAGCTCTTCACCAATAGCCATTGTCCGACCGATGCAAATGCATGCAACACTATCAGATAAACTCTATGAAGCACATCTTAATGAGCAAGCACGCTTATATGCAAACACTTGCATTTCTTACCCCAATTGACGAACGGTTATCCTGCAGCAGATACAAAAGTTAGCCAAAATAAGAATATATACAAAACTTATGAATCCATCTTTTGGTGTCAATAATGATAGGTATGCAAGAAGGTAAACCTAGCATGCGCCCTATCTATATGACAGTCCATGAGTTTCCCCATTATTGGACAACAACACCCCCTAAGATCCCCTAGAACCGGATGTCAGGGTGCTCTCACAATCCCTTCCAGACCGACCGATTTCCAGTGCCCTAGAAACCGATCGAGAGACTATCACCTTGTGCACAAGTTGTCCGAGACCAATGCATGACAAGCAACATTCACAAGCATATAACAATCTAATAGCACACCCCCCAAGATCCCGAAGGACCGAACGTCAGGGCGGACTACTAGACTCTTCTCTTCTTCTCAAGCAAACACATCTTTCAACAATCTAATAGCACACCCCCAAAGATCCCGAAGGACCGGACGTCAGGGCAGACTATTAGACTCTCTTATACGAATCAAAGACTTATAGCAGTTTGATATAGCAAACAGACAAGCGAAACATATAATGGCAAGCACGATTGACTTCATATCTAACATGCAAAACTATCTCTTTTCATAGCATATTACAAAGGGACATATTCAAGCAATTCATTTATTTATCTTCTTAGCATAGCAAGGGTTCGTTTGAGCTGTGTCGGTGTAACTAAGCATCCAACATTTCTTATATCTCTTTAGCATAGCAATGGTTCTATCTAATTTCTGACAAGCATTTCCATTTCTCTTAGTTAGGCAGCAGATTTGTTTCAATGACAAGCTATGTGAGTTCTCTTATTAGCATGCTGAGTCGGTTCTATCATTCTTCTTATGAAAACATGCTTCTTAAGCAAACAAGCATTCAAAAACTCAGATTCATTATTAAGTCATGCAAGAATCAGAGAATGCAGTTCTGCCCACTCACATTGATCAATCAGTCAGGAACTCTCCGAGAAGAATTCCGTTCGAGCAAGCAAGGCAATCTCACTTGTACATAGCACTTACGCGGAGCGGGGCGCTACAGATCTTCCACAGGCTAAATCGGTCGTCCCCGCTAGGCGAGAATCGCCGCGCCAGCGCTCTCGCGGAACGATCACTTTTTGACCCATCCGGACGTGATACCGCATGAGCGTGAGCCACGCCCGTGCAAGGCCATGGTACATTGGCTGGCGGTAAGAGTTCTAAGCGACAGAGTCGTACAGATTGTCCGAGTGCAACCGAATCATAAACGCTTAGGCGATTTGGTAACAAGTTTACTGAGTCGACAATAGCGGAAGCATTGAATAACACAAGTTGAAGTAAAACAACTCTTTATTGATATAGACAAGTGTTACAGGTGGCTCTTGGCCTAGATTACAAGTCGCTCAAGCCTCTCTCTCTATATAACAATAAAAGCATGCAAAGTGGCTACAATTGTAGAATGATTGTACAGGCGATATTCAGGCTATGTTCCAATATTGTCTTGTATATGTGCTTCAGTTCCGGATCGCAGTGCTCCAAGGCTCCAGAGTGATCTCTATGCCTTAGCACGCACGAAGGAGGCATCCACACCAAACGAGGTTCTTCCGCACCCTGTAAACGATCTGGTGGGTTATCAGTACATTGAATGTACTGGTGGGGAGGCTACTCGCCCGTTCGACAAATCCAAACATGTAATATAGGTTCCGTGCACCAACTATTATGTTGTCTTTCTAGTTGCCTTAGGATCAGTTTCATGCAAAGATTGAATAGCCTAACTCATGTGGCAGTGCGTCGTACGACATGGGAGAAAACATGGCATGACTTACCAACTTACCATTTGACCTTCCCTATCCAAGGCAAACATTGTTAATTCAAGCACGAGCAGCATATATGAAAACCAAGGCAATGGCATATGCAAACACGAGAGTCGTTATATCATAATCGTTCAGGTGTTCAGTTATTCTTTGACGTGATTCAATGACTCGCACACGGATAGCCGCTAAGCGATGATGACTTATCTATATGAACGTTTGTCGTTGGTATAGCCATAAAGGACCATAGTCATTGAAAAGGAAAGAATGCAGCAAAAGTATGTGAGGCGCTACAAACTACCCCGCCAATCACGTGAGACTATAACGTTAGTTCCATCCGGATCTGAACGGTCCCAGTGCCCCGGTGCCCGCCCGTGGAACGATGCCTCGTTTTCGAGTTGTCCACGACATGTGCGTCAGGGTCTTTCCAAATCCACAACGGGTCAGGGTCTTTCCAAATCCACAACTTGATATGATAATCCATGATTCTTGTTCTGAACCGAGCGTTTGCTCCACGAGCTGGGATTGTTTCTTTACGTGATGTGATTCTCATTCTGTTGTAAACTTGATATGATTATCATTCAGTTGTAACGTGATAGGATTCTCATTCCGTATTCACTTGTCTTGATGCATTCCCCTGGTGTGGAGTCTGCCTTAGTGGCTTATAAGTATTTAGACTCATTGTTGGAATATTTTGTTAGGGACATTGAGAGAGAGCGTGCACATAACCCACGAACGAGCTTTCGAAACTGAGATAATTAAAATAAAGTCCAAAGACGTATAAGCCAGGCTCTGGTACCAACATGTCACGCCCCAATCTCCCGCAGGCTAAATCGACCGTCCCCGCTAGGCGAGAATCACCGTGACAGCGCTTTCGCGGAACGATCGCTTTTTGACCCATCCGTGAGTGATGTCGCATGAATGTGAGCCACGCCAGTGCAAGATCGTGGTTCATTAGACGGTGGTAAGAGTTCTAAGCCGCAGCGTCGCACAGATTATCCGAGTGCAGCGGAATCAAAAACCCATAGGCGATTTGGTAACAAGTTCACTGAGTCGACAATGATGGAAGCATTGAATAACACAACTTGAAGTAAAGCAACTCTTTATTGATATAGACAAGTATTACAGGTGACGCTTGGCCGAGATTACAAGTCGCTCAAGCCTCTCTCTATGAAACAATAAAAGTGTGCCAAGTGAATACAATTGTAGAATGATTGTACAGGCGATGTTCAGGCTATGTTCCAATATTATATCTTGTATATGTGCTGCAGTTCTGGATCGCAGCGCTCCAAGGATCCAGAGTGATCTCCACGCCTTAGCACGCACGAAGGAGGCATCCACACCGAACGAGGTTCTCCCGCACCCTGCAAACGATCTGGTGGGTTATCAGTACATTGAATGCACTGGTGGGGAGGCTACTCGCCCGCTCGACAAATCCAAACACGTAATATAGGTTCAGTGCACCAACTATTATGTTGTCTTTCTAGTTGACTTAGGATCAGTTTCATGCAAAGATTGAATAGCCTAACTCGTGTGGCAGTGCGCCGTGCGACATGAGAGGAAACACGGCGTGACTTACCAACTTACCATTTGTCCTTCCCTGTCCAAGGCAAACATTATTAATTCAAGCACGAGCAGCATATATGAAAACCAAGGCAATGGCATATGCAAACACGAGAGTCGTTATATCATAATCGTTCAGGTGTTCAATTGTTCTTTGACGTGATGCAATGACTCGCACGCGGATAACCGCTAAGCGAGGATGAATTATCTATATGAACGTTTATAGCTGGCATAGCAATAAAGGACCATAGTCATTGACGATGAGGGAATGAAGCGAAAGTATGTGAGGCGCTACAAACTATCCTGCCAATCACGTGAGACTATAACGTTAGTTCCATCCGGATCGGAACGGTCCCAGTGCCCCGGTGACCGCCCGTGGAACAATGCCTCATTTTTGAGTTGTCTGCGACATGCGGGTCAGGATCTTTCCAAATCCACAACTTGATATGATAATCCATGATTCTTGTTCAGAACCGAGCATTTGCTCCACGAGCTGGGATTCTTTCTTTACGTGACGTGATTCTCGTTCTTTTGTAAACTTGATGTGATTATCATTCAGTTGTAACGTGATAGGATTCTTGTTCTGTATTCACTTGTCTTGATGCATTCTCCTGGTGCGGGGTCTGCCTTAGCGACCCAACGGTCCCGGATACTTGCAGGTTCAATTGCGTAGAAGGACTATTTGATAGTCTCCTGGCTGACTCAATGCATGCACGATACGAATAACATTAGACATTTGTAAGCAAGCAAGCATTCATTTCTAAGGAACTTAAGCAAACACGTTGGCTCTGACCCGAAGGTAAGCCGAGAGGTGAAACCGTAAGGGAAATTAGCATGCAAGGATTTGAATATAAGCAATATTTTATTTTCATGTTCTAGCACAAACAATATTAGTTGGGATTATTCCCTTAGCTATGTGCGATGTATTCTAATTAGCATGAAGGTGGTGATTCACCTAGCGACTAGCATGAAACATTCCGTATTTTATATGTGCTAGCTAAGCAAAGTCAAGTTCACCGTAGCCACCCACCTTAGCGATGATTTGCCTCGGTTGAGCGATACGTCAAGCGATCCTCTGAAAACCTAAACCGGAATCCTGTAGGGAGAAGTCTGGATATCCTTTGCCTCAAACGAGTATTCTCGCCTGAGCAAAGCGGGTCGTACGAACGCATTTTGGAACCTATCCCAAGCGTAGCATTCTTGATTAACGATCTAAGGCTGAGGCAAACCTATATAAGTCATTGTACTTGTTCATTTGGATTTTTACTTGCACAAGCATTCGAGATCAGCATATTGCGAGTGTGGATCGTACACATACTCGAAGTGCCCCTCTAATACATGCATTTCACCAACTCGGGGATAACGAAGTCTTAGTACTCGGGTTTTACATCTACTTGAGTCTTGGATCGTCCACAAGTTCAATGCGTCCCTCAAACATATGCATTCAACCAAACTTAGAGATAGTAAAATCGGACAAGCTACTTACGTAAATCATAAGGGTCTGCACAGGTCGGTACAAAGGCCCAAGCAATGATAATTTTATACAAGCAATCACATTATTCTAATGCACTTTTTGAAAGTATTTAGACTCATTGTTGGAATATTCCGTTAGGGACATTGAGAGAGAGCGTGCACATAACCCACGAACGAGCTTTCGAAACTGAGATAATCGAAATAGAGTCCAAAGGCGTATAAGCCAGGCTCTGATACCAACATGTCATGCCCCAATCTCCCGCAGGCTAAATTGGCCATCCCCGCTAGGCGAGAATCACCGCACCAGCGCTCCCGCGGAACGATCGCTTTTTGACCCATCCGTGCGTGATGCCGCACGAACGTGAGCCACGCCAGTGCAAGGCCGTGGTTCATTAGCTTGCGGTAAGAATTCTAAGCCACAGAGTCACACAGATTGTCCGAGTGCAGCGGAATCATAAACCCATAGGCGAGATTCGGTAACAAGTTCACTGAGTCGACAATAGCGGAAGCATTGAATAACACAAGTTGAAGTAAAGCAACTCTTTGTTGATATAGATAAGTATTACAGGCGGCGCTTGGCCGAGATTACAAGTCGCTCAAGCCTATCTCTCTCTGAAACAATAAAAGTGTGCCAAGTAGCTACAATTGTGGAATGATTGTACAGGCGATGTTCAGGCTATGTTCCAACATTATGTCTTGTATATATGCTGCAGTTCCGGATTGCAGCGCTACAAGGCTCCAGAGTGATCTCCACGCCTTAGCATGCACGAAGGAGGCATCCGCACCGAACGAGGTTCTTACGCACCCTACAAACGATCTGGTGGGTTATCAGTGTAACACCCCGTTCCATTCTAGCGGACTACCGACTCAAACGGTAAAAGTGCAACTATCCCAACCCGCTTTGCCTCAACCGAGAAGCAAAGGATATCCAGACTTGTCCCTACATGATTCAGCTAAGGCTTTCAGAGGCTCGCTTGATGTATCGCTCTACCGAGGCAAATCATCGCTAAGGTGGGTGGCTACGGTAAACTTGTCTTTGCTTAGCCAGCACACATAAAATTTGGAACGATACATGCTAGTCGCTAGGTGAATCACCCCCTGCATTCTAATGAATCCAACGCACCTAGTTAAGGGAATAATCCCAACTCATATTTGTTTATGCTAGAACATGGAAATGAAATATTACTTTTATACATGTTCAGACCCTCGCATGCTAAGTCCCTTACGGTTTCATCTCTCGGCTTACCTTTGGGTCCGAGCAAACGTGTCTGCTTACGTTCCTTAGAAACGCATGCTTGTATGCTTGAATGTTGCCTTGTTTTCATCCAAACCCCAGGAGACTACTACGTAGTCGTTCCGTGCCTGAATGAACCTGCAAGTATCCGGGGCCGTTGGGTCTCTAAGGTAATCCCCGAACTAGGGGCATGCATCAGGGTAATGAATACTGAACGTGAATCCTATAACGTGACAACTGAATGATAATCACATCAAGTTTATATCTGAACGAGAATCACGTCATGTAATGAACGAATCTCACCTCTTGGAGCAAACGCTCATTCAGATCACGAATCATGGATTATCATTCAAGTTGTGGATTTGAAACTGACCCTGACTTGCATGTCGCGGATAAGTCGAAAACGAGGTATCGTTTCACGGGCGGTCTCTGGGGCACTGGAACCGACCCGATCCAGATGGAACATAACGTAATAGTCTCACGTGATTGACGGGATGGTTTGCAGTGCCTCACGTGCTTTCATTCTCTACCCGCCAATGACTATGGTCCTTTATGGCTATGCCAGCGACTAACGTTCATATAGATAAGTCATCCTCGCTTAGTGGCTATCCGCGTGCGAGTCATTGCATCTCATCAAGAAACAACTGAACACCTGAACGATCATGTTAAAACGACCCTTATGTTTGCATATGCTATGCCTCTTAAATGGTTATACTTGCCCGTGCTTGAATTGTAAATGTTTGCCTTGGACAGGGAAGGAGAAATGGTAAGTTGGTAAGTCTCGCCGTGTTTCCTCTCATGTTGCACGGCGCACTGCCACACGGTTAGGCTATTCAATATTTGCATGAAACTGATCCTAAGACAACTAGAAAGACAACTTAATAGTTGTGCACGGAACATGTATTACATGTTTGGTTTTATCGAATGGGGCGAGTAGCTTCCCCACCAGTGCATTCAATGTACTGATAATCCACCAGTTTGTGTGCAGGGTGCGGGAGAACCTCTTTCAGTACGGATGCCTCCTTCGTGCGTGCTAAGGTGTGGAGAACACTCCAAAGCAACGGTGCGTCCAGATCTGAAGCACATATACAAGACATAATGTTGTGAACATCGCCTGAATATCGCCTGATCATCGCCTGTACAATCATTCCAAAATTGTAGCCACTTGGCACGCTTTTACTGTTTCAGAGAGAGGCTTGAGCGACTTGTAATATCGGCTATGCGCCGCCTGTAACACATGTTTATATTAATAAAAGAGTTGCTTTGCTTCAACTTGTGTTTCAATGCTTCCGCTATATTGTCAACTCAGTGAACCTGTTACCAAATCGCTATGCGTTTGTGACTCCGCTGCACTCGGACAATCTGTGCGACTCTGTGGCTTAGAACTCTTACCGCCAGCCAATGAACCTCAGCCTTGCACGGGCGTGGCTCACGCTCGTGCGGCATCACGCCCGGATGGGACATAAAGCGATCGTTCCGCGGGAGCGCTGGCGTGGTGATTCTCGCCTAGCGGGAACGGCCGATTTAGCCCGCGGGAGATCGGGGCGTGACATGTTGGTATCAGAGCCTGCCTTCTACGTCTTTGGATTTTATTTCGAATATCTCTGTTTCGAAAGCTCGTTCGTGGGTTATGTGCATGCTCTCTCTCAATGCCTCGATGGGATGTTTCAAAAGTAAGTCTAAATACTTTCAAAATACGTTTTAAATGATATGATATGCTTGCTTGTATGATATTGTGCTGCGAGTGGCCTTTGTGCCAACCTGTATGAACCCTTGAGAGTATCGCTAGTAACTTGTCCGATTTTACTAACTCTAAGTTTGGTTGAATGCATCTATTCGAGGGACGCCTTGAACTAGTGCACCATCCAAGACTTAAGAAAAGGTAAAACTCGAGTGCTAAGACTTCGCTATCACTAAGCTGGTTGACGTGCTCACGCTAGAAGTGCACTTCTAAAGTGCGCACGATCCAGACTAAGCGATATGCCGATCTCGATGCTTGTGCAAGTAAATATCCAAATAAACAAGTACAATGACTTGTATAGGTTTGCCTCAGCCTTGTATCATTAAATCAAAATTGATTGAAACGTACTGCTTGTCCTTAGTAAGTCTCGAGGATGAGACTTTTTCTAAGTTGGGTAGGATGTAACACCCCGTTCCGTTCTAGCGGACTGCCGACTCAAACAGTAAAAGTGCAACTGTCCCGACCAACTTTGCCTCAACCGAGAAGCAAAGGATATCCAAACTTGTCCCTACAGGATTTAGTTAAGGCTTTCAGAGGCTCGTTTGACGTATCGCTCTACCGAGGCGAATCATCACTAAGGTGGGTGGCTACGGTGAACTTGTCTTTGCTTAGCCAGCATACATAAAATTTGGAACGATACATGCTAGTCGCTAGGTGAATCACTCCCTGCATGCTAATGAATCCAACGCACCTAGCTAAGGGAATAATCTCAACTCATATTTGTTTATGCTAGAACATGGAAATGAAATATTGCTTTTATACATGTTCAGACCCTCGCATGCTAAGCCCCTTACGGTTTCATCTCTCGGCTTACCTTCGGGTCCGATCAAACGTGTCTGCTTATGTTCCTTAGAAACGCATGCTTGTCTGCTTGAATGTTGCCTTGTTTTCATCCAAACCCCGGGAGACTACTACTTAGTCGTTCCGTGCCTGAATGAACCTGCAAGTATCCGGGACCGTTGGGTCTCCAAGGCAATC
Source organism: Iris macrosiphon (assembly GCA_036927795.1). Classification (NCBI taxonomy): domain Eukaryota; kingdom Viridiplantae; phylum Streptophyta; class Magnoliopsida; order Asparagales; family Iridaceae; genus Iris; species Iris macrosiphon. The sequence goes on from JAYESA010000003.1 coordinate 40,864,385, forward strand.
CCCGAACCAGGGGCACGCATCAGGGTAGTGAATACTGAACGTGAATCCTATAACATGACAACTGAATGATAATCACATCAAGTTTATATCTGAACGAGAATCACGTCATGTAACGAATGAATCTCAGCTCTTGGAGGAAACGCTCGTTCAGATCACGAATCATGGATTATCATTCAAATTATGGATTTGAAACTGACCCTGACCTGCATGTCGCGGACAACTCGGAAACGAGGCATCATTCCATGGGCGGTCTCTGGAACACTGGAACCGACCCGATCCGGATGGAACATAACGTAATAGTCTCACGTGATTGACGGGATGGTTTGCAGCGCCTCACGTGCTTTCATTGCATTCTCTACCCGCCAATGACTATGGTCCTTTATGGCTATGCCAGCGACTAACGTTCATATAGATAAGTCATCCTCGCTTAGCGGCTATCCGCGTGCGAGTCATTGCATCGCATCAAGAAACAACTTAACACCTGAACGATCATGTTATAACGACCCTTGTGTTTGCATATGCTATGCCTCTTAAATGGTTATACTTGTCCGTGCTCGAATTGTAAATGTTTGCCTTGGATAAGGAAGGAGAAATGGTAAGTTGGTAAGTCTCGCCGTGTTTTCTCTCATGTTGCACGGTGCACTGCCACATGGTTAGGCTATTCAATATTTGCATGAAACTGATCCTAAGGCAACTAGAAAGATAACTTAATAGTTGTGCACGGAACCTGTATTACGTATTTAGTTTTGTCGAGCGGGCGAGTAGCTTCCCACCAGTGCATTCAATGTACTGATAATCCACCAGTTTGTGTGCAGGGTACGGGAGAACCTCGTTCGGTGCGGATACCTCCTTCGTGCGTGCTAAGGTGTGGAGAACACTCCGAAGCAACGGTGCGTCCGGATCTGAAGCACATATACAAGACATAATGTTGTGAACATCGCCTGAATATTGCCTGATCATCGCCTGTACAATCATTCCAAAATTGTAGCCACTTGGCACGCTTTTACTGTTTCAGAGAGAGGCTTGAGCGACTTATAATATCGGCTATGTGCCACCTGTAACACATGTTTATATTAATAAAAGTGTTGCTTTGCTTCAACTTGTGTTTCAATGCTTTCGTTATATTGTCAACTCAGTGAACCCGTTACCAAATCGCTATGCGTTTGTGACTCCGCTGCACTCGAACAATCTGTGCTACTCTGTGGCTTAGAACTCTTACCGCCAGCCAATGAACCTCAGCCTTGCACGGGTGTGGCTCACGCTCGTACGGCATCACGCCCGGATGGGACATAAAGCGATCGTTCCGCGGGAGCGCTAGCGCGATGATTCTCGCCTAGCGGGAAGGGCCGATTTAGCCCGCGGGAGATCGTGGCGTAACACTCAGTACATTGAATGTACTGGTGGGGAGGCTACTCACCCGCTCGACAAATCCAAACACGTAATATAGGTTCCGTGCACCAACTATTATGTTGTCTTTCTAGTTACCTTAGGATCATTTTCATCCAAAGATTGAATTGCCTAACTCGTGTGGCAGTGCGCCGTGCGACATGAGAGAAAACACGACGTAACTTACCAACTTACCATTTGTCCTTCCCTGTCCAAGGCAAACATTGTTAATTCAAGCACGAGCAGCATATATGAAAACCAAGGCAATGCCATATACAAACACGAGAGTCGTTATATTATAATCGTTCAGGTGTTCAGTTATTCTTTGACGCGATGCAATGACTTGCATGCGGATAGCCACTAAGCGAGGATGACTTATCTATATGAACGTTTGTCGCTGGCATAGCCATAAAGGACCATAGTCATTGACGAGGAGGGAATGATACGAAAGTACATGAGGTGCTACAAACTACCCCGTCAATCACGTGAGACTATAACGTTAGTTCCATCCGGATCCGAACGGTCCTAATGCCCCGGTGACCGCCCGTGGAACGATGCCTCGTTTTTGAGTTGTCCGCGACATGCGGGTCAGGGTCTTTCCAAATCCATAACTTGATATGATAACCCATGATTCTTGTTCTGAATCGAGCGTTTGCTCCACGAGCTGGGATTCTTTCTTTATGTGACGTGATTCTCGTTCAGTTGTAAACTTGATGTGATTATCATTCAGCTGTAACGTGATAGGATTCTCGTTCCGTATTCACTTGCCTTGATGCATTCCCCTGGTACGGGGTCAGCCTTAGCGACCCAACGGTCCCGGATACTTGTAGGTTAAATTGCGCAGAAGGACTATTTGATAGTCTCCTGGCTGACTCAATGCATGCACGATACGAATAACGTTAGACATTTGTAAGCAAGCAAGCATTCGTTTTTAAGAAACTTAAGCAAACACGTTGGCTCGGACCCGAAGGTAAGCCTAGAGGTAAAACCGTAAGGGAACTTAGCATGCAAGGGTTTGAATATAAGAAATATTTCATTTTCATGTTCTAGCATAAACAATATGAGTTGGAATTATTCCCTTAGCTAGGTGCATTGTATTCTTATTAGCATGAAGGGGGTGATTCACCCAGCGACTAGCATGAAACATTCCATATTTTATGTGTGCTGGCTAAGCAAAAGATAAGTTCACCGTAGCCACCCACCTTAGCGATGATTCGCCTCGGTTGACGATACGTCAAGCGAGCCTCTGAAAACCTAAACCGGAATCCTGTAGGGACAAGTCTGGATATCCTTTGTCTCAAACGAGTATTCTCGCCTGAGCAAAGCGGGTCGGGATATTGCACTTTTGCCGTTTGAATCGGCAGTCCGCTTGAGCAGAACGGGGTGTTACATCTCTCCAAAGAATCAATACCTACCTGATGCAAATAGGAGGATACTTGCGTTAGAAGGTACAATTCATCACTTGAACTATAAAAATTTGACAAGTTGTTAGAGGAATTGGCTATGTCAAGAAGAGGGTCTGAGTTTCCACCATATGCTCCATCCATGGCAATACCTCAATCCCCTCTAAACATACCAAATATACCACAATTTGGTATAAATCTAGCTGGAATGGCACCAAATCAACCATAATTTGATATGATCCCTACTGGAGTAGCTCAATCCATTCCTCAAACAAATTTTACATCAAAACCCTTGCCAAACTGCAATATATTACCAATTTTCTCATAACCAGAGCATAACTCCAGGATTTCAAGCAACTCGTGCTCAATCCAAATGTCACTGCACCAAACCCTAGTTTTTCTACATCACCTATGATATCTTCCCCATGTATAAGTGCATAGTATGCACAGGTTGTGCACTGCAGTGTTGGAGTATTGGGCAGGCTAGGATTTGAGTGTGAGATGTGGGAGTGTTGTGCATGCCAAGAGGGAGTCGCAGTGCACTCTTGTGCACTACAGGGAAGAGCAGAAGCAACAAGGGGATGCACAGCAGCAGCAAGGGGAGCAACTGCAGCAGCAAGAAGAGCAACTGCAGGTCATGTCATGTCATGTCATGTCAGGTCGTGTCATATCGTATTAGGGTTAGGGTTAGTGTGTGTCCGCGTGCATATGTATGTGTGTTCGAGTTAGGGTTAGTGTCTGTCAGGTCGTATCGTGTCGTATTAGAGAGAAAGAGAGAGACAGAGAAAGGAGCTCACCAAGGAGGGGAGCCGGAGGAAGGATGCTGGAGGGAGAAGGGGAGCCGGAGGAAGGAGGAGCTGACGGGGGAGGGGAGGACGCGGCCGGAGGGGTGTCACCGGGAGGGAGGAGGGGACGCCGGAGGGAGGAGGGGAGCCGGAGGGGGAGGACGCGGCGGCTGGAGGGGGGTCGCTGGAGAGAGGAAGGGAGCCAGAGGAAGGAGGAGCCGGAGGAAGGAGGTTTCAAATTTGGGAGAGGGAGAGGGAGTGATCGAAGGAAATGGAGAGAATCAGCCAAAAATAAAAATATTTAGCGACGTTTTAGCGACACCAATAATGACGTCGCTAATTAGCGACGTCTTTAACGTCGCTAATGACGTCACTAAATGTCTATTAGATGTACGTCGCTAAATACATCGCTAAAGTTCGCTAAATGAAACATATTAGTGACGTTTAGCAACCTTAATTGAACTTATAGCGATTAATCTTTTAAAAACTGAATAAAAGTTCCTAAACGTCGCTAAATGTCGCCAATTGGCGACGTCTAGCGATGTTTTTACATGGAGTCGCTAATTTATATTATATTAGCGACGTTTTCTATTAACGTCGCTAAAAACGTCGCTAATCCCGCTTATTCTAGTAGTGCAATATATATAGTTGAGAAACCCTAGTTTAGGTCATAGGAATTCCTAAATAGAAACACTAAAATAGGGAACTCATTATCTAAAATAGTCAGCACCAATTATGGACGTCCAAATTTGATCAAATTAAATATTTAATAAAAATTTGTAAATCTAATAAAATTAATATAAATTTTTAAATCGCATCAAATTAAATCTTTAACCATATTGGAACTCTAAAATTTGTTTTTACCAAATCCAACTAGACCCAACATACTCTCTCTCTAGTTTAATGAGAGTGTTGATCACATGGCTTCTTAACTCGACTCCATGTATATCATCCAGCGACAGAGTTCCAGCTCCCTTATTCCAACAATCTCTGATTCCCCGAGCTGCTTTGCATCTTTCTTCGTCTTCAGCTCCTCGACCGTTACGTCGATGCTAGCTACCATGCGTAGCATGTAACACCCCGTTCCGCTTAAGCGGACTGCCGACTCAATCGGCAATAGTGCAACTGTCCCGACCCGCTTTGCCTCGACCAAGAAGCAAAGGATATCCAGACTTGTCCCTACAGGAATCCGGCTTGGACTTTCAGAGGCTCGCTCAGACGTATCGCTCTACCGAGGCGAATCATCGCTAAGGTGGGTGGCTACGGTGAACTTGTCTTTGCTTAGCCAGCACACATAAAATCTGGAATATTCATGCTAGTCGCTAGGTGAATCACCCCTGCATACTAATAAATCCAACGCACCTAGCTAAGGGAATAATCCCAACTTGTATTGTTTGCTAGAACATGGAAAAGGAAATACTGCTTATATTCAAACCCTCGCATGCTAAGTCCCTTAACGGTTTCAACTCTCGGCTTACCTTCGGGTCCGAGCAACGTGCCTGCTTATATTCCTTAGAAACGTATGCTTGTCTGCTTTCGAACGTCTAGCGTTATTGTGTTGTACATGCATTCTTGTTTAGCCAGAAGACTATCAAATAGTCCTTCTGTGCATTTGAACCTGCAAGTATCCGAGACCGTTAGGTCACCCAAGGCAAATCCCCGAACCAGGGGAATGCATTAAGCAAGAATGGATATTTGAATGTGAATCACGCTTGAATGATAATCATGCCATGTTTGGATCTGAACGAGGATTGTGTTTGTACTGTTCGAATCCCAGCTCGTGGAGCAATGTGCTCGTTCAGAATAAGTTTGTGTGTTCCATGATTATCATGTCAAAGCTTTGGATTTGGATAGACCCTGACCTGCATGTCGCGGACAACCTGTGCACAAGGATTTTTGGCTTCCGCGGACGGTCACCGGGGCACTGGGACCGATCCGATCCGGGCGGAAGAGTTTGTATGGTCGTTAGTCACGGACGGAGTGTTATGTAGCGGGGCTCGCCACCTGCGTTGCTATCGCTCTTAGTCCCGAGACCATAACCCGTCCTTTATGGCTATGCCAGCGACTTCTGTTCATATAGATAAGTCATCCTCGCTTAGCGGCTATCCGCGTGCGAGTCATTGCATAGCATCAATAAACTGAACACCTGAACGATCTGAACATAACGACCCTCATGTTTGCATATGCTTGCCTCCTGAATGTCTATACATGCCTCTGCTCGAATTTATACTGTTTGCCTCAATGTTTGCCTTGGACAGGGAAGGAGATGGTAAGTTGGTAAGTCTCGCCGTGTTTCCTCAAACATCGCACGGCGCACTGCCCGACACGATAAGCTATTCAATGTTTGCATGAAACTGATCCTAAGGCAACTAGAAAGACAACTTAATAGTTGTGCACGAAACCTGTATTACGTGTTTGGATTTGTCGAGCGGGCGAGTAGCTTCCCCACCAGTGCATTCAATGTACTGATAATCCACCAGTTTGATATGCAGGGTGCGGGAGAACCTCGTTCGGTGCGGACGCCTCCTTCGTGCGTGCTAAGGCCAGGAGTTCCCTCTGAAGCCTTGCAATGGTGCGTCCGGGACTGAAGCACATATACAAGACATAAGTTATGAACATCGCCTGACCATCGCCTGTATAATCATTCCACAGTTGTAGCCACTTGGCACGCTTTTACTGTTTCAGAGAGAGAGGCTCGAGCGACTTGTAATCTCGGCTATACGCCGCCTGTAATACATGTTTCATATCAATAAAGAGATTACTTTACTTGTTTCAATGCTTCCGCTATATTTGTCGACTCAGTGAACCTGTTACCGATCGCCTATGCGTTCATGACTCCGCTGCACTCAGACAATCTGTGCGACTCTGTGGCTTAGAACTCTTGCCGCCAGCCAATGAACCATGGCCTTGCACGGGCGTGGATCACGCTCGTGCGGCATCACGCCCGGATGGGTTAAGCGATCGTTCCGCGGGAGCGCTGGCGAGGGTGATTCCTGCCTAGCGGGAACGGCCGATTTGCCTGCGGGAGATCGGGGCGTGACATAGCACCCCCTACACCACTGAAGTTTTGTCAATATCAATGACATGATCAAGACCGAAGTCACTGACGATCAGCTTCACAATAAGTTTTAGCTGCATGTCTCCAATTTTCGTTTTCCACCGAAACATATATTTCAAAATTTGTTGTTACCAAATTCATACTGAATCCAACACGGCCGGGTGGCGTCAGCCTTATTCCATGTGTAATAAAATCATGGAGACTTTTTGTTTGATGGATTCGCAAAGAGAGATAATATACAATATTTTTTTAATATTATATACTCAAAGTAATGATCAGTCTAATATAATAAGTTTTCCCGTCATTCAGTTTTTCTTATTCTAGATGTTGCAGTGACGCCAAAACGAGAGGGAGACGGGAACATTGAAATTGTCACTCAGTCTCACAAGTTTAGAAAGAGTAATTTATGATAATTGCTAAAAGCACGTCAAAAAGTATCCTCTATTATTTTGTGCTAGTCTATTCTGAAATAACTTTTACCCCGTAATCCCTTCCAAAAAATTTCATTCTAATTTATACACTCACTCTCTCTCTCTCTTTCTCTAAAATTCTCTTCCCTTCTTTCTTCACCTCCTCCAATTAAAAACCATAAACTTCTTGAATCTTTCTCCTTTAAACGAGAATCGATGGCATCCAAACCATCTTCACAATCAAGGTACATATATTCTTTCTCTTTTTTCTCCTTTTTCAATTTTATTTTTGTAATTTGCATTACAATTTCATGAGTATTTTTTTCAATCCTTGTTAATGTATAAAAATCATAGAGTAAGAAAAAAATGGATTTTATAATGCTTTTAGGGAGGATTTTTGAAGTTTCGAGCCGAATTATAGGGTTTCAAACTTCAAATTTCATGCCCTAGCTTGAGACGGCTGTCATTTAGGTCTATAGATCATTTCTACAGTCCTTAGTGCATATAGAACTGTAAAAAAAATCTACAGTCCTACATAATACTAGGACTGTAGATATTTTCTAGAGTCCTATATGCACTCAGTACTGCAGAAATTATCTACAGATCTGATTATTTCAGCAGAGTCCTGTTGTTTTTCAGCATTGTAGATTTTTTCTCTGTCATTATTTGATTGAAATATTTACTTCGTGTTATAGCCGCGATCCCAAGACGAATCTTAAGGAAGCATGTATCAAAAGATAGTCATATATGTTCATGTTTTTTTTGTTTGAAATATTTCTTTAAATCTTTTATTTTGGTGGAACTTGTAGGAAAATAAATTGGTCTGGAACCATAGATACAGGAGATTCAAAGGACGGGAGGATACAACAGATTTAATCCTGTGTTAGTTTATGTCGGTCTTCATTTTTTCTACCTACTCCAAAGTGCAAGCTAAACACTATCACTGCAGAAGAGATTATTCTTATCGTAAATATGATAGTTTACCCATATTTTTGTTGAACCTGGTTTATTGAAAATTTATGACATGTGGAGACCCAATAAACAATGCACGACAAAAATATGGATAAACTATCATATTTACAACAAGAATAATCTCTTCTGCAGTGATAGGGATTACCTTACACTTTGGAGTGTGTGAGAAAGCGAAGACCGATATGAACTAACACGTTATTAATTCGAAAACTAGTAGATGTTGTTGAAGTGGGTGGAATTCCCAACCTATGTGGAGAATACCCCGGAGTGCGACAAACGACATCCTTGTGTCGAAAAAGTTCCAGGAGTGCAATGAGCGTCGTATATTGGAACATTTATGGTAAGTAAATATTATATTGGATTTTTATCTTTGATTTTGATTATATATTTATGATTGGATCTTTTATATATTAACTTTCCATATAATTATACTTTTAATTTATGGCAAGCCAATTTATGATTTAATTTTTATTAAATATATGATTAAATGTAATTGGATTTCCATAAATATTTTTTTCTTACATATATAGATTTTCAATACATATAAACCCTAATTCACGCAAGGGTTTATAAAAAGGCTCATGCAATATAAAACAACAAGAAAAAAAAAGTGGCAAGAGTATTTTTACACTTTTTGGGGAGAGAAAGGAGATCTACGGCTATTTCGATGAGAAGATCGCTTTGGAAAAATCTACTTGTCATCTTCGTTTCTTCGTGAGTTTTGTAATCCTATTTGTTATCTTCCAAGTAGTGTGGTGATCTGTGTTGGATCGGTGAAGAGTTTGTAGATGGTGTAATCTTCTATTCCAATAGTGGAGACTTTCCAGACTTGGACTCCATTCGTTCCGTGATTTTTTCATCTGAATTTTCACGTAAAAATCGCTTGTGTCTGCGTGTGATTTTTCTGTGTGGTTTGATGTTTGGTTTTGTGTGTTGTTATTGCTTGGTTCATTCACAGCTTGGTTTGGGAGAACAGTTTTCGTGTTTCATTCCCATCACGTGGTATCAAAGCCAGGTTCTGGAATTCAGATTGGTGTCAATGTTGACAATCAAATCAAGGAGAAGAAATGGACGTGAAGCCGGTGCGCATGGTAAACCTAAACGGTTCCAATTACCATTATTGGCGGAGAAAGATGAAGGATTTATTATTTGTCAAGAAGATGTATCTTATGACTTTTGCTTCCGAGAGACCCAGTGACAAATTCGAAGAGTACTAAAATTTCAAGCACATACAGGTGTGTGGGTACATACGGCAGTTCGTTGACGAGAACGTATACAATCACGTTGCCAGTATAGAGCACGCAAAGATACTTTGGGAGAAGTTGGAATCTTTGTATGCGAAGAAGACCGGGGTAAACAAATTGTTCCTAATCCAAACGATGATGAATTTGTGATACAAAGATGGTACGTCTTTCACAGATCACTTGAGTGAATTTCATGACGTGGTTGACCAGCAATCCTCGATGGAAGTCAAGTTCGACGACGAAGTCAGGGGTTGTCTTGTTGTGTACTTTGCTAGACTTATGGGAGATCGTACAAGTGTTTATGATCACTTATGCTTCGGAAGTCATGGTTAGTCTGGAGTTCGCCAAGAACAGGTTGTTGAATGAGGAGATTGGAGGAAATCTCAGGGCACGTCTTCTTCATCCCATTCAGAGACGCTAGTTTCAAAGAGCGGTAGAATGGACAAAAGCAAGGTTCCAAACGGTGGCAGAGACAAAAGCAGAGGCAAGTCCAAGGGCCGGTACGAGAATTCTATCATTGTGGCAAGAAGGGCCACATCAAGCGAAAATATTTCGCTTGAAAGAGGGAGAAGAAGGGCGACAAGGAGAAGCTGAGCGAGAACACTGCAGCAACTGCCTTGGCACATGGAGGCGATACGATCATTGTAGGTGATGAGTTAGTCATGAACCTCGTCTGCGATGACAATTCTTGGCTGGTGGACTCAGGGACTTTAGCGCACGTATCTAACGACAGGGCATTATTTGCAACTTACACAACAGGCGACTGTGGAGTGTTGAAGATGAACAACGGAGATGTGTCGAAGGTTGTTGCTATTGGATATGTGCATTTGAGAACCAAGACGGGTGCAATTCTTGTTCTCAAGGATGTTCGTCATGTCCCTGATATCCGTTTCAACCAGGTTTCGGTTAGAAGGTTGGATGATGAGAGATTTTTTAATCTCTTCAGGAACGGTCAATGGAAGCTTTCCAGATGTTTGATGGTAATTGCCAAAGGAAGCAAAAGGTCCGGACTCTATTATATGGTAAGGAGCGCACACGGGCACAGGGGTAAACGCAGCTACTGATGCATCTACAGAGTTGTGGCATAGGCGGCTCAGCCATATCAACGAGAAGGGAATGAGCTACTTGGTGAACAGAAAGGTGATTCTGGGACTCAAGTCTACAAAGTTGGACAGATGTAGGTATTGTTTAGTGGGGAAGCAAAATATGATGTCTTTCCGAAGTCACCCAAGTTCAAGGAAGCCGACGTTACTTGAGTTGATTCACTCGAATATTTGTCGTCCTATGAAGGTAAAATCTATTGGTTGTGATTCTTACTTTGTGACTTTTATTGATAATTTTTTTAGGAAGGTTTGAGTCTATGCCTGAAAGACCAAGGATCAAGTGCTACCCACTTTCAAAGAGTTTCAGGCTTCTGTTGAAAGGGAGACGGAAATTAAGTTGTTATATGTTCAATCTGACAACAGCGGTGAATGCATTGGTCACTTTGATGCATATTGCAAAGAGCAAGGGATACTGTCACGCCCCGATCTCCCGCAGGCAAATCGGCCGTTCCCGCTAGGCGAGAATCACCGTGCCAGCGCTCCCGCGAAACGATCGCTTTGACCCATGCGGGCGTGATGCCGCATGAGCGTGAGCCACGCCCGTGCAAGGCCGTGGTCCATTGGCTGGCGGTAAGAGTTCTAAGCCACAGAGTCGCACAGATTGTCCAAGTGCAATAAAGTTTATGAACGCATAGCGATTTGGTAACAAGTTCACTAAGTCGACAATATAGCGGAAGCATTGAAACACAAGTTGAAGTAAAGCAAGCTCTTTTTATTGATATAAGCATGTGTTACATGCGACGTATAGCCGAGATTACAAGTCGCTCAAGCCTCTCTCTCTGAAACAGTAAAAGCGTGCCAAGTGGCTACAATTGTGAATGATTTGTACAGGCGATGATCAGGCAAGTTCCAATATTATGTCTTGTATATGTGCTTCAGTTCCGGACGCACCGCTGCTTCGAAGTGATCTTCACACCATAGCACGCACAAAGGAGGCATCCGCACCGAACAAGATTCTCCCGCACCCTGCATACAAACTGGTGGATTATCAGTACATTAAATGCACTTGTGGGGAAGCTACTCGCCCGCTCGACAAATCCAAACACGTAATACAGGTTTCGTGCACAACTATTAAGTTATCTTTCTAGTTGCCTTAGGATCAGTTTCATGCAATATTTGAATAGCCTAACTTGTGTGGTAGTGCGCCACTCTGATATAAGAGGAAACACGACGAGACTTACCATTTTACCTTCCCTGTCCAAGGCAAATATTGTTAATTTGAGCACGGGCAAGTATAAACATTCATGGGCATTCATAATAATAAAAACTAAGGCAATAGCATATGCAATACGAGAGTCATTGTATCATGATCGTTCAGGTGTTCAGTTGTTCATTGATGCGATCCAATGACTCACACGCGGATAGCCGCTAAGCGAGGATGACTTATCTATATGAACATGAGTCGCTGGCATAGCCATAAAGGACCGTTTATAGTCTTGAACAATGATGGAAAGCAACAAAGATTCGTTGGTGGCTACACACCATCCTGTCCAGATGTGTGAGACTATCGTGCAGTTCTATCTGGATCGGAATTGTCCCAGTGCCCCGGTGACCGCCCGTGGAACCGAATGACCTTCTTTCCAAGTTGTCCGCGACATGCAGGTCAGGGCCAGTTCAAATCCTTAACTTGATATGATAATCCATGATTCGTGATCTGAAACGAGCGTTTGCTCCAAGAGCTGAGATTTGTGGATTCGTTACGTGACGTGATTCTCGTTCAGATATAAACATGATGGGATTATCATTCAGTTGCACGTGACATAATTCTCGTTCAATATTCATTTGCCCTGATGCGTGCCCCTGGTTCGGGGATTGCCTTGGCGACCCAACGGTCCCGGATACTTGCAGGTTCATTCAGGTACGGAACGACTACGTAGTAGTCTCCCGGGGTTTGGATGAAAACATGGCAACATTACAAGCAGACAAGCATGCGTTTCTAAGGAACATAAGCAGCGAGTTTGCTCGGGCCCGAAGGTAAACCGAGAGTTAGAAGCCGTTAGGGGACTTAGCATACGAGGGTCCAAATATAAGCAGTATTTCAATTTCCATGTTCTAACATAAGCAATACAAGTTAGGATTATTCCCTTATCTGGGTGCGTTGGATTCATTAGCATGCAGGGGGTGAATCACCTAGCGACTAGCATGAATATTCTAGGTTTTATGTGTGCTGGCTAAGCAAAGACAAGTTCACCGTAGCCACCCACCTTAGCGATGATTCGCCTCGGTAGAGCGATACGTCAAGCGAGCCTCTGAAAGCCTAAGCTAAATTCCTGTAGGGACAAGTCTGGATATCCTTTGCTTCTCGTTTGAGGCAAAGCGGGTCGGGACAGTTGCACTTTTGTCGTTAGAGTCGGCAGTCCGCTAGAACGGAACAGGGTGTTACAGATACGACACCAAAAGACTACCCAAGACACCTCAACTCAATGGTGTAGCGGAGCGTATGAACAAGACACTGATGGAAAGGGTACGATGTTTGCCATCTAAAGCAAACTTACCAGACAGTTATTGGGGTGAGTCTCTTTACACTGCTGCTTATGTTATTAATTTGTCTCATAGTGCTTCTTTGCATGATGATATGCCTAAGAAAGTATAGTACGACAAAGAGTCATCATATAATCACCTGCAAGTGTTTGGTTGTAAGGCCTTCGAGCATGTACCAAAGGATGAGAGATCCAAAGTTGAGCCGAAGTCGAGGTAGTGCGACTTTGTCGGCTATGGTCGGGATGAGTTTGTCTATAAACTCTATGACCCAGTGGAAAGAAAGCTCTACAGAAGCAGGGACGTGGTATTCTTCGAGGATCAGACCATGACCAACATTCAGAATTTTGAGATGCCTTTTGAGACTGAAGAATTAACTGAGTTAGAGTCATTTCGCTTCGAGCCGTTTCCAGAGGACACTACAGAGGATCCAGATACAAGGAAGCCAGTACAAGGAGATGCTCCTAATCTTGATAACCAGCTTGTTGATGGTCGTCAGTGTAACGACCCGCTCCGCTCAAACCGGAGGGCCAATTCAACCAACACAAGTGTAGTGAACCAACACGCCTTGCTCAGTTGGATGACTAGTTTGATTGCAAAGGCATTCAGACTTGAATCTTTAAATGGAGTTCAGACTTAAGACTTTTTGGAGGCGCGCTCGAAGTCTCGTTCGGCCGATGCGATACATCGCTAAGGTGGGTAGCCCCGGTGAACCTGTCTCTACTGAGCTGCACACTTAAGAAAAAGGAATGATACGTGCTAGTTTCTAAGCGATAACCTTTGCATGCTAATAAAAAGATAGATAAACGCACATAGCTAAGAGGATAACCCCGCCTTATCGTTGTTTAGAATATGGAAGTTTTTACTTGTAATCTGCATGACTTGGTGTATTGAGTCTAATGAAGTAGTTCATTATGTTATACCACAAATAGTTCTTGTTTACACCTTGAGGCACTGCATCGCTCGAAATATGACATGGGATAAAGTATAATCATATTACATGCATTGACAAGGAAGACTATCAAGTAGTCGTTCCGAGTCAAGAGAAGAAAAGAAAAGAAAGTACTTGGGATATCGAGATTACCGAGGCAGTCTCCAATTAGGGAGCTGCTCAAAGAAGAAAAATCCGAGTTTAGTCCTCGGCTAGATTGAACCGAGTGCTCCTCGGCTAGGATTAGAAGTGGTGGAGAAGTTGCATGGTCACGGACAACTGGTATGGGTAGTTAGTGAGGGATTAGAGGGATATCTCAATACCTTGAGATATCAAGGTATCTCAATACCTTGATATACCCAAGGTATTGAGTATCGGAGCGGGGTTTTTGAGCAATTGCCTAGATTTGAGTTTAGAGTTGGATTTTTATGTATATGTGTATATAATTACGCGTGCTAGCATAGGTTTTAGCGGGTATAGGCGGGGTGCGTAGCCTATGTTGAGATATTGGATACCGAGGGTATCCCGGTATCTCAAGGAGGCGAGTTTGAAGGTTTACTAGCTTAATGAGCTAGTTTTGACCTAGAATTTTAGGGGCACCCTAGTTTGACCTAGCGTTGACCATAATTGTCCTTGTTGACCATAAAAGTCAATGTTTGACCTAGTTTTGACCCAGGGTTGACTTTTTGGACCCCGGGTTAACTTTTTGACCAAATTTTACCGGTTTGACCCGTTCGACCTAGAATAATCCTAGAACCTTGTTTTTAGTTATTTTATATCAGTTTAACTCTTTAGAACCCTATTTAATCTTGCTTTTCACAATAGGTTCTTGCGACGCCAGTCCGAATCTCGATCCTCATCAGTTGCTCAGGACGTCAGGCGAGTACCTACCTCTGATCGTTTCTATTTCATGATAGCGTTTATATCACCTGTTCTAGAACTGTAATACTTGATTCTGACACATTATTACACGAGCTGGTACTAGTGGATTCCGTCATGAGATGTTATCCTCCTTACCGTATTCAGCGGGTACTCTATCACGTGTATTTCATCATGTGCTTCGGATATTGATTCTCATGTGCTTCTTGTGCTCTCGCCTTCATGTTCGTGAGTTATTATCATGTACGTAGTGTATCGTGGTTGGATCCAAGAGTATTAGTGGGGGAGGGGAGTAGGAGTTGGTTATGTGATCAAAGCCAAACAGTATTCATTTGTATGTCGGTTATGCAACTCACGCATAACGGAGTTATCGTAGATTATTTATGTGCAACCTAAGCCGATCACATAAGGAACTTGTGCTCAAGGAACTTAGCTAATATTCCTGTTTTCTCATATGCAGTTACTTCTCTACTACTTGTATTGTTCTCCAGTTTTATATTGCAGCTACTTTATCTGCTCCACCATGTATTTATTTTTCTGTGCATCTTGTATACTTTTCTATTGCTAGTCATATACACCTTACCATGTATTTGGAGTTGCTTTCAGAGTTATGTACTATAATGACCCACTCCGCTCAACCCGGAGGGCCGATTCAAACGGCACAAGTGTAGCTATTCGACCGCCTTGCTCAGCGAGATGGCTCGTTTGATGCAAAGGCATTCATGCTGGGATCTTCAATGGAGTTAGACTTAGGCTATCAGAGGCGCGTCCGGAGTCTCGCTCGACTGATGCGATACATCGCTAAGGTGGGTGGCCCTGGTGAACCTGTCTCTACTTAGCTGCAAACTAATAAAAAAATGAATGTTACATGCTAGTTTACAGGCGATAACCTTTGCATGCTAATAAAAGAGATGAACGCACATAGCTAAGGGGATAACCCCGCCTTATCATTGTATAGAACATGGAAATCTTACTTGCTATTTGCATAGTCGGGACGGTTGAGTTGGAATATAGTAACTTCTTTCATATATGCCATAAAGTAGTGTAAGTTCGTACTGAGGCGTTGTACCGCACGGAACATGACACGGGATGAAGTAAAATTATGTTGCATGCATAGACGAGGAAGGATATCAAGTAGTCGTTCTGAGTCAAGAGATGGAAGGAAAGGAAGGTACTCAGGATATGCAGATCACCGAGACAGTCTAAGGGAGCTGCGTAAAGAAGAAAAGATCTGAGTGAAGTCCTCGGCAAAGATTGATCCGAGAGTTGTCCTCGGCTAGGATTGGAAGTGGGGAAGTAGTTGCATGGTTACGGACAACTGGTTACGACACGATTGCTGAGGCATCAGAATCGTGTCGGCCCGGGAGGACTGTGCCAGTGTAGTCCTGGCAATACGCTAGCTGATGACTAGCGGGCGAGGGCGAGACATCCAGCAAGGCTTGCTACCGACCTGGTTGGGCGTCGACTCGTTAGACGGTTGGGAGGCCCAGCAAGGCTAGCAACCGAGCTGGGAAGATGGCTGTCCATCGCATATTATGTCCAATATGGCTAGCAGAGCCAGTGACCTTCATATAGATAAGTCATGTTTGCATAGCGGCTATCTGCATTGAATAAAGGAGAAACGGGAAGGAGTGCATTTGCACGATATTTTTGCATAAGTAGAATGGATGTACGGTATCACATATAGTTCTAGTAAAGATGGGTCTTGTGAGGCAGAGGCACGGTATAACACTTGGGTTTCATAGTTGCTTCTTGTTATTTTGTAGAGCTTTATTTATATTGCTGCATATGGTAGGGAAGGCCGAATGGTAAGAAATGGTAAGGTGAACTCAATTGTTCATTATTATGACACTCTTGAGCTGACACGGAGATTACTTTCTTTATATTGCCATGTAACTGATCCTAAGGCAAAAGAATAGAAAGACAACGAAACCAGTCGGTGCACATAACTAATGAACGTGCTTGTTTTGTGGCGTGGGCGAGAGGCCTCCCCACCAGTGCATTCAATGTACTGATACCTAACCAGTCTGCATGCAGGGTACAGGGAAAACTCGTACGGACTCGGAGATCGCTTAACGCAATGAGGCGCCGGACAGCACTTGGCATCTTGGAGCGTGGTGCGCGGACCTGGAGCTCACATATATGAGACATAATGTATGGAAACATCATCATCTAGATCGTTTGTATTGGTTCTAAGCCTAAGGGCATGTTCGTTGTAAGAGAGAGAGCATGAGTGGTTTGTAATCTCGGCCTAGCGCCGCTTGTAATCTTTACTTCATATCAATAAAGAGCTTGAATTGGATTCAATACTTGTGTTCGTTCTATATTTTCGCTATGTCGACTCTGTGAACTAGTTATCAACGGCCGTTTCGGTATTGCCTTACGTGGGCGCAACCCCAGGCTCGTGCGGCATCGCGTCCCGATTGAAATGTACGTCTCGCGGGAGCGCTGGCGCAGTGATTCGCGCCTAGCGGGGACGCCCGATTTCGACGGGAGATTGGAGCGTGACATATTGGTATCAGAGCACGACTTTACGTCCTTGAAATTCGTTTCGATTCTCTCAGTTTTTGACTTGTGTATTGAAGAAGTGGTATATGCTCTCCCTCGATGCTTCGATGGATGTTCCATACAATAAGTCTAAATATTTTCGAAAGTGCGTGTGAAATATACGATTGCTTGAACGGGATTATGATGCGTGGGCTTTTGTCCCAACTTGTGAAAGACATTGTGATAGTAGGCTCGTGTTATAATCGGCAAGTTGTATGTCTATATGAAAACACCAAGCGAGTAGAGTGCGAGATAAGAATATCGTTCAGACAGTGGTCTATGCACATGGGCCTTTTGGCCAAGTTGCATTAAGTATCGTGCACCAAGACCCTTGGTGCTAGTGAGTTTCAATGAGATTTGGGTATTGTTCGGATATGAATAAGTTTGATTTTGGAGGAAAATCGATAGAGACGTTATCGGAATGCCGCTAGGGCGAGTAATGGGAATCGTGTATGGAATTTTCAGATATAGTTTGGATGGTTATCCATAACGATAAGTTATGATTTACAACATATGTGTTTGGTGGACTATCGATAGAGGTGTATACGAGTCTAAGATCGTTAAGACGACAAATAGGAATCGTGTTGGAGTTCTAGGGAACGAATTGGGTATGCGAGTGAAGGATGCGAACGCGATTCAGGAGTTATTAGGATGACTCAATTCCTGAGTGGTGTATGCGATAAGTCCCCTGTTTGATTATGCGAATTATGGATATAATGAGTTATATAGATTTATGGAGTATGACTCGAACCATGAGTAGTGTATTGGTCGGCTTAGAAATGCTCGAACGAAGTCGTGGATTCGGAGAGTTAAACGGATCTAACAGCAAGCGACGAGATTGGGTTAAGACTTACTATAAATAAACAATGCCTAGCAAGTAAGCAAACTCGGAGGAAGCATGCAATATTTGGTTCGAACGAGTTAAAATGAGTAGAATAAGGGATAAGACATACGTCGAATAGGTATCCAGGGCAATTGAAATTGATTACGTGGTCGGGGAAACTTAAAGGATTGTACGAGCGACCTTGAGTTGAAATAAGCGAATTAAAAACCTGTGTTGAGATAGAATAAACGGGGATGCGATCGGGATTAGTGCAATTGAAATTAATGTAGCGAACGAATGATAACGTGCATGGAAAATTTGGATTTGAGTATGATACCGCTCGATAGAGTTTGGTTTGAGTACGAATGCGATGATTTTATATTTTGGGAGATTTAGACCATAACAATGGTTGGAAGATAAGTATGGATTGATGCAAGTTAGTAAAATTATGATTTTGATGGATCGAGTTAAGCGGTAACAGATTTGGCTTGGAGTTTGGAAGAACGATCTTGAAATCAAGTTCAGAAAGATAACATTCAAAATCTGTCCCAACGAGAACGATTATCCTGCTGGAGCGCCGACGTGGTGATTTCACGTACGGCAAGGATAATCAAACTCAAGGGAACATGTTCGGTGATTATTCCAAACGAACTCGATGAATATAACGTATCAAATGGGATAGATGTGGGTTTGGGATTTGAACTTAGTTTTGAGGAATGCTAAGATTAGACTAAGAAGCGATCAAATGGTAATATTGAAGTTGGACGGTTTGGTTAGGCGAACTTGGATGGCGGTAAGAACGGTTGTTAGAAGAACATGGCTTGGTGGATCAAGGTACAACTTGGGATAAAAATGAAAGGTGACAATAAGGAGTCTGTTCGTTTGATGATAACCATGACGATTGACCTTCTTGTCTTGTGCGAGTACGACTTCTTGCTCGCACATGCGTCACGTCCGGATTAGGACAATTATCCCGCGGAAGCGTTGGCGTGGAGATATTACGTCCGACGGGGATGATTGAACTTGCGGGAGACTGGAACGTGACAATCGAAGGATCATTTGACTTATGGTTCGATACGATAAGACAAGTTTTAGGATATAGATGAATCTAAGAATTTTTGTTGAGGAGTTAGTCTAGAATATGAAATATGATGCGCGGGGTGGTTTCATAAATGGAATACGCAGATCGAGTTGGACGACTTAGAGTTATGATATACATCGATGATTTATAATAGAATTGTGGCTTAGTGATACAGGCGAATAAAAGGATGGATTGGTGAATTATATCAAACATGATGAAGAAGATAGTGTATACGAATAGATGGGTTAGACCTGCAACGTGGGCGTATCGTGGGTTCGGTTGAACGAACGTGTTGGTGTGATAGGATGATCTGTGCTCGATGTTTAAAAATCTGAGTGAAACGAGCTTGGGTAGAATACCCGTGTAAAGGAACAATGGTTTGACCTTAGGGTGTTTGGGGCGAGCGTTATGCAATACGGTTGCACGATGAGTCGCAAGCTTGAACTGTACCTATGACTTTGCGAGCTGACCTATTAGCTAGGCAGACAACCCTGTGCCTTGAGTTAGACTGGAGTGGCTGACTTCAGAGTATCGTTCGGAAAGAATGATAGGACTGGGACAACGAGACTTAGAGTTAGGATTTGGAATTTGGAATATACACTAGCAACGTTCGCGTTGAAACAAACGCAATACGAGATAGGACTCGGGTAATAATTGAATTGGTCAGATCGGTTATGCGACGGTGAGGAATAAGACGGTATTAGAGAATTGTCGGACGGAACTCTCATGATTGAATTGGTGATATTGAAGATAAGTTGGCGTGATGAGTTGGATCGTTGCTTAGTAGATGTGCGTTGCTACTAATAATGCTAAACTTGAAATTGGGTGAGATTGGAGTGGACGATAACTAAATCGAACCAGAGTTCGGTCATTCATATAGCAGATTGATCCGAGTTTCGAAAGATTTTCATGAGTAGCTTGTCCGACTTAGCTGTCACTAAGCTTGGTTGAAATACACATATGTGGGGGATGCCTTGAATATGGGTACGATCCAGACTTAGCGATATGCATAACTCGGATGCAGCTGCAAATGAAAATATTTGGACTCGCATGGATGAGTATGACAACTGAAATAGGTTAGCCTCAACCTAAACTATCATAAAGGAAAGATTGTGTCATTCCCCGTGCTACCGAGATAGTTCTGCGCTAAGGCGCAGTACGAGACTGAGTTTGGGGATGCAATAGTTGAATGAAGGGATCATTCGGATAAAATGATTAAGCACTCGTGCGAACGGAATGAGTAAAACGAGTAGGAAGTTAAGTTTGATTGAACCAAAGACTGGAAGGATTAGAGCGTACCCCCAGGTGGGTGAGTTAGCTCTGTGCTAAGGCGCAATATAGAATAAGTCAAGAAAACGTAGGTGATTGGGTGCGATTTACTTAGCGAAATTGGACGGTGACTCAGAGAGATTTGATGCAAACGAGATTGAAAAATTGCTAAGATTCTAGCTTTTGGGTTAGGCATAAAGATGGATTTCGATATGCGACAAGTAAACTGTCAATGTGTTCGGATGCGTTGGGTTTCTATGGAGATAACATAACAAGTTGGGCAAGTCCACCCAATTATGAGTTATAAGTGCCTATTGAGTTATAGAATACCATGTGCTTGGGTATTACAGTCCTGCGCCGTGTGTAGTAGATTTGAGTCAGGAGTGCAACGATTGAGTTGAGTATAGTTCGATAGCATTGAACGGTAGAGTCGTTCGATGAGAGTTGGCTAAACATTGGCATAACGCATAGTGAGAAAATAAATGATTGTGGTATTAAGGCAGTCCTTGGAAGTTAGGCAAGGTGTATAGAGTTTGGTTTAGAAGTTGTGCGATAGTACGAGTTGCGCTCAGGAAGTCTCGAGGACGAGACTTATTCTGAGTGGTGTATAATGTAACGACCCGCTCCGCTCAACCCGGAGGGCCGATTCAAACGGCACAAGTGTAGCTATTCGACCGCCTTGCTCAGCAAGATGGCTCGTTCGATGCAAAGGCATTCATGCTGGGATCTTCAATGGAGTTAGACTTAGGCTATCAGAGGCGCGTCCGGAGTCTCGCTCGACCGATACGATACATCGCTAAGGTGGATGGCCCCAGTGAACCTCTCTACTTAGCTGCATACTAATAAAAAAATTAAAAAAAATGAATGTTACATGCTAGTTTACAGGCGATAACCTTTGCATGCTAATAAAAGAGATGAACGCACATAGCTAAGGGGATAACCCCGCCTTATCATTGTATAGAACATGGAAATCTTACTTGTTATTTGCGTAGTCGGGACGGTTGAGTTGGAATGTAGTAACTTCTTTCATATATGCTATAAAGTAGTGTAAGTTCGTACTGAGGCGTTGTACCGCACGGAATATGACACGGGATGGAGTAAAATCATGTTGCATGCATAGACGAGGAAAGCCGTCAAGTAGTCGTTCTAAGTCAGGAGATGGAAGGAAAGGAAGGTACTCGGGATATGCAGATCACCGAGGCAGTCTCTAAAAAGGGAGCTGCGTAAAGAAGAAAAGATCCGAGTGTAGTCCTCGGCAAAGATTGATCCGAGTGTTGTCCTCGGCTAGGATTGGAAGTGGGGGAGTAGTTGCATAGTCACGGACAACTGGTTGCGCACTAGGTAGAGAGTGTCCTCGACACGATTGCTGAGGCATCCGAATCGTGTCGGCCCGGAGGACAGTGCCAGTGTAGTCCTGGCAATACGCTAGCTGATGACAAGCGGACGAGGGCGACATCCAGCAAGGCTTGCTACCGACCTGGTTGGGCGTCGACTCGTTAGACGGTTGGGAGGCCCAGCAAGGCTAGCAACCGAGCTGGGAAGACGGTCGTCCATCGCAGATTATGTCCAATATGGCTAGCAGAGCTAGTGACCTTTATATAGATAAGTCATGTTTGCATAGCGGCTATCCGCATTGAATAAAGGAGAAACGTGAAGGAGTGCGTTTGCACGATATTTTTGCATAAGTAGAATGGATGCACGGTATCACATATAGTTCTAGTAAATATGGGTCTTGTGAGGCAGAGGCATGGTATAACACTTGGGTTTCATAGTTGTTTCTTGTTATTTTGTAGAGCATTATTTATATTGCTGCATATGGCAGGAAAGGCCGAATGGTAAGAAATGGTAAGGTGAACTCAATTGTTCATTATTATGACACTCTTGAGCTGACACGGAGATTACTTTCTTTATATTGCCATGTAACTGATCCTAAGGCAAAAGAATAGAAAGACAACGAAACCAGTCGGTGCACATAACTAATGAACGTGCTTGTTTTGTGGCGTGGGCGAGAGGCCTCTCCACCAGTACATTCAATGTACTGATACCCAACCAGTCTGCATGCAGGGTACAAGGGGAACTCGTACGGACTCGGAGATCGCTTAACGCAATGAGGCGCAGGACAGCACTTGGCGTCTTGGAGCATGGCGCGCGGACCTGGAGCTCACATATATGAGACATAATGTATGAAAACATCATCATCCAGATCATTTGTATTGGTTCTGAGCTTAAGGGCATGTTCGTTGTAAGAGAGAGAGAGCATGAGCGGTTTGTAATCTCGGCCTAGCGCCGCTTGTAATCTTTACTTCATATCAATAAAGAGCTTGAAATGGATTCAATACTTGTGTTCGTTCTATGTTTCCGCTATGTCGACTCTGTGAACTAGTTAACAACGGCTGTTTTGGTATTGTCTTGCGCGGGCGCAACCCCAGGCTATCGCGGCATCGCGTCCCGATGGAAACGTACGTCCCGCGGGAGCGCTGGCGCGGTTATTCGCGCCTAGCGAGGATGCCCGATTCCGACGGAAGATCGGGGCGTGACATATTGGTATCAGAGCACGGCTTTACGTCCTTGAAATTCGTTTTGATTCTCTCAGTTTTGAACTTGTGTATTGAAGAAGTGGTAGATGCTCTCTCTCGATGCTTCGATGGATGTTCTATACAATAAGTCTAAATATTTTTGAAAGTGCATGTGAAATATACGATTGCTTGAACGGGATTATGATGCGTGGACTTTTGTCCCAACCTGTGAAAGACATTGTGATAGTAGGCTCATGTTATAATCGGCATGTTATATGTCTATATGAAAACACCAAGCGAGTAGAGTGCGAGATGAGAATATCGTTCAGACAGTGGTCTATGCACATGGGCCTTTTGGCCAAGTTGCATTGAGTATCGTGCACCAAGACCCTTGGTGCTAGTGAGTTGCAACGAGATTTGGGTATTGTTCGGATATGAATAAGTTTGACTTTGGAGGAAAATCGATAGAGACATTATCGAAATGCCGCTAGGGCGAGTAATGGGAATCGTGTATGGAATTTTCAGATATAGTTTGGATGGTTATCCATAACGATAAGTTATGATTTACAACATATGTGTTTGGTGGACTATCGATAGAGGTGTATACGAGTCTAAGATCGTTAAGGCGACAAATAGGAATCGTGTTGGAGTTCTAGGGAACGAATTGGGTATGCGAGTGAAGGATGCGAACGCGATTCAGGAGTTATTAGGATGACTCAATTCCTGAGTGGTGTATGCGATAAGTCCCCTGTTTGATTATGCGAATTGTGATTATAATGAGTTATATAGATTTATGGAGTATGACTCGAACCATGAGTGGTGTATTGGTTGGCTTAGAAATGCTCGAACGAAGTCGTGGATTCGGAGAGTTAAACGGATCTAACAGCAAGCGACGAGATTGGGTTAAGACTTAGTATAAATAAACAATGCCTAGCAAGTAAGCAAACTCGGAGGAAGCATGCAATATTTGGTTCGAACGAGTTTAAATGAGTAGAATAAGGGATAAGGCATACGTCGAATAGGTATCCAGGGCAATTGAAATTGATTACGTGGTCGGAGAAACTTAAAGGATTGTACGAGCGACCTTGAGTTGAAACAAGCGAATTAAAAACTTGTGTTGAGATAGAATAAACGGGGATGCGATCAGGATTAGTGCAATTGAAATTAATGTAGCGAACGAATGATAACGTGCATGGAAAATTTGGATTTGAGTAGGATACCGCTCGATAGAGTTTGGTTTGAGTACGAATGCGATGATTTTATATTTTGGGAGATTTAGACCATAACAATGGTTGGAAGATAAGTATGGATTGATGCAAGTTAGTAAAATTATGATTTTGATGGATCGAGTTAAGCGGTAACAGATTTGGCTTGGAGTTTGGAAGAACGATCTTGAAATCAAGTTCAGAAAGATAACATTCAAAATATGTCCCAACGAGAACGATTATCCTGCGGGAGCGCCGACGTGGTGATTTCACGTACGGCAAGGATAATCAAACTCAAGGGAACATGTTCGGTGATTATTCCAAACGAACTCGATGAATGGAACGTATCAAATGGGATAGATGTGGGTTTGGGATTTGAACTTAGTTTTGAGGAATGCTAAGATTAGACTAAGAAGCGATCAAATGGTAATATTGAAGTTGGACGGTTTGGTTAGGCGAACTTGGATGGCGGTAAGAACGGTTGTTAGAAGAACATGGCTTGGTGGATCAAGGTACAACTTGGGATAAAAATGAAAGGTGACGATAAGGAGTCTGTTCGTTCGATGATAACCATGACGATTGACCTTCTTGTCTTGTGCGAGTACGACTTCTTGCTCGCACATACATAACGTCCGGATTAGGACAATTATCCCGCGGGAGCGTTGGCGTGGTGATATCACGTCCGACGGAGATGATTGAACTTGCGGGAGTCCGGAACGTGACAATCGAAGGATCATTTGACTTATGGTTCGATACGATAAGACAAGTTTTAGGATACAGATGAATCTAAGGATTTTTGGTGAGGAGTTAGTATAGAATATAAAATATGATGTGTAGGATGGTTTCATGAACGGAATACGCAGATCGAGTTGGACGACAGTTATGATATACATCGATGATTTATAATGGAATTGTGGCTTAGTGATACAGGCGAATAAAAGGATGGATTGGTGAATTCTATCAAACGTGATGAAGGAGATAGTGTGTACGAATCGATGGGTTAGACCTGCAACGTTGGCGTATCGTGGGTTCGATTGAACGAACGTATCGGTATGATAGGATGATCTGTGCTCGATGTTTAGAAATCTGAGTGAAACGAGCTTGGGTAGAATACCCGTGTAAAGGAACAATGGTTTGACCTTAGGGTGTTTGGGGCGAGCGTTGTGCAATACGGTTGCACGATGAGTCGCAAGCTTGAACTGTACCTATGACTTTGCGAGCTGACCTAGTAGCTAGGCAGACGACCCTGTGCCTTGAGTTAGACTGGAGTGGCTGACTTCAGAGTATCGTTCGGGAAGAATGATAGGACTGGGGCAACGAGACTTAAGAGTTAGAATTTGGAATTTGGAATATACACTAGCAACGTTCGCGTTGAAACAAACGCAATACGAGATAGGACTCGGATAATAATTGAAATAATTGGATCGGTTATGCGACGGTGAGGAATAAGACGGTATTAGAGAATTGTCGGACGGAACTCTCACGATTGAATTGGTGATATTGAAGATAAGTTGGCGTGATGAGTTGGATCGTTGCTTAGTAGATGTGCGTTACTACTAGTAATGCTAAACTTGAAATTGGGTGAGATTGGAGTGGATGATAACTAAATCGAATCAGAGTTCGGTCATTCATATAGTAGATCGATCCGCGTTTCGAAAGATTTTCATGAGTAGCTTGTCCGACTTAGCTGTCACTAAGCTTGGTTGAAATATACATATTTGGGGGGCGCCTTGAATATGGGTACGATCCAGACTTAGCGATATGCATAACTCGGATGCAGTTGCAAATGAAAATATTCGGACTCGCATGGATGATTATGATAACTGAAATAGGTTAGCCTCAACCTAAACTATCATAAAGGAAAGATTGTGTCATTCCCCGTGCTACCGAGATAGTTCTGCGCTAAGGCGCAGTACGAGATTGAGTTTGGGGATGCAATAGTTGTATAAAGGGATCATTCGGATAAAATGATTAAGCACTCGTGCGAACGGAACGAGTAAAACGAGTAGGAAGTTAAGTTCGATTGAACCAAAGACTGGAAGGATTAGAGCGTACCCCCAGGTGGGCGAGTTAGCTCTGTGCTAAGGCGCAATATAGAATAAGTCAAGAAAACGTAGGTGATTTGGTGCGATTTACTTAGCGAAATTGGACGGTGACTCAGAGAGATTTAATGCAAACGAGATTGGAAAATTGCTGAGGTTCTAGCTTTTGAGTTAGGCATAAAGATGGGTTTCGATATGCGACGTTAAGTAAACTGTCAATGTGTTCGGATGCGTTGGGTTTCTATGGAGATAACATAACAAGTTGGGCAAGTCCACCCAATTATGAGTTATAAGTGCCTATTGAGTTATAGAATACCATTTGCTTGGGTATTACAGCCCTGCGCCGTGTGTAGTAGATTTGAGTCGGGAGTGCAACGATTGAGTTGAGTATAGTTCGATAGCATTGAACGGTAGAGTCATTCGATGAGAGTTGGCTAAACATTGGCATAACGCATGGAGAGAAAATAAATGATTGTGGTATTAAGGCAGTCCTTGGAAGTTAGGCAAGGTGTATAGAGTTTGGTTTTGAAGTTGTGCGATAGTACCAGTTGCGCTCAGGAAGTCTCGAGGACGAGACTTATTCTGAGTAGTGTATAATGTAACGACCCACTCCGCTCAACCCGAAGGGCCGATTCAAACGGCACAAGTGTAGCTATTCGACCGCCTTGCTCAGCGAGATGGCTCGTTCGATACAAAGGCATTCATGCTGGGATCTTCAATGGAGTTAGACTTAGGCTATCAGAGGCGCGTCCGGAGTCTAGCTCGACCGATGCATACATCGATAAGGTGGGTGGCCCCGGTGAACCTGTCTCTACTTGGCTGCATACTAATAAAAAAATAAAAAAAATAAAAATGAATGTTACATGCTAGTTTATAGGCGATAACCTTTGCATGCTAAT
Source organism: Iris macrosiphon (assembly GCA_036927795.1). NCBI lineage: Eukaryota > Viridiplantae > Streptophyta > Magnoliopsida > Asparagales > Iridaceae > Iris > Iris macrosiphon. Next base: position 40,891,416 of record JAYESA010000003.1, read on the forward strand.
AAAAGAGATGAACGCACATAGCTAAGGGGATAACCCCGCCTTATCATTGTATAGAACATGAAAATCTTACTTGCTATTTGCGTAGTCGGGAAGGTTGAGTTGGAATATAGTAACTTCTTTCATATATGCCATAAAGTAGTGTAAGTTCGTACTGAGGCATTGTACCGCACGGAACATGACACGGGATGGAGTAAAATCATGTTGCATGCATAGACGAGGAAGGCTATCAAGTAGTCGTTCTGAGTCAGGAGATGGAAGGAAAGGAAGGTACTCGGGATATGCAGATCACCGAGGCAGTATCTAAAAAGGGAGCTGCGTAAAGAAGAAAAGATCCGAGTGTAGTCCTCGGCAAAGATTGATCTGAGAGTTGTCCTCGGCTAGGATTTGAAGTGGGGGAGTAGTTGCATGGTCACGGACAACTGGTTGCGCACCAGGTAGAGAGTGTCCTCGACACGATTGCTGAGGCATCCGAATCGTGTCGGCCCGGGAGGACAGTGCCAGTGTAGTCCTGGCAATACGCTAGCTGATGACTAGCGGGCGAGGGCGAGACATCTAGCAAGGCTTGCTACCGACCTGGTTGGGCGTCGACTCGTTAGACGATTGGGAGGCCCAACAAGGCTAGCAACCGAGCTGGGAAGACGGCCGTCCATCGCAGATTATGTCCAATATGGCTAGCAGAGCCAGTGACCTTCATATAGATAAGTCATGTTTGCATAGCGGCTATCCGCATTGAATAAAGGAGAAACGGGAAGGAGTGCGTTTGCACGATATTTTTGCATAAGTAGAATGGATGCACGGTATCACATATAGTTCTAGTAAAGATGGATCTTGTGAGGCAGAGGCACGGTATAACACTTGGGTTTCATAGTTGTTTCTTGTTATTTTGTAGAGCATTATTTATATTGCTGCATATGGCAGGGAAGGCCGAATGGTAAGAAATGGTAAGGTGAACTCAATTGTTCATTATTATGACACTCTTGAGCTGACACGGAGATTACTTTCTTTATATTGCCATGTAACTGATCCTAAGGCAAAAGAATAGAAAGACAACGAAATCAGTCGGTGCACATAACTAATGAACGTGCTTGTTTTGTGGCGTGGGCGAGAGGCCTCCCCACCAGTGCATTCAATGTACTGATACCCAACCAGTCTGCATGCAGGGTGCAGGGGAAACTCGTACGGACTCGAAGATTGCTTAACGCAATGAGGCGCCGAACAGCACTTGGCGTCTTGGAGCGTGGCGCGCGGACCTGGAGCTCACATATATGAGACATAATGTATGGAAACATCATCATCCATATCGTTTGTATTGGTTCTGAGCCTAAGGGCATGTTCGTTGTAAGAGAGAGAGAGAGAGCATGAGCGGTTTGTAATCTCGGCCTAGCGCCGCTTGTAATCTTTACTTCATATCAATAAAGAGCTTGAATTGGATTCAATACTTGTGTTCGTTCTATGTTTCCGCTATGTCGACTTTGTGAACTAGTTATCAACGGCCGTTTCGGTATTGCCTTGCGCGGGCGCAACCCCAGGCTCGTGCGGCATCGCGTCCCGATGGAAACGTACGTCCCGCGGGAGCGCTGGCGCGGTGATTTGCGCCTAGCGGGGACGCCCGATTCCGGCGGAAGATCGGGGCGTGACATGTACTTTGCTCTAGTCCTGACTGGGCATATTTATTTTAGAGGATCCTGAGGATTTTTGCCCAACATTTTACGGGTCGGGCGTCGAGGAGTGTTGTGACCCGGAGTTTGAGGAGGAGCCCGTCGAGGAGACGCCGTTAGCACCCTAGTTAGCTAGGTGGGTTTTCCTGGGTTGTTCCCAGTTGATATTCTGGATGACTGTATTTATTATTTTGTTGCTTCTGTGATGTTGTAGACTTTAGACTTGGACTGTATATTTGGATATTGTATTGCTCTCTTTGGTTCTTGTTTCTTTGTGAGAGCTTATCGTGCTTTTACTCTTCCCCTAGTTATTGTGATTGAGGCATATATATATTGCGTGGTTGCCCTCCTTTTGGAGAGGTTATATTGACTGATCATTGTGAGATATAGATATTGTGACCTAGAACAAACATTTACAGCGTTCTACCGCCGATTCTGCGACGTAGGCTGGACGTACCCACGACTCATGTCCGATTTTCCGGGTGCGGGTCGTGACAAGTTGCGCACCAGGTAGAGAAAGAATCCTCGACACGATTGCTGAGGCATTCGAATTGTGTCGTCCTGGGAGGACAATGCCAGTGTAGTCATAGTAATACGCTAGTTGAAGAACTAGCGGGCGAGTGCAAGACGTCCAGCAAGGCTTGCTACCGACCTGGAAAGATAGCCGACTCGTCGGATGATTCGGGAGGCCCAATAAGGCTCGTAACCAAGCTGGGAAGATAGTCGTTCCATCCCAAAAGATATGTCCAATATGGCTAACAGAGCCAGTAACCTTCATATAGATAAGTCATGCATGCATAGAGGCGATCCGCATTCAGAAGAAGAGTAACATAAAGGAATATATTGCACGGCACTTTGCACATTTAGAATGGATGTACGGTATATAATATACTTCGAGTAGAACATCTCTGAGACAGAGACACAGTCATAACACTTGAATTGCATTGATGTTCTTCATTACTTAGTAGACTATTGATTATATTGCTGCGAATGTCAGGGAAGGCCGAATGGTAAGAAAATGGTAAGACGAACTTAGTTGATTACAGTACGACACTCTTGATCCAGACACGAGTATTACTTTCATTATATCGCCATGAAACTGATCCTAAGACAAAGATTAGAAAGACAACATAATCAGTCGGTGCACATAACTAATGAACGTGCTTATTTTATGGCGTGGACTCTGTAAAGATCTGGTATCAGAGCCCAGTTTGTTAATAATGCTCTAAGTATTTTAGTGTGCATTTCTAGTACGTGATTTTTTCTTACAATAATGGTAGCTTAAATATTTATTTCTTGGATATGTAACGATGCTTGTTTGAATATTCTTTAAATATCTAGTGTTTGATTACTACGCATGGGGTAGGAAATAAACCATTATTGTGCTCTAATTCTGTGAAGCGATGGATTAAGCTTGTGGTCTTGTTCGAAGCTTAACCCCCTCATAAATCCATGAGAGATCATCAACCAAGTTGTCTTGATGATATGGGGAAGCCAGGTCTAGCCGCAAAATTATGGGTCAAAATTAATCAAACACAGTTATTTTTGGAATATTCTCTTGCTATCGGTATACATATTCAAGAACGATCATCTCATTAGATGAGTAACATTACTCCTGTTACAAGAGATGCTTATATTTATGCTGACACACACCAGTATCATTATAAACAAGACAAATCACATGATCATATTATTCATCTACCTACTAAAGATAAGATAGATAATGGTATCTATAATTACATGGTTGATATTCTTCAGCAAATTCAAAAGAATGTGAATAACATCCACAATGATATGAATAATATCAAATCTGATGTGAATAACATCAAAAATAGCGTGAATAACGTAGAAAAGATGAATAATCCAAAAGAAAAGATGAATAGTCTTGATGCACACAGCATAATAAATCCTGAGCCAAGTCTTCATTGGAATATAAGAATGATAAAATATACGTCAGAAGAAAAGAACAAGATAGAGGTTCAAAAATCCAAAAAGGATATTATGAGACATTTCTGAAACTCCAAAACAGGAACTCTTAGGAGAAATAAATAGCAGCCATATTTTTGCTTTTTACGAAAAGCATTCCTCTGCTAGTGATTTCTTTAAATAGAAATATAGTGAATATTCAGACGATGAAGATTTTCTTAATGTTTTTAATAATGAAGAGGGCGAGAGTAGTAATCAAATGCAACTACAATCCCAAACCTTAATGCTTCCAGGTCCTCCTGGTTATCAACCTACTTTTACTAGAAGAGAGGAAGCCATGCCTTCGGCGGAACCTCCTCAGTTGCATCCAGAAATCAGTCTTGCCAATAGAGAAGCAAGTACTGAACCAAACATTACTCCAAATATGCCTTCATTATCTAATTACAATCCGTATACAAGGGAGGATTGGGTTAATTATAGAACAACCAAAAAAGGGTACCATAAAAATAAACAGAATTATAGTAATGATGGACTCATTTTAAATATAGACAATATTCCACATAGAGAAATTAAAAGATATGTTGATAATTGGGGTCAGCAGATGTGTGAAACTATTTATTTCATTCATCAACCCTTAAATACTAGTCAATTTTTTAATATGGCTACTAGTTATTGGAAGGGTGATGCCCTTGCATGGCTAAGAAGCCTTGACGTTGGTAATAAACCCATGACAGAAAAGCTTACAAGTATTAAAGATCCACAAAAGACGCTGGAAGAACTTATTGCTCTCCTGGTAGCTGATTTCACAGGAGAAAAAATCTATAGTGGAATCGATTTTGAAAAATTACTCCACAAATTAAAACTATGTGATATTTGTATGTTAGAAAAATTTACTGCTAAATTTATTGGTTTATTATTCCATTTAAAAGTAGAAAACCAAAAGAAATTTTGGCTGAAAGAATTTTTTACCAAAATACCTTATCCTCGGAATAACATCATACAAAAAAGGTATGATGAAATAAGAAATAATACTCATTCCACTGGCTTGTTAAAAAGGGCTTGTATGGAAGCTATGAAAAGAATTTGCGAACAAGCCAAGGCACAAAAACAGATGAATAAAACAATAAAGAATTATAAATTGGGATATACTTGTTGTTCGAAATACGACGACGATATCAATACCCAATTTGGTTGTCCTCCGGAATATGGTAGAAAAATGAATAAAAAATATAAAATTTTCCAAAAGAAAAGAAAAACTAAATACAAAATCACAAGAAGAAAATGGAAGCCCAATTTTAGGAGAAAGTTTAAATCCGCTGAAAAAAGAGCTGACAAAGATGTGGAAAAGAAGAAGAAATTTATAAAACGAAAAAAATTCGAAAAGGCTGTAAATGCTTCAAATGCAATAAGGAAGGCCACTATGCAAATGAATGTCCAACCAGCATCCAGGCAGTTATTATCAGAGATCTAGATGAGTATGGTATCCATCTAGGAACTATTGATGAAATTAGTAGTGATACATCAGCCTCATCAATTTATGATGTTGAATCTAATTATTCAGATTCTGAAAATTCGGAAACCGAAAGCTTTGAAGAAAACTTTGATCATCTTAAGATTAATATGATTACAATAAATAAAACTCAAAACCAAATAAGGGTCACTCTATGAATGATCAAGCTATTCTTCCAAAGAAAGGAGAAATATCTGCTGGATATACTTTATATGCAAATAAAAGCATAAGAATTCGAAGATATCATACTGCAGAAATTTCTTTTGACATAAGAATTTTTATACCAATGGGATATTACGAAATTATCCATAATATACCATTACATGCTAATAAAAATATTTTTATTACCTATGGATTTATTAAGCCTGTTTCTAAAGCCAATATTTCCATAATAATGAAAAATACTTCTTATGAAGATAGAGACTATTTGTTAGAACATGGTGATCCTATTGGGTTGTTAGTAATACAAAAATATGAAGATCTTCCTATGCTAAAGGAAGATTTACCTGAAACATCAACAGAATCTTCAATAACTAATCTCAGAGAAATTTCGAGATAAAGGTATTATGAATTTAGAATCTATATGAATAAATTTTTATTAGAAAAAACTACTAATTCTAGCCTTCCAAACAGTGAAGGAGAACATTAAGAAATCTCTGACGAAGATTTAGAAAATCTGAAAGAATTAATTACTTATTCTGACAAGAGGGAGGTCTATAAATCTCTCTCTTCAGTCTAGATTTTTAAATAAATATACTTGTATATTCGAAAGAATGCAAGAAAATATTGAATTAAAAGGAGACGAAGATTTTTCTTCGATACAGCTCCTAGATAAAAATAAAATAGAACGACTACGGAAAAAATATCCTAAGATGAAAAATCTTCATATAGGATTGATCCAGCTTAAAATTAGAGGTTTATTTTGATCTGGAATAGATACACCTAAACAATTTGTGCGGCTATTCGAAGTTGGAGTAGGTAAAACCATTCAACATAGATTAGTTAAGTTGGAACATTTAAAGATGGATAATAAAATACAATTATTTGTTAAATCCTTAAAACCAAAATTGAAGTTCCTACTGAGTATTTTTTTTTGCTTCAGGAAACACTATATCAACAATTGTCCATTGGAAACTAAATAGGGAGGACAAAGAATTAAATTTTGAACAAGGATCAAGCTCTAAAATAACTAGAACCAGGTCGACTGATAATTTTGTTAATATTGAATTATCACCCGAAAATATATCTGACATACAATCAAGAATGAGTATAAGTACTCCACCATCGGAAGGAAGAACACACCAAATTATTGAAAACCTCAAAGACCGAAGGGATATGATCCTAAAGGTCCCCATCTCTCAAATCGGTAATAAATGAGTAAACCTATGGATAAAGGAAAAAAGAGCGTTAGGTTCACCGCAGAACCAAGTAGTAAAAACAAATATCCTGATTGGTATATTGACCATATGAGATATGATGAAGACAATATAGCATATGCTCATCATATGGTTCATTTGGTCAAAAAATTCAAAGATATTATAAAGGAAACTCATTTAAGTAATTATAGAACAATTGTCATGAGACATCTAGATAGAACACTCCAAGTTTTGTGTAAACACATCACCAGATATCGTGGAGAACATCCAGATATTAGCTCTATTACTTCTACTCCATGGATGCATGACATTCTTAATATTGAAAGCATCCTCGACCAAGAAATTACAAGTACATCCTTGGACCATATAGATTAGCTCTAGAAGCAACAAATCATCCTATTGATTTTAATATTTGAAAATTTTTCCTTAATAATGAGACCAATGAAAATAGTTTACAGGATATTGTTCGCAACATAAATATGATTCGTTCTATAGATTTACAATCAAAAGCACAATTACATATTTATGTTCCTTTAACCATCTGCATTCCAGGCTATCAGGAATTCACAATCCATACCCTTTTCGACAAAGGGGCTGAAGTAAGTTTGCTTCAGGAATCTTGAAACCCTTCGCCTGCAATTAGACAAAAAAGAAAAACTTAATGATTTTATGGGACGACAAGTCCAAGTAAATCATAAAGTAAAAAAATACATATTTACTTTCCAGACATACATGGTACAATAAAATCTTATAATTTTGTTGTTGTTCTTCTTCCGAAGGAATTTGACATGGATTGTATTATTGGAATGGTTAATTTACGGCATTACCCACCTTTTAATACTCATTACATACAATTTGATAATATTTACATTCCTAGAATTCCTTTTATTGTACCAATTGCTAATACCTTCCAACATGCAGCACAACGTGGTGAAACTTTACCACTAGTTACTATGATTGATAAAATTTCTACGGATAAAATCTGTACAAATAATATTCCAGTTACTAATAATTTTAGTAAAAATATTCATGCAATGTTAGAACCACTCTATACGGATAATCCGTTAAAATGGTTCAACAAAGCTCATCATTTTTGTAAAATTGAGCTTATGGATATTTACAAAGACTCTAAAATACGTGTAAATAGTATTATGGTAACTCCCACTGATAAGCAGGAGTTTGCCAAACAGATTGATGAATTACTTGGATTAAAGCTTATACAAAAAAAACTTAGCCCTCATTCTTCTCTTGCCTTTCTTGTCAGAAATCATGCGGAGATTAAAAGAGGAAAACCTAGAATGGTTATTAATTATAGGAAACTAAACAGCTATACCAAATTTGATGGGTTTTTTTATTCCTTCTGCTGAATACTTAATTAAGCAAATCAAGGAGCTAAATTTTATAGTAAGTTTCATGTCAAATCTGGCTTTTCGCAACTCAAACTAGAAGATAAGACTTCTATAGAATTAACAGCTTTCAGCTGTCCTCAGGGACACTTCGAGTGGCTTGTTATGCCGTTTGGATTAAAGATGCTCCACAAATTTTCTAGAAATAGATGAACTCTATATTTGGACACTTGGATTATGTCGTAGTCTACATTGATGACATTCTTGTTTTTTTCTAAATCAGAAGAAGAGCATAAACAACATCTCCTTACTATTGTTCAATTATTACTTGACAATGGTATTGCTCTTAGTCCCAAGAAAATTGAACTCTTTAAAATCGAGATTGATTTCCTGGGAAAATTTATTAAAAATGGATAAATCGAGCTCCAGCAACATATCTATACTAAAATCAGGAACTTTCCAGAAACCTTTAAAACTTTAAAAGAATTACAAAGTTTTCTTTGTCTTCTTAATTATGGAAGAAAGTTTATTCCACATCTTTATGCAAAAATTGATAAATTACAAGAAAGATTGGCAAAGGAACAAGCTAATTATAAACAAAATACAGATGAACAACCTCGTAAGTGGACACTAGTAAAATCTCTATTTATTTACTTCCCGAAGAACAAAAGGAGATTTCTAATATTAAGGAAATGATTAAAGATCAAAAAATTCTCTATTTTCCATTAGAAAATGAAAATTTTATTTTATAGACGGACGCCTTTGATAATTTTTGGGCAGGAGTCATTATTACCAAAAAATAAAGAAATTGTTGCTTATACTTCTGAAAAATTCTCAAAAATCCAGTTTAATTATGCCACTTATGATAAAGAATTGTTAGCCGTTAAACTTGTTATTAAAAGTCTAAAGATTTATCTTCTTTACAGAAGTTTTTATATTCAGACTGATAATAAATCTGTCTCAGTTTCTTAAAAAATGTACAATCAATAATCCAGAAGAAAATCTTCGAAGGATTAGGATTGCAATGTATCTGAAAATCTTTAATTATGAGGTTAAATATATCTCAGGATATACTATCTATCTTGCTGATACTCTTACCAGGTTATGAACCATGAATGGGGACGAGTTAAAATGTTTCCGCAAAATGCTAGACGGTATGAAACGCGAAGGGAAATTCAAGATGGTCAACTCCAAGAAAAACAAAAGAGTGGCCAGCACAAGTATAGCTCCGGCTGGGGCTAGTTTAAGCACTATTCAGGCTGGGACGAATAGCCAGAAACCAGCAGCAGCCCCTGAGGCCGCATCTAGGGTAAATAACCCACAGACATTGGTGAATAACCAATCAAGGGTGAATAACTCGTAAAACATGGTGAATAACCAACCTCGGGTGAATAACCCAAATAGAATGGTGAATAACCAGACAAGGGCCTCTGCCAATGTTCAGGCCTTTCCTTTACAAAGGCAATTTGCCAACGTACTAGTCAAAGACTGGTACAATAGAAATTTGAGAAAGGATGCTTGGGAAGTCTTTAACAATTGCTACAGAGCATTACAGTCTGCAGATATCAAAACAACTAGTTATTGGCTCTCTCGGGTGGAGAGACTTTTTCTCAACGAGGAACAAAAATGTTCTGTTGCGGAGGAGAATATACAAAAACAACCCAAATGCTTAATGATTTGGTGGAATTTTCTTCAACATCAAAGTCTAAGGCACTTGCTGTAAATGAAAATTCCCTTTTACAGGATACTAAGTCGGGAGAATTAAGACTGATCCTCAAAACTCTTGAAACAAATGACATGGTTAACGTTCGTATGCAGGAGTTGGTCAAGCTCCTCAATTTATTAACAATCCAAAACGAGCAGGTTCAGGAGCTGAAAGCAGAATTAATGGTCCAACAGATGTTAACCATGTTCCAGCAGAATGTCATCAACGAAGACAGACTCATCAAGTTCTTCAAGGAGTTGGAAGATACTAACGTCACGCAGCTCTTGGAAAATGAAGATTTAATTAGGAATCCTATGGGAAGGCTCTGCATTATAGCCAGGTTCCAAGAAATTCCTAAATACAAGTCCCACATTAAAAAGGGGTAGTACATGAAATATACCTTAACACTAAAAATCCGGAAGAATATAAAAGAGTTATTCCGGAAATATGTGTTAATGTCGTAGGTATCCATTCCACAAAATTCCAAACCATTTTCAGGTTCCGAGTTTGGTCTATCTGGGAAGAAAGGCAACACATCAAGATTTTCCCCTCGGCTCAAATTTGGGAACTTTATAGGGTCACAGAAGATCCATGTTTGACCTATGTTAAGTTCCAGAAACAGAGCTTCTCGGAGGAGCGTGATCGTAAATTGGCCGCCAATGAGTTTTTTTTCCAGAATTGCTATCATCTGTGCGGACAGAAATGGGACGGCCACGATTTCTCAAAATATTTTGCTTGTCGATTATATTTCTAGAAACCAGGAATATGATGACAAGTATAATTTTGTTGTTAATTTTTCAAGCTCTTTGTCTTGGAGGTCACGGGCAGCAGGTGTATGAAAGCAGGCTAGCAGAAAGAGACGATCCCGTGGAACCCAATGACCCCGATGATGACATTGATGGTATGGAAGGAAGTTTGTTGAAGAAGCAAGGTGGGCCATTCTCCATTAAATGATTAAAGTTAGCTCAAGAATCCTTTGTCGGTTTCTCATCCAAAAGGAATGACGGAAAAAAATACAGCGCAAAAGGATTCAAAGGCTAAAGAAAAGGCACCAACAGCATATATTGGAGTGGAAAGAAACTGTGGATGACCGTGATAAACAGGTGGACCACCTTATGGGGTGGATTAAAGAATTAACAGAGAAAGTGGACACTTTAAAAATATATTGACAATATATGATGAATGCTTTACTTTATAAAAAGGAGCGCCCACTGTCTAAAAAGAGAAAAAAGACATCTCGCACTATCAAAAAGGAGAAGATCCGGTAACAAGTGACGGACGATAGTATGTAACCGGTCACACTAGGCCAGCTATAAATAAGTCATGATGATCTCTAGTAGGGATCATCGAAGTTTGGGATTTTTATTTTTCTCTTCGACTCTTGTACTCTCTTACTCTTGCTTTGTCTTGTATTTTCCTGGTGTGCTGTAAAGACCTGGTAGCCATGCCTTCGGCAGAACCTTCTCAGTTGGATCCAGAAATCAGTCTTGCCAATAGAGAAGCAAGTACTGAACCAAACATTACTCCAAATATGCCTTCATTATCTAATTACAATCCGTATACAAGGGAGGATTGGGTTAATTATAGAACAACCCAAAAAGGGTAACATAAAAATAAACAGAATTATAGTAATGATAGAAGCCCTAAATGTTACTCCAACCTTTAAATCCATTACACCTAAACAATTTGTGCGGCTATTCGAAGTTGGAGTGGGTAAAACCATTCAACCTAGATTAGTTAAGTTGGAACATTTAAAGATGGATAATGAAATACAATTATTTGTTAAATCCTTAAAACCAAAAATTGAAGTTCCTACTGAGTATTTTATTGCTTCAGGAAACACTATATCAACAATTGTCCATAGAAAACAAAATAGGGAGGACAAAGAATTAAACTTTGAACAAGGATCAAAAACTCTAAAATAACTAGAACTAGGTTGACTGATAATTTTGTTAATATTGAATTATCACCCGAAAATATATCTGACATACAACAAAGAATGAGTACAAGTATTCCACCATTGGAAGGAAGAACACACCAAATTCTTGAAAAACTCAAAGACCGAAGGGATATGATCCTAAAGGTCCCCAATCTCTCAAATCCGTAATAAATGAGTAAACATATAGATAAAGAAAAAAAGAGCGTTATGTTCACCGCGAAACCAAGTGGTAAAAACAAATATCTTGATTGGTATATTGACCTTATGAGATATGATGAAGACAATATACCATATGCTCATCATATGGTTCATTTGGTCAAAAAATTCAAAGGTATTATAAAGGAAACTCATTTAAGTAATTATAGAACAATTGTCATGAGACATCTAGATAGAACACTCCAAGTTTTGTCTAAACACATCACCAGATATCGTGGAGAACATCCATATATTAGCTCTATTACTTCTACTCCATAGATGCATGACATTCTTAATATTGAAAGCATCCTCGACCAAGAAATTGCAAGTACATCCTTGGACCATATAGATTTAGATCTAGAAACAACAAATCATCCTATTGATTTTAATATTTGTAAAATTTCCTTAATAGTGAGACCAATGAAAATAGTTTACAGGATATTTTTTGCAACATAAATATGATTCGTTCTATAGATTTACAATCAAAAGCACAATTACATATTTATGTTCCTTTAACCATCTGCATTCCAGGCTATCAGGAATTCACAATCCATGCCCTTTTCGACACAAGGGCTGAAGTGAGTTTGCTTCAGGAATATTTTATTCCTGAAACCCTTCGCCTGCAATTAGACAAAAAAGAAAAAACTTAATAATTTTATGGGACGACAAGTCCAAGTAAATCATAAAGTAAAAAATTTACATATTTACTTTCCAGACATACATGGTACAACAAAATCGTATAATTTTGATTTTGTGCTTCTTCCGAAACAATTTGACATGGATTGTATTATTAGAATGGATAACTTACGGTATTACCCACCTTTTAATACTAAATACATACAATTTGATAATATTTATATTCCTAGAATTTCTTTTATTGTACCAATTGCTAATACCTTCTAACATGCAGCACAACGAGGTGAAACATTACCACCAGTTACTATGATTGATAAAATTTCTACGGATAAAATCTGTACATATAATATTCCGGTTACTAATAATCTTAGTAAAATTATTCATGGAATGTTAGAACCATATATACGGATAATCCGTTAAAATAGTTCAACAAAGCTCATCAATTTTGTAAAATCGAGCTTATGGATATTTACAAAGACTCTAAAATCCGTGTAAATAGTATTATGGTAACTCCCACTGATAAGCAGGAGTTTGCCAAACAGATTGATGAATTATTTGGATTAAAGATTAAACAAAAAAGTTTTAGCCCTCATTATTCTCCTGCCTTTCTTGTCAGAAATCATGCGGAGATTAAAAGAGAAAAACCTAGAATGGTTATTAATTATAGGAAACTATACACCTATACCAAATTTGATGGATTTTTATTCCTTCTGCTGAATACTTAATTAAGCAAATCCAGTGAGCTAAATTTTATAGTAAGTTTGATGCCAAACCTGGCTTTTGGCAACTCAAACTATAAGATAAGATTTCTATAGAATTAACAGCTTTCAGCTATCCTCAGGGACACTTCGAGTGGGTTGTTATGCCCTTTGGATTAAAGAATGCTCCACAAATTTTTCAGAAATGGATGAACTCTATATTTGGACACTTAGATTATGTCGTAGTCTACATTGATGACATTCTTGTTTTTTTTAAATCAGAAGAAGAGAATAAACATCATCTCCTTACTATTGTTCAATTATTACTTGACAATGGTATTGCTCTTAGTCCCAAGAAAATTGAACTCTTTAAAACCGAGATTGATTTCCTGAAAAAATTTATTTAAATTGGACAAATCGAGCTCCAGCAACATATATATACTAAAATCAGGAACTTTCCGGAAACCTTTAAAATCTTTAAAAGAATTACAAAGTTTTCTTGGTCTTCTTAATTATGGAAAAAAGTTTATTCCACATCTTTCTGCAAAATTGATAAATTACAAGAAAGATTGGCAAAGGAACAAGCTAATTATAAACAAATTACAGGTCAACAACCTCGTAAGTGGGACACTAGTAAAATCTCTATTTCTTTACTTTCCGAAGAACAAAGGGAGATATCTAATATTAAGGAAATGATTAAAGATCAAAAAATTCTCTATTTTTTATTAGAAAATAAAAAAAATTATTTTACAGACGGACGCCTCAGATAATTTTTTAGCAGGAGTCCTTATTACCAAAAATAAAGAAATTGTTGCTTATACTTCTGAAAAATTCTCAAAAACCCAGTTTAATTATATGATAAAGAATTATTAGCCGTTAAACTTGCTATTAAAAGTCTAAAGATTTTTCTTTACAGAAGTTTTTATATTCAGACTGATAATAAATCTGTCACGGTTTCTTAAAAAACGTACAATCAATATCTAGAAGAAAATCTTCGAAGGATTAGGATTGCAATGTATCTGGATATCTTTAATTATGAGGTTGAATATATCCCAGGATATACTAACTATCTTACTGATACTCTTACCAGGTTATGAACCATGGATGGGGACGAGTTAGAACGTTTCCGCAGAATGCTTGACGCTATGAAACGCGAAAGGGAATTCAAGATGGTCAACTCCAAGAAAAACAAAGGGGTAGCCAGCACAAGTGTAGCTCCGGCTGGGGCTATTTTAAGCACTGTTCAGGCTGGGACAAATAGCTAGAAACTAGCAGCAGCCACTGAGGCCGCATCTAGGGTGAATAACCCACAGACATTGGTGAATAACCAATCAAGGGTGAATAACCCGCAAAACATGGTGAATAACCAACCTCGAGTGAATAACCCAAAGAGAATGGTGAATAACCAGACAAGGGCCTCTGCCAATGTTCAGGCATTTCCTTTACAAAGACAATTTGCCAACGTACTAGTCAAAGACTGGTACAATAGAAATTTGATAAATGATGCTTGGGAAGTCTTTAATAATTGCTACCGAGCATTACAGTCTGCAGATATCAAAACAACCAGTTATTGGCTCTCTCAGGTAGAGAGACTCTTTCTTAACAAGGAACAAAAATGTTCTGTTGCATAGGAGAAAATACAAAAAACAACCCAAATGCTTAATGATTTGGTGAAATTTTCTTCAACATCAAAGTCTAAGACACTTGTTGTAAAAGAAAATTCTTTTTTACAGTATACTAAGTCGGGGGAATTAAGACTGATCCTCGAAACTCTTGAAACAAATGACATGATTAACGTTCGTATGCAGAAGTTGGTCAAGCTCCTCAATTTATTAACAATCCAAAACTAGCAGGTTAAGGAGCTGGAAGCTGAACTAATGGTCCAACAGTTGTTAACCATGTTCCAGCAGAATGTCATCAACGAAGATAGGCTCATCAAGTTCTTCAAGGAGTTGGAAGATACTGATGTCACGCAGCTCTTGGAAAATGAAGATTTAATTAGGAATCCTATGGGAAGGCTCTGCATTATGGCATGTTTCCAAGAAATTCCTAAATACGAGCCCCCACATTAAAAGGGGCTAATACATGAAATATACCTTAACACTAAAAATCCGGAAGAATATGAAAGAGTTATTCCGGAAATATATGTTAATGCCGTAGGTATCCATTCCACAAAATTTCAAACAATTTTCAAGTTCCGAGTTTGGTCTATCTGGAAAGAAAGGCAGCACATCAAGTTTTTCCCCTCGGCTCAAATTTGGGAACTTTATAGGGTCACAGAAGATCCCTGTTTGACCTATGTTAAGTTCCAGAAACATAGCTTCTCGGAGGAGCGTGATCGTAAATTGGCCGCCAATGAGTTTTTTTCCAGAATTGCTATCATCTGTGTGGACAGAAATGAGACGGCCATGATTTCTCAAAATATTTTGCTTGTCGATTATATTTCTAGAAACCAGGAATATGATAACAAGTATAATTTTGTTGTTAATTTTTTAATCAATCTTCGTCTTGGAGGCCACGGGCTGCAGGTGTATGAAAGTAGGCTAGCAGAAAGAGACGATCCCGTGGAACCCAATGACCCCGATAATGACATTGATGGTATGGAAGAAAGTTTGTAGAAGAAGCAAAGCGGGTCATTCTCCATCAAATGATTAAAGTTAGCTCAAGATTCCTTTGTCGATTTCTCATCCAAAAGGAACGATGAAAAATAAGACAGCGCAAAAGGATTCAAAGGCTAAAGAGAAGGCACTGACAGCTGATATTGGAGTGGAAAGAAACTGTGGATGACCGCCATAAATAGGTGGATCACCTTATGTGGTGGATTAAAGAATTAACAGAGAAAGTGGACACTATAAAAAGCATATTGACAATATATGATGAATGCTTTACTTTATAAAAAAGAGTGCCCACTATCTAAAAAGGGAATAAAGGCATATCGCACTATCAAAAAGGAGAAGATCCGGTAACAAGTGGCGGGCGATAGTATGTAACCGGCCACACTAGGCCAGCTATAAATAAGTCCTGATGATCTCTAGTAGGGATCATCGAAGTTTAGGATTTTTATTTTTCTCTTCGACTCTTGTACTCTTTTACTCTCTCTTACTCTTGCTTTGTCTTGTATTTTCCTTGTATGCTGTAAAGATCTGGTATCAGAGCCAGGTTTGTGAATAAAGCTCTAAGTATTTCAGTGTGCATTTCTGGTACGTAATTTTTTCTTACAATAATGGTAGCTTAAATATTTAGTTCTTGGATATGTAACGATGCTTGTTTGAATATTCTTTAAATATCTTGTGTTCAATTACTACGCATGGGGTAGGAAACGAACTATTGTTGTGCTCTAATTCTGTGAAGCGATGGCTTAAGCTTGTGGTCTTGTTCAAAGCTTAACCCCCTCATAAATCCACGAGAGATCATCAACCAAGTTGTCTTAATGATATGGGGAAGCCAGGTCTAGCCGCAGAATTATGGGTCAAAATTAATCAAACACAGTTATTTTTGGAATATTCTCTTGCTATTGGTATACATATTCAAGAACGATCATCTCATTAGATGAGTAACATTACTCATGTTACAAGAGATGCTTATATTTATGCTGACACCCACTAGTGTCATTATAAACTAGACAAATCACATGATCGTATTATTCATCTACCAACTAAAGATAAGATAGATAATGGTATCTATAATTACATGGTTGATATTCTTCAGCAAATTCAAAAGGATGTGAATAACATCCATAATGATATGAATAATATCAAATCTGATGTGAATAACATCAAAAATAGCGTGAATAACGCAAAAAGAATGAATAATCCAAAAGAAAAGACGAATAGTCTTGATGCACACAGCATAATAAATCCTGAGCCAAGTGTTCATTGGAATATCAGAATGATAAAATATACGTCAGAAGAAAAGAACAAGATAGAGGTTCAAAAAAAATCCAAAAAGGATATTATGAGACATTTCTGAAACTCCAAAAACAGGAACTCTTAGGAGAAATAAATAGCAGCCATATTTTTGCTTTTTACGAAAAGCATTTCTCTGCTATTGATTTCTTTAAATGAAAATATAGTGAATATTCAGACGATGAAGATTGTATTAATATTTTTAATAATGAAGAGGGCTAGAGTAGTAATCAAACGCAACTACAATCCCAAACCTTAATGCTTCCAGGTCCCGCACAAACTGTTTAGGTGTAATGGATTTAAAGGTTGGAGTAACATTTAGGGCCAGCATATGTTGCCATTGTATTCCAATAACCTTAGACCCCGGTAACAACTCGATACCTTGTAGATTAATAGATAAAGTACAAGTTTTTTCAATATTTTGATCTTCTAGACTTATAGAAAAATCTGGATGAATATTTATACCAAACAACCTATTTACTAGGTTGGATTTGGCACCCCCAATAATACTATTTAAAGGGTTATTTATGATTCTTTCATCCATTCAAACCAAAAGTATAGGTGTATCTATTCCAGATCGAAATAAACCTGTAATTTTAAGCTAGATCAATCCTATATGAAGATATTTCATCTTAGGATTTTTTTTTCCGTAGTCGTTCTATTTTATTTTTATCTAGGAGCTGTATCGAAGAAAATCTTCGTCTCCTTTTAATTCAATATTTTCTTGCATTCTTTCGAATATATAAGTATATTTATTTAAAAATCTAGACTGAAGAGAGACAGGTTTATAGACCTCCCTCTTGTCAGAATGAGTAATTAATTCTTTCAGATTTTCTAAATCTTCGTCAGAGATTTCTAAATGTTCTCCTTCACTGTTTGGAAGGCTAGAATTAGTAGTTTCTTCTAATAAAAATGTATTCATATAGATTCTAAATTCATAATAACTTTCTCTCGGAATTTCTCTGAGATTAGTTATTGACGATTCTGCTGATGTTTCAGGTAAATCTTCCTTTATCATAGGAAGATCTTCATATTTATGTATTACTAACAACCCAATAGGATCACTATGTTCTAACAAATAGTCTCTATCTTCATAAGAAGTATTTTTCAATATTATGGAAACATTGGCTTTAGAAACAGGCTCAATAAATCCATAGGTAATAATAATATTTTTATTAGCATATAATGGTATATTATGGATAATTCTGCAATATCCCATTGGTATAAAAATTCTTATGTCAAATTAAATTTCTGCATTATGATATCTTCGAATTCTTATACTTTTATTTGCATATAAAGTATATCCAGCAGATATTCCTCCTTTCTTTGAAAGAATAGCTTGATCATTCAATAGAGTGACCCTTATTTGGTTTTGGGTTTTATTTATTGTAATCATATTAATCTTAAGATGATCAAAATTTTCTTCAAAGCTTTTGGTTTCTGAATTTTCAGAATCTGAATAATTAGATTCAACCTCATAAATTGATGAGGCTGATGTATCACTACTAATTTCATCAATAGTTCCTAGATGGATACCATACTGATCTAGATCTCTTATAATAACTGCCTGAATGCTGGTTGGACATTCATTTGCAAAGTGGCCTTCCTTATTGCATTTGAAGCATTTACAGCCTTTTCGGAATTTTTTTTGTTTTATAAATTTTTTCTTCTTTTCCACATCTTTGTCAGCTCTTTTTTCAGCGGATTTAAACTTTCTCCTAAAATTGGGCTTCCATTTTCTTCTTGTTATTTTGTATTTATTTTTTTCTTTCTTTTGGAAAGTTTTATATTTTTTTATTCATTTTTCTACCATATTTCGGAGGGCAACCAAATTGGGTATTGATATCGTCGTCGTATTTCGAACAACAATTATATCCCAATTTAGAATTCTTTATTGTTTTATTCATCTGTTTTTGTGCCTTGGCTAGTTCGCAAATTCTTTCCATAGCTTCCATTCAAGCCCTTTTTAACAAGCCAGTGGAATGAGTATTATTTCTTATTTCATCATACCTTTTTTGTATGATGTTATTCCAAGGATAAGGTATTTTGGTAAAAAATCCATGCAGCCAAAATTCCTTTTGGTTTTCTACTTTTAAATGGAATAATAAACCAATAAATTTAGCAGTAAATTCTTCTAACATACAAATATCACATAGTTTTAATTTGTGGAGTAATTTTTCATAATCGATTTCACTATAGATTAAAATTATTCATGGAATGTTAGAACCACTCTATACGAATAATCCGTTAAAATGGTTCAACAAAGCTCCTCGTTTTTGTAAAATCGAGCTTATGGATATTTACAAAGACTCTAAAATCCGTGTAAATAGTATTATGGTAACTCTCACTGATAAGCAGGAGTTTGCCAAACAGATTGATGAATTACTTGGATTAAAGCTTATACAAAATAGTTTTAGCCCTCATTCTTCTCCTGCCTTTCTTGTTAGAAATCATGCGGAGATTAAAAGAGAAAAACCTAGAATGGTTATTAATTATAGGAAACTAAACAGCTATACCAAATTTGATGGATTTTTTATTCCTTATGTTGAATACTTAATTAAGCAAATCCAATGAGCAAAATTTTATAGTAAGTTTGATGCCAAATCTGACTTTTGGCAACTCAAACTAGAAGATAAGACTTCTATAGAATTAACAGTTTTCAGCTGTCCTCAGGAACACTTCGAGTAGCTTGTTATGCCCTTTGGATTAAAGAATGCTCCGCAAATTTTCCAGAAATGGATGAACTCTATATTTGGACACTTAGATTATGTCGTAGTTTACATTGATGACATTCTTGTTTTTTCTAAATCAGAAGAAGAGCATAAACATCATCTCCTTACTATTGTTCAATTATTATTTGACAATGGTATTGCTCTTAGTCCCAAAAAAATTGAACTCTTTAAAACCGAGATTGATTTTCTGGAAAAATTTATTAAAAATGGACAAATCGAGCTCCAACAACATATATATACTAAAATCAGGAACTTTCCATAAATCTTTAAAACTTTAAAAGAATTACAAAGTTTTCTTGGTCTTCTTAATTATGGAAGAAAGTTTATTCCACATCTTTCTGCAAAAATTGATAAATTACAAGAAAGATTGGCAAAGGAACAAGCTAATTATAAACAAATTACAGGTGAACAACCTCGTAAGTGGGACACTAGTAAAATATATATTTCTTTACTTCCCGAAGAACCTTTGAGATTTCTAATATTAAGGAAATGATTAAAGATCAAAAAATTCTCTATTTTTTATTAGAAAATGAAAAAATAATTTTACAGACGGACGCCTCTGATAATTTTTGGGTAGGATACCTTATTACCAAAAATAAAAAATTGTTGCTTATACTTCTGAAAAATTCTCAAAAACCCAGTTTAATTATGCCACTTATGATAAAGAATTGCTAGCTATTAAAAGTTTAAAGATTTATCTTCTTTACAGAAGTTTTAATATTCAGACTGATAATAAATATGTGTCTCAGTTTCTTAAAAAACGTACAATCAATAATCCAGAAGAAAATCTTCGAAGGATTAGGATTGCAATGTATCTGGAAATCTTTAATTATGAGGTTGAATATATCCCAGGATATACTAACTATCTTGTTGATACTCTTACCAGGTTATGAACCATGGATGGGGACGAGTTAGAACGTTTCCGCAAAATGCTTTACGCTATGAAACGCGAAGGGGAATTCAAGATGGTCAACTCCAAGAAAAACAAAGGGGTGGCCAGCACAAGTGTAGCTCCGGCTGGGACTAGTTTAAGCACTGTTCAGGCTGGGACGAATAGCCAGAAACCAGCAGCAGCCCCTGAGGCCGCATCTAGGGTGAATAACCCACAGACATTGGTGAATAACCAATCAAGGGTGAATAACCCGTAAAATATGGTGAATAACCAACCTCGGGTGAATAACCCAAATAGAATGGTGAATAACCAGACAAAGGCCTCTGCCAATGTTCAGGCCTTTCCTTTACAAAGGCAATTTGCCAACGTACTAGTCAAATACTGGTACAATAGAAATTTGAGAAAAGATGCTTGAAAAGTCTTTAACAATTGCTACCGAGCATTACAGTCTGCAGATATCAAAACAACCAATTATTGGCTCTCTCAGGTGGGGAGACTTTTTCTCAACGAGGAACAGAAATGTTCTGTTGCCGAGGAGAAAATACAAAAAATAACCCAAATGCTAAGGATTTGGTGGGATTTTCTTCAACATCAAAGTCTAAGGCACTTGTTGTAAATGAAAATTCCCTTTTACAGGTTTTCTAAGTCGGGAGAATTAAGACTGATCCTCGAAACTCTTGAAACAAATGACATGGTTAACGTTCGTATGCAAGAGTTGGTCAAGCTCCTCAATTTATTAACAATCCAAAACGAGCAGGTTCAGGAGCTGGAAGCTGACTAATGGTCCAACAGATGTTAACCATGTTCCAGCAGAATGTCATCAACGAAGACAGACTCATCAAGTTCTTCAAGGAGTTAGAAGATACTGACGTCACGCAACTCTTGGAAAATGAAGATTTAATTAGGAATCCTATGGGAAGGCTCTGCATTATGGCTTGTTTCCAAGAAATTCCTAGATATAAGCCCCACATTAAAAAGGGGCTAGTACATGAAATATACCTTAACACTAAAAATTCGGAAGAATATGAAAGAGTTATTCCGGAAATATGTGTTAATGTCGTAGGTATCCATTCCACAAAATTCCAAACCATTTTCAGGTTTCGAGTTTGGTCTATTTGGGAAGAAAGGAAACACATCAAGCTTTTTCCCTTGGATCAAATTTGGAAACATTATAGGGTCACAGAAGATCCCTGTTTGACCTATGTTAAGTTCCAGAAACAGAGCTTCTCGAAGGAGCGTGATCGTAAATTGGCCGCCAATGAGTTTTTTTCTAGAATTTCTATCATCTGTGCGGACAGAAAAGGGACGGCTACGATTTCTCAAAATATTTTGCTTGTCGATTATATTTCTAGAAACCAGGAATATGATGACAAGTATAATTATGTTGTTAATTTTTCAAGCAATCTTCGTCTTGGAGGTCACGGGCTGCAGGTGTATGAAAGCAGGCTAGCAGAAAGAGACGATCCTGTGGAACCCAATGACCCCGATGATGACATTGATGGTATGGACGAAAGTTTGTAGAAGAAGCAAGGTGGGCCATTCTCCATCAAATGATTAAAGTTATCTCAAGATTCCTTTGTCGGTTTCTCATCCAAAAGGAACGACGAAAAAAAAGATAGCGCAAAAGGATTCAAAGGCTAAAGAGAAGGCACCGACAGCAGATATTGGAGTGGAAAGAAACTGTGGATGACCGTGATAAACAGATGGACCACCTTATGGGGTGGATTAAAGAATTAACAGAGAAAGTGGACACTTTAAAAAGCATATTGACAATATATGATGAATGCTTTACTTTATAAAAAAGAGCGCCCACTATCTAAAAAGAAAAAAAGACATCTAGGACTATCAAAAAGGAGAAGATCCAGTAACAAGTGACGGGCGGTAGTATGTAACCGGTCATACTAGGCCAGCTATAAATAAGTTCTGATGATCTCTAGTAGGGATCATCGAAGTTTGGGGTTTTTATTTTTCTCTTCGACTCTTGTACTCTCTTACTCTCTCTTACTCTTGCTTTGTCTTGTATTTTTCTTGTGTGCTGTAAAGATCTGCTTCATCGTAAGCATAAGCAGCCTCCAAAGCTGTGGCGAAGGTCCCAAGCCACAATCGGTTACCACAATTGGGCTCTCGGATCTCTGCAACCCATTTTCCCCATGCACACTGCCTCACACCACGGTAAGAGCAGTGTGAATTCTCAGGACCTCTCTTCCCACGCATACATCCCTTCCTTGAGCCCTTTGCAGGTACTCTCCTTGTAGTTCTTCCACCATCTTTGGATGAGGTTTCTATTACCCGACTCGTCTCTTTCCACTTTTCAAGAGTTTCAGCAAGGGAACCAGGTCCGCTTCACCGCCTTCTGGGTCTTTTTTCCTCTCTGATTCCACCATTGAAGAACTCATCTTCATCTTCTCAATATTCATTATATTTCCATTTACAGGAATCAATAGCAGAGGTATGCTCTTCGTAAAAAGCAAAAATATGGCTGCTATTTATTTCTCTTAAGAGTTCCTGTTTTTGGAGTTTCAGAAATATCTCATAATATCCTTTTTGGATTTTTTGAACCTCTATCTTGTTCTTTTCTTCTGACGTATATTTTATTATTCTGATATTCCAATAAAGACTTGGCTCAGGATTTATTATGCTATGTGCATCAAGACTATTCTTTTCTTTTGGATTATTCATCCTTTTTGCGTTATTCACGCTTGCGTTATTCACGCTTGCGTTATTCACACTATTTTTGATGTTATTCACATCAGATTTGATATTATTCATATCATTGTGGATGTTATTCACATCAGATTTGATATTATTCATATCATTGTGGATGTTATTCACATCGTTTTGAATTTGTTGAAGAATATCAACCATGTAATTATAGATACCATTATCTATCTTATCTTTAGTAGGTAGATGAATAACATGATCATGTAATTTGTCTAGTTTATAATGACACTGGTGGGTGTCAGCATAAATATAAGCATCTCTTGTAACAGGAGTAATGTTATAAGATGATCGTTCTTGAATATGTATACCGATAGCAAGAGAATATTCCAAAAATAACTGTGTTTGGTTAATTTTGACCCATAATTCTGCGGCTAGACCTGGCTTCCCCATATCATCAAGACAACTTGGTTGATGATCTCTCGTGGATTTATGAGAGGGTTAAGCTTCGAACAAGACCACAAGCTTAAGCCATCGCTTCACAGAATTAGAGCACAGCAATGGTTCATTTCCTACCCCATGCGTAGTAATCGAACACAAGATATTTAAAGAATATTCAAACAAGCATCATTACATATCCAATAACTAAATATTTAAGCTACCATTATTGTAAGAAAAAATCACGTACCAGAAATGCACACTGAAATACTTGTAGCTTTATTCACAAACCGGGCTCTGATACCAGATCTTTACAACACACAAGGAAAATACAAGACAAAGCAAGAGTAAGAGAAAGTAAGAGAGTACAAGAGTCGAAGAGAAAAATAAAAACCCCAAACTTCGATGATCCCTACTAGAGATCATCAGGACTTATTTATAGCTGGCCTAGTGTGACCGGTTACATACTATCGCCCGTCACTTGTTACTGGATCTTCTCCCTTTTGATAGTGCGAGATGTCTTTTTTCTCTTTTTAGATAGTGGGCGCTCCTTTTTATAAAGTAAAGCATTCATCATATATTGTCAATATGCTTTTTAAAGTGTCCACTTTCTCTGTTAATTCTTTAATCCACCCCATAAGGTGGTCCACCTGTTTATCACGGTCATCCACAGTTTCTTTCCACTCCAAGAGAATATTCCAAAAATAACTGTGTTTGATTAATTTTGACCCATAATTCTGCGGCTAGACCTAGCTTCCCCATATCATCAAGACAACTTGGTTGATGATCTCTCGTGGATTTATAAGGGGGTTAAGCTTCGAACAAGACCACAAGCTCAAGCCATCGTTTCACAGAATTAGAGCACAGCAATGGTTCATTTTCTACCCCATGTGTAGTAATCGAACACAAGATATTTAAAGAATATTCAAACAAGCATCGTTACATATCCAAGAAAGATCATCTCATTAGATGAGTAACATTACTCATGTTCCAAGAGATGCTTATATTTATGCTGACACCCACCAGTGTCATTATAAACTAGACAAATCACATGATCATATTATTCATCTACCTACTAAAGATAAGATAGATAATGGTATCTATAATTACATGGTTGATATTCTTCAGCAAATTCAAAAGGATGTGAATAACATCCACAATGATATGAATAATATCAAATCTGATGTGAATAACATCAAAAATAGCGTGAATAACGCAAGCGTGAATAACGCAGAAAGGATGAATAATCCAAAAGAAAAGACGAATAGTCTTTATGCACACAGCATAATAAATCCTGAGCCAAGTCTTCATTGGAATATCAGAATGATAAAATATACGTCAGAAGAAAAAAAAAAGATAAAGACTATTTGTTAGAACATGGTGATCCTATTGGGTTGTTAGTAATACATAAATATGAAGATCTTCCTATGATAAAGGAAGATTTACCTGAAACATCAGCAGAATCGTCAATAACTAATCTCAGAGAAATTCCGAGAGAAAGTTATTATGAATTTAGAATCTATATGAATACATTTTCATTAGAATAAACTACTAATTCTAGCCTTCCTAACAGTGAAGGAGAACATTTAGAAATCTCTGCATTCTGACAAGAGGGAGGTCAATAAACCTCTCTTCGGTCTAGATTTTTAAATAAATATACTTATATATTCGAAATAATGCAAGAAAATATTGAATTAAAAGGAGACGAAGATTTTTCTTCGATACAACTCCTAGATAAAAATAAAATAGAACGACTACGGAAAAAATATGCTAAGATGAAATATCTTCATATAGGATTGATCCAGCGTAAAATTACAGGTTTATTTCGATCTGGAATAGATACGCCTATACTTTTGGTTTGTATGGATGGAAGAATCATAAATAACAGTTTAAATAGTATTATTGGCGGTGTCAAATCCAACCTAGTAAATAGGTTGTTTGGTATAAATATTCATCCAGATTTTTCTATAAGTCTAAAAGATCAAAATATTGAAAAAAATTGTACTTTATCTATTAATCTACAAGGTATCGAGTTGTTACCGGAATCTAAGGTTATTGGAATACAATGAAAACATATGATGGCCCTAAATGTTACTCCAACCTTTAAATCCATTATATCTAAACAATTTGTGCTGCTATTCGAAGTGTGTATAAAACCATTCAACCTAGATTAGTTAAGTTGGAACATTTAAAGATGGATAATGAAATACAATTATTTGTTAAATCCTTAAAACCAAAAATTGAAGTTCCTACTGAGTACTTTATTGCTTCAGGAAACACTATATCAACAATTGTCCATGGGAAACAAAATAGGGAGAACAAAGAATTAAACTTTGAACAAGGATCAAGCTCTAAAATAACTAGAACCAGGTCGACTGATAATTTTGTTAATATTGAATTATCACCCGAAAATGTATCTGACATACAACAAAGAATGAGTATAAGTACTCCCACCATTGGAAGGAAGAACAAACCAAATTCTTGAAAAACTCAAAGACCGAAGGGATATGATCCTAAAGGTCTCCATCTCTCAAATCCATAATAAATGAGTAAACCTATGGATAAAGAAAAAAAGAGCGTTAGGTTTACCGCGGAACCAAGTAGTAAAAACAAATATCCTGATTGGTGTATAGACCATATGAGATATGATGAAGACAATATAGCAAATGCTCATCATATGGTTCATTTGGTCAAAAAAATTCAAAGGTATTATAAAGGAAACTCATTTAAGTAATTAGAGAACAATTGTCATGAGACATCTAAATAGAACACTCCAAATTTTGTCTAAACACATCACCAGATATCGTGTAGAACATCCAGATATTAGCTCTATTACTTCTACTCTATGGATGCATGACATTTATAATATTAAAAGCATCATCGACCAAGAAATTGCAAGTACATCCTTGGACCATATAGATTTAGCTCTATCATATTTATGTAAGCAACAATCATCCTATTGATTTTAATATTTGGGAAATTTTCCTTAATAATGAGACCAATGAAAATAGTTTACACGATATTTTTCGCAACATAAATATGATTCGTTCTATAGATTTACAATCAAAAGCACAATTACATATTTATGTTCCTTTAACCATCTGCATTCCAGGCTATCAGGAATTCACAATCCATGCCCTTTTCGACACAGGGGCAGAAGTGAGTTTGCTTCAGGAATATGTTTTATTCCTGAAACCCTTCACCTGCAATTAGACAAAAAAAGAAAAACTTAATAATTTTATGGGACGACAAGTCCAAGTAAATCATAAAGTAAAAAATTTACATATTTACTGTCCAGACATACATGGTACGACAAAATCTTATAATTTTGATTTTGTTCTTCTTCCGAAGGAATTTGGGATGGATTGTATTATTGGAATGGATAATTTACGGCATTACCCACCTTTTAATACTCATTACATACAATTTGATAATATTTATATTCCTAGAATTCCTTTTATTGTACCAATTGCTAATACCTTCCAACATGCAGCACAACGTGGTGAAACTTTACCACCAGTTACTATGATTGATAAAATTTCTACGGATAAAATCTGTACATATAATATTCCGGCTACTAATAATTTTAGTAAAATTATTCATGGAATGTTAGAACCACTCGATACGGATAATCCGTTAAAATGGTTCAACAAAGCTCCTCGTTTTTGTAAAATCGAGCTTATGGATATTTACAAAGACTCTAAAATCCGTGTAAATAGTATTATGGTAACTCCCACTGATAAGCAGTAGTTTGCCAAACAGATTGATGAATTACTTAGATTAAAGCTTATACAAAAAAAATTTAGCCCTCAATCTTCTCCTGCCTTTCTTGTCAGAAATCATACGGAGATTAAAAGAGGGAAACCTAGAATGGTTATTAATTATAGGAAACTAAACAGCTATACCAAATTTGATGAATTTTTTATTCCTTCTGCTGAATACTTAATTAAGCAAATTCAAGGAGCTAAATTTTATAGTAAGTTTGATGCCAAATCTGGCTTTTGGCAACTCAAACTAGAAGATAAGACTTCTATAGAATTAACAGCTTTCGGCTGTCCTCAAGGACACTTCGAGTGGCTTGTTATGACCTATAGATTAAAGAATGCTCCACAAATTTTCCAGAAATGGATGAACTCTATATTTGGACACTTAGATTATGTCGTAGTCTACATTGATGACATTCTTGTTTTTTCTAAATCAGAAGAAGAGCATAAACATCATCTCCGTACTATTGTTCAATTATTACTTGACAATGGTATTGTTCTTAGTCCCAAGAAAATTGAACTCTTCAAATTACAGGTGAACAATCTCGTAAGTGGAACACTAGTAAAATCTCTATTTCTTTACTTCCCGAAGAACAAAGGAAAATTTCTAATATTAAGGAAATGATTAAAAGATCAAAAATTCCCTATTTTCCATTAGAAAATGAAAATTTTATTTTACAGACGGCCGCCTCTGATAATTTTTGGGCAGGAGTCCTTATTACCAAAAATAAAGAAATTGTTGCTTATAGTTCTGAAAAATTCTCAAAAACTCAGTTTAATTATGCCACTTATGATAAAGAATTGTTAGCCGTTAAACTTGCTATTAAAAGTCTAAAGATTTATCTTCTTTACAGAAGTTTTTATATTCAAACTGATAATAAATCTGTGTCTCAGTTTCTTAAAAAATGTACAATCAATAATCCAGAATAAAATCTTCGAAGGATTAGGATTGCAATGTATCTGAAAATCTTTAATTATGAGGTTAAATATATCCCAGGATATACTAACTATCTAGCTGATACTCTTACCAGGTTATGAACCATGGATGGGGTCGAGTTGAACGTTTCAGCAAAATGCTTGACGCTATGAAACGCGAAGGAGAATTCAAGATGGTCAACTCCAAGAAAAACAAAGGGTTGGCCAACACAAGTGTAGCTCCGGCTGGGACTAGTTTAAGCACTGTTCAGGCTGGGGCGAATAGCCAGAAACCAGCAGCAGCCCCTGAGGCCGCATCTAGGGTGAATAACCCACAGACATTGGTGAATAACCAATCAAGGGTGAATAACCCGCAAAACATGGTGAATAACCAACCTCGGGTGAATAACCCAAATAGAATGGTGAACAACCAGACAAGGGCCTCTGCCAATGTTCAGGCCTTTCCTTTACAAAGGCAATTTGCCAACGTACTAGTCAAAGACTGGTACAATAGAAATTTGAGAAAGGATACTTGGGAAGTCTTTAACAATTGCTACCGAGCATTACAGTCTGCAGATATAAAAACAACCAGTTATTGGCTCTCTCAGGTGGCGAGACTTTTTCTCAACGAGGAACAGAAATATTCTGTTGCTGAGGAGAAAATACAAAAAACAACCCAAATTAATGATTTAGTGGAATTTTCTTCAACATCAAAGTCTAAGGCACTTGTTGTAAAAGAAAATTCCCAACTGATCCTCGAAACTCTTGAAACAAATGACATGGTTAACGTTCGTATGCAGGAGTTGGTCAAGCTCCTCAATTTATTAACAATCCAAAACGAGCAGGTTCAGGAGCTGGAAGCTGAACTAATGGTCCAACAGATGTTAACCATGTTCCAGCAAAATGTCATCAACGAAGACAGACTCATCAAGTTCTTCAAGGAGTTGGAAGATACTGACGTCACGCAGCTCTCGGAAAATGAAGATTTAATTATGAATCCTATGGGAAGGCTCTGCATTATGGCATGTTTCCAAGAAATTTTTAAATACAAGCCCCACATTAAAAAGGGGCTAGTACATTAAGAATATGAGTTATTCCGGAAATATGTGTTAATGTCGTAGGTATCCATTCCACAAAATTCTAAACCATTTTCAGGTTCCGATCGAGTTTGGTCTTATCTGAAAAAAAAGACAGCGCAAAAGGATTCAAATGCTAAAGAGAGCGACAGCAAATATTGGAGTGGAAAGAAACTGTAGATGACCGTGATAAACAGGTGGACCACCTTATGGGGTGGATTAAAGAATTAACAGAGAAAGTGGACACTTTAAAAATTATATTGACAATATATGATGAATGCTTTACTTTATAAAAAGGAGCGCCCACTATCTAAAAAGAGAAAAAAGACATCTCGCACTATCAAAAAGGAGAAGATCCGGTAACAAGTGATGGGCGATAGTATGTAACCGGTCACACTAGGCCAGCTATAAATAAGTCCTGA
This sequence comes from Iris macrosiphon, assembly GCA_036927795.1. Classification (NCBI taxonomy): domain Eukaryota; kingdom Viridiplantae; phylum Streptophyta; class Magnoliopsida; order Asparagales; family Iridaceae; genus Iris; species Iris macrosiphon. The sequence continues at coordinate 40,921,207 of JAYESA010000003.1, forward strand.
TGATCTCTAGTAGGGATCATCGAAGTTTGGGATTTTTATTTTTCTCTTCGACCCTTGTACTCTCTTACTCTCTCTTACTCTTGCTTTGTCTTGTATTTTCCTTGTGTGTTGTAAAGATCTGGTATCAGAGCCCGATTTGTGAATAAAGCTCTAAGTATTTCGGTGTGAAAAAAAAAAACTATTATCAGAGCCAGGTTCCTTGTTGATATAGTGTTTCCTGGAGCAATAAAATACTCAGTAGGAACTTCAATTTTTGGTTTAAGGATTTAACAAATAATTGCATTTCATTATCCATCTTTAAATGTTCCAACTTAACTAATCGATTATGAATTGAGTCAAATGAATTAAAACTTGAGTTTGAGATGGAATAATCGTGGACGCGGTGGGAGTTAAGTGCAATTGGAATAATGGCACGAACGAATTATAGCACACGAAAAACTTGGATTGAGTACGATATTGCTCGATAGAATTTAGCTTGAGTACGAATGTTATGTTTCGAATTTGGAAGACTTGATATCATATCAATAGTTTGAAAATAGCATAGATTGATGCAAGTTAGCAAATTTGTGGTTCAATGATTGAGGTAGACGATTACGAACTTAATCGTGAATTTGAACGAACGACCTTGAATCGAGTTCGAAAGATCATACTCAATATCAGGCCCAGATGATAACTATTATTCCGCGGGAGCGCTAGCGTGGTGATTCACGTCCAGCGGGGATGATCAAACTTGCGGGAGATCTTGGCCTAACATGTTCGATAATTATGCAAACGAACTCGATTAAATGGAACATAACAAAGATTTTGAACTTAGTTGTTTGAGGAATGCTAGAAGTAGACTACGTATTGATCGAACGGTAATATGGAAGTCGGACGAATTGGCTAGACGAATTATGATCACGACATGAACGGCTATTAGATGAATATGACTAGGTGAATTAATATATAACCTGGATGAGACGAAGCATAAGGATAAGGTGCCTTGATCGCTTCGATGATAACCATAACGTTTGACGTTCTTGTCGTGTGCGAGTGTAACTTCTTGCTCGCACGTGCGTCACGTCCGGATTAGAACAGTCATCCCGCAGGAGCGTTGACGTGGTAATTTCACGTCCAGCGGGGATGATTGAACTTGCGGGAGACTGGAACGTAACAAATGAAGGATCGTCTTGACTTGTGGTTCGACACGATAAAACAAGTCTTAGGATACAAGTGAACATAAAATATTTTGGGGATGAGTTAGTCTAAAACATGAAGTAAAACGCTCGATGGTTTAGTGAACGGATACATGAATTATGTTGTACGACTTTGGATTTGTGATTGAGATCGAAGAGGAGAAATTGAATCGTGACTTGGTGGTCTAGACTTAGAAAAGATTGTATATGTGGATCATATCAGGTATTTGAGGAGATAGACTATGCGAATCACTAAGCTTGACATGCGACGTAGATATATCGTGGATTTGGTTGAACGAACTTGTTGATGTAATAGGGTGATATGTGCTCGATGTTTAGAAATCTGAGTGAAACGAGCTTGGGTAGAATATCTCGTACAAACGAACAGTGGTGTGACCTTAGGATCTTTGGGACGAGCGTCGTGCAACGAAATTGCACGTTGAGTCGCAAACTCTAACTGTACATATGACCTTGTGAGCTGACATAGTGGCTAGGCAGACGACCCTATGCCATGAGTTGAACTGGAATGACCGACTTCAGAGTATCGTTCGAAAAAAAATAATAGAACTGGCAACAAGACTTAGAGTTATGACTTGGAACTGGGAGTGTACGCTAGCGATATTGGTGTTGAAATGAACGCAACGAGAGATAGGACTTGGATGATAATTGATTATATTGGATAGGTTATGCGATGAAGAGGAACAATACGGTATTGGAGATTTGTCGGACGAAACTCTTATGATTGGAATTGGTGATATTCAAGATAAGTTGACATAACGAGTTGAATCGTCGCTTGGAAGATGTGCGTTGCTAGTAATGCAATACTTGGATTTAAGTGGAATTGGGGGTAGATGATTAAACGAACCAGAGTTCGATTAGTCGAGTAGTGAAACGATCGGCGATTCGAAATATTTTCACGAGTAGCTTGTCCGACTTAGCTGTCACTAAGCTTGATTGAAATACACATATTTGGAGGACGTCTTGAATATGGGTACGATCCAGACTTAGTGATATGCATAACTCGAATGCAGCTACAAGTAAAAAATCTTATATTCGCATGGATGAGTATGGCAATTGGAGTAAGTTAGCCTCAGCGTAGACTTTCGTAACGGAAGATTGTAACGTACCACGTACGAACGAGATAGTTCTGTGCTAAGCCGTAGTAAGAGACTGAGTCAGGAACGCAATAATTGAATGATATAGTCACTCAATAAAAATGGTTAAGCACACATGCGAAACGGGATGAGAAAACGAATAGGAAGCTATGTTCAAAACGGACCTAAGAGGCGTCTTACCACATCTTGGACAAATTAGCTCTACGATAAAGCGCAATAAAGACAGAGTCAAAAAACTTAGGCAATTCGGTGCGACAAATTTGGGTGATAGTATATTTACTTAGCGAGAATGGATGGTGGCTCGAGATAGATCTTGATGCAAGACGAGATTGAAAGATTAGCTGAGATTCGAACTTTTGGGTTTATGCGTGACGATGTGTTTCGATAGGCGATATCGAGTAATCGGTCAGATATGTTTTGGGTTCGCATGGATAGAATATAACAATTGGGTAAGTTCACCCTAAGCCTGAGTTTTCTAGTGCACGTTGAGTTATAGAATACTCCGTAATTGAGTAATACAGTCCTACACTAGGCGTAGTAGAGTTTGAGTCGGGGAATACAACGATTAAGTTAAATATAGTTCGATCTCATTGAACGATAGAGTGGTTCAATGAGATTGGATGAGCGTATGCGTAGCGCGAGGTGAGGAAAGGAATGAATGTAGTGTTGAAGCAATATTTGGAAGTTAGACGAGAAGTATAGAATTTGGTTTAGAAGTTGTGCGATAATACTAGTTCCGCTCAGGAAGTCTCGAGGACGAGACTGTTCTTAGTGGTGTATTATGTAACGACCTGCTCCGCTCAAACCGGAGGGTCAATTCAAACGGCACAAATGTAGCGAACCGATCCGCCTTGCTCAGCGAGATGACTCGTTCGATTGCAAAGGCATTCAGACTTGGATCTTCAAATGGATTTCAAATTTGAGACTTTTTGGAGGCGCGCTCGGAGTCTCGCTTGGCCGATGCGATACATCATTTAAGCCTTCAGATTCATCTCATTTTCCCCAAGTGCCAAGAACCGGCGAATGAAGGCTCCGTGGCGGCATCGGGCAATAAGCTAATCCGTTCCCAGTGACCCGATTCGATCCAGTGCAAAAAAAAAAGCGAGTGCTAAGGTGGGTAGCCCCGGTGAACCTGTCTCTACTGAGATGCACACTTAAGAAAAGGAATGATCCGTGCTAGTTTCTAAGCGATAACCTTTGCATGCTAATAAAAAGATAGATGAACGCACATAGCTAAGGGGATAACCCCGTCTTATCATTGTTTAGAACATGAAAGTTTTACTTGCAATCTGCATGATTTGGTGTATTGAGTCTAATGAAGTAGATCCTTATGTTATGCCATAAATAGTTCTTGTTTACACCTTGAGGCACTGCATCACTCGAAATATGACATGGGATAAAGTATAATCATATTGCATACATTGACGAGGAAGACTATCAAGTAGTCGTTCTGAGTCAGGAGAAGAAAAGTAAAGAAAGTACTCGGGATATCCAGATCACCGAGGCAGCCTATAATTGGGCAGCTGCGCAAATTTGAAAGATCTGAGTGTAGTCATCGACTAGATTGAACCGAGTGTAGTCCTTGGCTAGGATTGGAAGTGGTGTAGTTGCATGGTCACGGACAACTGGTTGCGCACCAGGTAGAGAATGAGTCATCGACACTATTGCTGAGGCATCCGAATCGTGTCGGCCCGGGAGGACAATGCCAGTGTAGTCCTGGTAATACGCTAGCTTAAATACTAGCAGGCAAGTGCAGGACGTCCAGCAAGGCTTGCTACCGACCTGGAAAGATAGCCGACTCGTCGGATGGTTCGGGAGGTCCAGTAAGGCTCGCAACCAAGCTGGAAAGATAGTCGTTACATCCCAAAAGATATGTCCAATATGGCTAACAGAGCCAGTGACCTTCGTATAGATAAGTCACGCATGCATAGCGGCAATCCGCATTCAGAAGAGAAGTAAAATAAAGGAATATATTGCACGGCACTTTACACATTTAGAATGGATGCACGGTATATTAACATAGTTCGAGTAGAACATGTCTGAGGCAGAGACACAGTCATAACACTTGAATTGCATTGATGTTCTTCATTACTTAGTAGACTATTGATTATATTGCTGCGAATGACAGGGACGACCGATGGTAAAAAAAAAGGGTAAGACGGACTTAGTTGATTACAGTACGACACTCTTGATCCAGACACGAGTATTACTTTCATTATATTGTCATGAAACTGATCCTAAGACAAAGATTAGAAAGACAACATAATCAGTCGGTGCACATAAGTAATGAACGTGCTTATTTTGTGGCGTGGGCGAGAGACCTCCCCACTAATGCATTTAATGTACTGATATCCAATCAGATTGCATGCAGGGTGCAGGAAAATCTTACACGGATTCGTAAATCGCTTGACACATCAAGGCGCCGGACCGCACTTAGCGTCTTAGAGCGTGGCGCGCAGACCCAGAACTCACATATATGAGACGTAATGTATGGGAATATCATCATCTAGAGTGTTTGATTCAGTTGTAAGCCTAAGGACATATTCATTGTAAAGAGAGAAAGAGAGAGATATAGCATAAGCGACTTGTAATCTCGACCTACCGCCGCTTGTAATCTTTACTTCATATCAATAAAGAGCTTGATTTGGATTCAATACTTATGTTTATTCTATGTTTCCGCTATGACGACTCTGTAAACTAGTTATCAACGCATGTTTCTGTATTGCCTTGCGAGGACGCAACTCCAGGCTCACGCAGCATCACATCCTGATGAAACAATTATCCTGCGGAAGATCGGAGCATGACAGTCAGAGTGACCCTCAAAAGGATGAGCATGTCGAGGAGTCAGTTCTTGAAGGGGAGGAGATTGTTCGTATATAGCTAGCACTAGATCTTCAATTGAGGAGGAGCACTAGAGATCGTCGACAATCTACTAAATACCCACCAGATGAGTATGTGCTACTAACTGACAGGGGAGAGCCCGAAAGTTTTGCAGAGGCTATGGAAGACGAACACAGACAGAAGTGGATGGAGGTCATGCAGAAGGAGATAAGTTCTCTACATGCCAATTCTACTTATGAGCTAGTGCGGTTGCCAAAGGAAAAGAAGGCTTTGAAGAATCGATGGGTGTTAAGAGTGAAGCAGGTGGATGGTGCTAATCGCCCTTGATACAAAGTGAGGATGGTAGTTAAAAGCTACGGTCAGCAGAAGGACATGGATTATGATGAGATCTTTTCGTCAGTCGTCAAACAGTCATCTATTCGGGTGGTACTAACGTTGGCAGTCGGTTTCGACATGGATGTCGAGCAGATGGACGTGAAAACGGTATTCCTCCATGGTGATTTAGATAAGGAGTTGTACATGCAGCAGCCAGAGAAATTATGTGAGCAGGACAAGTCACACATAGTCTACCAGTTGAAGAAGAGTCTAAATGGTCTGAAGTAGGCTCCAAGGCAGTGGTATAGGAAGTTCGAGTCATTTATGAGGGAGCATGGTTATGCACGGACGACGTCGGACCATTGTATTTTTGTGAGGTACTTTGTCGAAGATGATTTTATTATATTTTTAGTAGACATGTTATTGGTGGGTTAGAATGCCACCAGGATAGCGGAGTTAAAGCGCCAACTAGGCGCGGCCTTCTCTATGAAGAATTTGGGCACAGCGAAGACTATTCTTGGGATGGAGGACAATGGAGCGAACATGCTCACGAAGGTTCTACCAAAAGGAAAGTTTGAGTACTGTAGGCGGATCATGACCATGCTCACGAAGGCAGTGAGAACACTTGACGACGAAATTTCTGAAGAATCATTTCTCTTTTTCCTCTTGAAAAATTGAGTCCTTAAATGTGGATAAAACATAATACAATTATCCATTGTATGACCAGACTTATGGCAGTGAGAACAAATCATAACAGACTGCTGACGAGCATAGCAGGTGATAGCATAATGACCATGCTTCCTGCAATATGAACATAGAGGGCGCTTTTTGTTTTTTGATATTTTTTTTGTTGGGATGTGCCTTCTGGCTTGTTGGAGAATAAAGCAAAATTGCAAGGTTATAGAACTGCTCCTCTCTAGAAACTTGGTATTTGTAAAGGGAACAAAGTGCTTAAGTGATTGGATGAGAAGAACTCCAAAGGAATCTTTGAAATATGTTAATGTAAAACAAAGGAGGCCATGGCAGAGGAGTTTCGAGCATTTCAACAGACAGGTACTTGGGATGTTGCTCCATTACGAGATGGGGACTAGCCTGTTAGTTGCAAGTGGGTCTTTGATGTCAAGTATCGACCTGATGGATCCATTGAGTGACACAAGACTCGCCTTGTTGCCCGGAGTTTTACACAGGAGCTTGGGATTGACTATGAAGAGACATTTGCACATTTTGCTCAGATGACCACAGTTCGTACATTACTATCTGTTGATGCCGCTCGTCAGTGGTCACTCTTTCAGATGGATGTGAAGAATGCATTTCTTCACGGTTCTTTATTCGAGGTTGTCTATATGGAGCCCCCTCCAGGACTTTCTACTCAGCCAGAACATGTTTGTCGCCTTCGTCATGTTAACTATGGTCTCAAGCAAGCTCCCCGGACTTGGTTTGAGTATTTTCAGAGTGTTATATGCGAGGCAGATTTTCAGCAGTTTTCTCAAGATCATTCTTTGTTTGTGTAGTCGTCACCGCAGGAACGAGTTCATCTTTTACTCTATGTGGTTGACATAATTTTGACTGGCGATAATTCAGCAGAGATTGCAGCTACTCAGAGTTACCTTCATCAACAGTTCCAGATGAAAGACATTGGCAATCTTCGATATTTTCTTGGACTCGAGATTGCACACAAGCTAAGAGAGGGATACTAGTTTCTTAGCAGAAATATACTTCGGAGACTATTTCATCTGCTAGTCTATCGGATAGTTGCACAATTAATACTCTTTTAGAGCTTCATATGAAGCTTCGTCCCACAGATGGTGAGCATCTCACAGATCCTACTCGCTACAGACGGCTAGTGGTCTACTTGTGTATCTCTGTTTGACTAGGCCAGATATTTCTCATGCAGTTAGTATTGTTAGCCAGTTCGTTTTCGTGCCTCGATCAGCTCACTATAGTGTCTTACTCTGAATTCTCTGATATCTTCATGGCTCCATTGTGCGCTCATTATTTGTCTTTTACACCTACTCTAGAGCTTCGAGCATTTTATGATGCAGATTGGGCAAGAGATCCGACCACCAAACAATCTACTACAGGATTTTGTTTGTTTTTTGGAGATTCGTTGATCTCATGACGAAGCAAGAAACAAGACGTTCCATGTTCTTCTGCTGAGGCAGAGTACAGAGCTATGGCTGCCACCACTAAGGAGATCATCCATGTACGCAGACTGCTCTCTGGTATGGGAATTGCTCCTACAGGACCTACGTCGTTTCACTGTAACAACAAGAGTGCTATACAGATTGCAAACAATCCGATTTTTCATGAACGGACAAAGCACATTGAGATTGATTGTCACTCCGTCCGTGAGAAATTTTTGGCTGGCACTATTTCTCTACCACATGTGACGTCTGTTGATCAGCTGGCAGATTTTTTTACAAAGTCACACCACACGCCGCGATTTCAGTTTTTATTGAGCAAACTCATGTCGTTTGACCCACCATAAATTTGGAGGGTGTTAAGAATAATTAAATTTATGATTATATATTAATTTAATTTAGAATTAGATTCTCTCTTCTATATGGATACATATTTCTTCCCGACTCATATCCGTATATGAATATATTCTCTCTATATATATTCGTAGTTGTATGACCTTTTTACATCATCCATTAATAAAATCAATATTGTTGATTTGTTTCAACACTAGAGCATATGAAAGGCCTAAAATGCGGCCTAAGGCAGTAAGACAAGTGCCTTTAGTAACAATGACATTCTAGAACACACTACATTTCACTAATGTCACTGCACACAGCATGTTAGCAATATGAGCCAGACTACAGAGCAATACACGTGGCAACCAGAAGTACAATGCACAATAGTATTGTGGCAGCCCACAGGACTGTGCATACATATCTGCGCCTATGCATTACATCGCATGATAAGAAACAATAGGTTGTGTGTTTGCTCATCAAACCCCCGAACAAACAATGGGTTGCTTGTTTGCTCACAATGCCCCCGCCTAAATATGGGAAAGAAATCTAACCTAAGTATTTGCAAACCAACTTAATAGTCAGATGAACCGTGAAACAGCTAAACTAATGCTTTGTTACAAATAGTCATTTCATTTCATGTTTCCTGAAACAATTGAATCGAAAAACTCATTGTGGCAACCAGGATCAATAGTTCACATTCATTCATTCATTCATCAGGATTGTGCGACACCTTATATGTTGATGTTGCTACCCATCACATAATTGGACTATGATCATGACGAAAGACATCTGCATGCCACCACCAAGAGTTCTCCCAGGTATTTAAGAACCATACTCAAATGGGGAGGCCTTCTATTTTATCTCTCTTCGTGTGCAAATTGCCACATGCCACACCAAGAAAGAGAGAGATTTGTTTCTTAGATGAGTGTTTGAATTGGTTAATCAGCCATACAAGTCGCGGGATTAGTTATAAGTTCTATTACTTCTTATAACCTACTCCCCTAGTGAGCTAAGCTAGTTATGGACTTGCGTCGACCCATTATGGGTTGTCATGTTCATTATAAGTCATCCTTCAATAGTCTTTGATGAAACTTTATCTTGCACTTCTTGCAAAAAGAATGAAGAGCCGGAGAAAATAATCAAGCCAAGGCCACCAAGCAATGTTACATAAAAAACATAAACTACCTCTTCAATTCTCCAAATTAATAAAAGATTCTAAATATTTTCTCAAAACTAAAAGCAACCTGGATACCAAATTTTGCTACCATCTAAAATCTTTTTTTTATGAAAACGAATACAGGGGCAAAGCAAATTCCAAGTGTTTCCTGCTATATTTTTTCCTAGTGTTTATTTCTGTGTCCAATATGTATCGAACAGACACAACACGATGACCAATTTTGCTATGTCACTCTGTATTTTGTAGTATCTGAGATACAGTATCTCAGATATTGGTGTATAATTTGTAGCTGAAACAAAAATTACGAGAGAGAGAGCAAAAATATTTGGATTTTATGTCTTTCTAACCTAAAATCTCTAACACCAGTAACCTCAAGAAGAGTGAACTCAGAAAAAACCAGGCATGAGCAGATCATGTCTGTCGCAGACACAGGAATTGAAGGACCTTAGTTATATAATGAAGGGAATATGACCTAATAACTCATTTCCATATGGATATGCTACTACACAAGAGAGTATTCTTGTTATCATCAGGCCGCCCTTTTTTACTGTACAAAACACTATACCAAACTAATCCTGAAACATATATCATATGATTCACAACATTTTCGCAGACCAAATAAAACCTAAGAATTAGAGATGGTGAGATACCTAATTCCATCGTGTCATTTCTTAATTTGCATAATAAGTAATAGACATCCCATGAGACGAGAAAGAACCATCAAATTAGATAGATAGATATAGATCAAATTAGATAGATAGATAGATATAGATAGAGGAGGTTTACTGGATTGTTGATTCTTCAGGCGTCGAGGCGGGCGACGACGGGGTACTTGGCGCGGAACTTGGTCTCCCAGTCGGCGAGCACGGTGAGCTCCTTCTCGGAGAGTCCTTCGAGGTCTCCGTTGACGTCTTGTTCGTTCTTGCTCATCTTGGCGAGGGCCCGGCTGGCCTCGCGGCCGGCGAAGAGGGCGTAGGGGCCGCCGGGGCCGTAGAAGGACTTGCCGGTGGAGACGTCGTAGACCGTGCCCCTCACGGAGACGTAGATCGGCTTGTTGGGGTCCGATCCGTCGAATTCCTTCAGCTGCTGCGCTGACAGGTTCATTCTTTCCCCCTTTTTTTTTTCTTCTGGCCTCTCTTTCTACTGGTGAGAGAGGAATGGTCAGGATAGTGGGAACATCATCTTATTTGTTTGTTGACCTTGGATTTGTTGGGATATTTCTGGGATTTCAACATAATACACCCCGTCTTATCATTGTTTTACATAAGTCACCTAGTCATTCTCATTTTCGTGTGTCTATTGGGCCTGGCCCAGTCTTGACCGATTTTGACAGGACCTGGATCGAACCGGACTTAGACCTGAGAAGGGACGGATCGGGACGGCCCGGACCGTCTGGGATAGAGGGGAACCCAGTCTGGACCCGTGTTCGATTGGAGGTGGGCAGGGCCGAACCAGGCTAGATACGAGTCGGTTCAGGGCCGGTCCTGTTTATTAAAAAAATTCAAAAAAACAAAAATTTGTGAAGTAAAAAAATTGAAAATAATTTTATTAATGTCATTATAATTTAAAACAATATAATATTTTTTATAACTAACAAAAAATGAAAGTTGAGATCTTATTTTCATAAAATTTGTAATAAAATGTAAGTCTTTTGTTTTGTTTTTCGTCATCCGTCTTTCGTCCAGGTTTTTTGCTCAGCTCCTCCTTCAATGGCGTCATCCAAAGTAAGTGACTGAAAGTCTATCTCATTGATGTCAGCACTTTCATCTCTTAAGTGTTCAGTTCATTTTTCGCACGAACTCAATCTTGAACGTAGACTTCCAAAATATTTGGCAGCATCATGCTCCTCTTCTTGCTTAGCATCCATGAACCTGCACTAAAACGAGATTTCGATGCTATTGTGAACACCTGGATCAGTAGAAGATCACGTGCTAAAGAAGAAAGTATAAGATACATTTTTTTCGTGTCTTTTACACCATGCTAAAATTGAAAAATACGATCCAGAATTATCTTCTTCATAAGAATTTAAATACGATGACAATTCTTGAGTTTGTAGGAAAGATTATTTTTATTTCTTCCTTTGCAGTATACTTTAGCATGGGATAACTTAGATATTAAACCGGAGCTACTACAACCTTGAACGGTTGTATCGGGTCGGTTCAATACAACTTTTTCTTCATATAAAGTAATTAGAGTATCTAAAACTTCTTTAATTTTTACTTTTAAGCTACCTACCTCAACATCTATATTGTCATTAAAATCGTCTAACAATATAAATATACCATCTAATTTAATCTTATGATCAAAAACTGAAGTCAAACAATATAAAAGAGGTATATCACGCCAATATTTTAGATTTTTTTTTGTTTTGGAAATAACATAATCAAAATCAAGAGCATTTCTATATTTAGAAAATAAATGAAATATGTTAATAATTTATGTTAAAGCTAAAGGAGAATTTGGATAATAAACTCCAGATAAAATATATGTAGTATTGTAAAATAATTCTAAAAATTCATAAATTGAACTAGTAATTAACCAATCATTTCAGTTACTTAAAAATTAAAACTTGGATTAATATTACAATAATGTGTAATAACATCATTAAATTTAATAGAAGATTTCAATATTAAATAAGTAGAATTTTATCTATGTGGTGCATCCTTAACAAATCTCCTAAAAGTCATATCATATTATGCACATAATATTTTAAAAACTTGTTGTCTACTTGCAGAAGTGTTCAAACTAATAAAATATGATATAATATTTATAAATTTGCTTGAAAGAATTAAAAAAATTCTTTTACAATTAAATTAATAATATGACAAGCACATCTTACATGAAAAAGTCGTCCTTCTACTATAGGCAAAAAATTGTTATTTTAAAAATAGTAATACAAGAAGTGTTATTACTAGCATTATCAAAAAAAAAATTAAAAATTTGTGAATATCATATTCACGTAAAAATTGTATTTTGCCACCATGTATTTCAGTTACAGATATTTATTGTTTCATTATATACATTGTGCACGTGTTTGATTACGATTTATACTTCGCGTTCGAATCACAACCGGGTACAGACGTTCGTCGTAACATCTTGTAACGAATGCTAGATGTTCGTAACACCTCGATGTACGTACCTGAGTATATCGTCACCCCAGGACACATTCATACACTGTTATCGTGCCAGATTTCCTGTATTCTGATACTGACATCATGACTGGAGACTGGGACGACCTTAGGGTCGCGTTTGTTGATAGTTACTTCTGTGCGGAGAGACTGCTAGATAGAGGTTCAGGTTCAGCGCACAATCGTTGACCGCTTGGAAAGAAAAAGACAGTTACTAGACATTTGGGCTCATCTGCATGCGCTTTATATATGTATGTCCTGTTGATGTAGTGTTCCTGTATCCGGAGTAGTAGTATCACCCGTGTGAATCTGTGCTCGGAGCTACGGTACGTCCCGTGTGTCTCTGTATTCGGAGCTACGGTTTTATTTTGGACAGCCCACGCGTCGAACATTATCTTTAAACTGTGTCACACTTAGTTGGTTATGCTAGATTATCCCGTCGTTGCACTTATACTTTTTGTTATACTTGGCATGCTGTATTTTTGTACCTTGTTACGTCCCTCTGAGGACCTGGTTCCCTTCCAGGTTTAGGCGAGGAGGATTACCCAGAGGAGTACGGTCCGGGTACGTATCCAGCAGCAGGATCCATTGCCGAGGACGAGGTCATCCCTGAGGACATCGACTGATCTCTGGTAGTGACTCTATCCTTGGAATGGTATTACTATCCAGATTCAGATACCGTTCCTAGTTATCTTATTGCTTACTTTCATTCCAGTATTTGTACTAGCGGGTTTGTTCCCGTGTGACTACTCTAGTATTTGTACTATGATACATTATCTTGTGATATTTTCTTTCTGCACATTAGTTGTTATGATTACCTCTATGTGCTCTTATATCTGTTGCATGTGAATGAGATTTAGATTCACTATTTATGTGTTATGTGTTGGGTTATTCATTGTACTTTACAGCTTAGGTGCACTTCGACGGGCCCATTAGATTGGGATGCCCGCCGAAGTGTGCTGCTGGCCATTGCCACGTGACTTAGTTCCTTATCTTTGGAACTGGGGCGTGACCAGTATGTGAAAATTCTTAAGGTCATAGACAGATAATTCATTTTTGAAAAAATATATTTTGCATCTAAATAATGTGCCATGATACATGTTTCCTGGTTATTTTACAAAAAATGTGCTACTTTTTTATAAAATAGAAAGTGTTTGTTTTGCTTACAAAGAATCCTAAATATAAAATAAATTCTAAATACAAGCAAGAATAAAAAAAGATTATGGGGAGTAGTAGCGGTGGAGATCAAGTATGCAGTAGACTTCTTTACTCCGTTGATGATCCAATACAAAAATGGGAGAAACCTCACCAACTCTAGCTCACAAACAATGTGGAAAAGAGTTCGGTCACAAGAAGGCTCGAACTCTCGATAGCGTCTAGCTTTTGATTCTCTCGTGCTCGATCTTTCGACATTTGATCCTTTGATCTCCAAATTGGAACGTCCCGAGGTATTTATAGGCAAAACTACCAGCCTTTGACTCCTGGGCAGGGAATAGGCAAAACTTACTATTTTGCCTCCATGTGCCACTTTATGTGCCTCTGTAGAATCATATCCTACGCCAGCTTCGGGCTATGTGACACGTGTTATCACACCCCTGAACTAGAATACTAGAGAGCGGGGGAGAAAAAATCCAGCTACGTATTTCAAAGTACAAAGGTACCCCGAGGTATGGTCACGACTGTCTAGAAGACAAGTAGGAGGACTCTAGCATGTCACTAACGACTCCTATTGTCAGAAAAATTATATCTCAATCCAATCAACATAAGAAGCAGTAAAGAGTAAATTATATATGTGATGGGTAAGGCGTCCCAAACACATATGCATACACAATCATTAGAGTTGACATAATGTAAAGATATAATAACTGAATATACATAAGGTATGTAAATGTACAACTAGCCGCAGTCCAGAAAATACACATATGATGTCTAAAGACGGAGGGAAAAAAACTCAGAAACAAGGACTAACACATGTCCTTGGCTAATACACCATAAAATGAAGGTACAAAATAAAGTGGGAGAAAAGATAACCCACTCGCTAATCCGAGTCACAATCCTCCGAGTGCGAACCATCAAGAGAAAGTGTTGGTAGATCCTCCGTGTCTGCTACGAGATCTGGCCATGCAAAACAAGTAGGGTCAGAACCCCCAATAGCAAATACCACAAAGAAAGCCAAAAACTATGAACTAAAACCCACAACAATGAAATAGAGTCAGGAATAAATAAAAGTGAATCAAGACTCGTGTGCTACTAATGCACTTATCTTGATAAGGAAAAGAACAATAAGATAAATAACATGTAACATAAAGTAAACAATTGGTGACATAAAGTAAATGTGGAGCAAGCAAAATAAACGTTGACATGTGAGCATATAATATGCCGGAACAATAATTAAGAATATATACAAGATCATAAAACAATGATAAGAACATGTAAGGTATTCCAGGGTATATAAATATGTACAGTACAAGGGGTCATGTATAACACTGAGTACGGGATCTAGAACTGTAACGACCCACTTCGCTCAACCCGGAGGGCCAATTCAAACGGCACAAATGTAGCAAACCGACCTGCCTTGCTCAGCGAGATGGCTCATTCGATGCAAAGACATTCATACTTGGATCTTCAAATGGAGTTCAGACTTAGACTTTCAGAGGCATGCTCGGAGTCTCACTCGACCGATGCGATCCATCGCTAAGGTGGGTGGCCCGGGTGAACCTGTCCCTACTTAGCTGCACACTTAAGAAAATTAATGATACATGCTAGTTTCCAGCGATAACCTTTGCATGCTAATAAAAGAGATGAACGCACATAACTAAGGGGATAACCTCATCTTATCATTGTATAGAACATGGAAATCTTACTTGCTATTTGCGTAGTCGGACTTGTTGAGTCAAAATGTAGTAGTTTCTTATATATGCCACAAAAGTAGTTTGGGTTCATACTGAGGCACCATATCGCACAGAATATAACACGGGATCGAGTATAATCATATTGCATACATAGACGAGTAAGACTATCAAGTAGTCATTCCGAGTAAGGAGAAGGAAAGAAAAAAAAGTACTCAGGATATCCAGATCACCGAGGCAGTCTCTAATCAGGGAGCTGCATAAAAAAGAAAGATTTGAGTGTAGTCCTCGGCAAGATTGAACCGAGTTATTCTCGGCTAGGATTGGAAGTAGGGGAGTAGTTGCGTGGTCACGGATAACTGGTTGTGCACTAGGTAGAGATGAGTCCTCGACTTGATTGTTGAGGCATCCGAATCGTGTTGGCCCGGGAGGATAATGCCAATGTAGTCCTGGTAATACACTAGTTGAAGACTAGCGGGCGAGTACGGGATATCTAGCAAGGCTTGCTACCGACCTGGATGGTTGCTGACTCATTGGATGGTCGGGACGCCCAACAAGGCTAGCAACCGAGCTAGAAAGATAGTCATTTCATTCCAGATCATATCCAATATGGCTAACAGAGCCAGTGACATTCATATAGATAAGTCATGCTTGCATAGCGGCTATCTGCATTCAGAAGAGGAGTAATATGAAGGATTACATTTGTACGACACTTTGCATATTTAGAATTGATGCACGATAATAAACATAGTTCGAGTAGAATGGGTCTGAGGCAGAGACACAAACATAACACTTGAATTTTATAGATGTTCTTTGTTATTCAGTAGATCATTATTCATATTGCTGCATATGATAGGGAAGGCCGAATGGTAAGAAACGGTAAGATGAACTCAGTTGTTTATTATTGTGACACTCTTAGGCAGACACGGATATTACTTTATTATATTGCCATATAACTGATCCTAAGGCAAAGACTAGAAAGATAACATAATCAGTCGGTGCACATAACTAATGAACGTGCTTATTTTGTGGCATGGGCGAGTGGCCTCCCCACCAGTGCATTCAATGTACTGATACCCAACCAGACTGCATGCA
The DNA here is from genome assembly GCA_036927795.1 of Iris macrosiphon. Classification (NCBI taxonomy): domain Eukaryota; kingdom Viridiplantae; phylum Streptophyta; class Magnoliopsida; order Asparagales; family Iridaceae; genus Iris; species Iris macrosiphon. Next base: position 40,937,379 of record JAYESA010000003.1, read on the forward strand.
GGGTACAGACAAAACTCATACGGATTCGGAGATCGCTTAAACCAATGAGGCGCCGAACCGCACTTGGCGTCTTGGAGCGTGGTGCGCGGACCTGGAGCTCACATATAAGATACATAATATATGGGAACATCATTATTCAGATAGTATGATTCAGTTGTAAGCCTAAAGGCATATCCATTGTAAAGAGAGAGAGCATGAGCGACTTGTAATCTCGGCCTAGTGCCGCTTGTAATATTTACTTCATATCAATAAAGAGCTTGTTTTGGATTCAATACTTGTGTTTATTCTATGATTCCGCTATGACGACTCTGTGAACTAGTTAGCAATCACCGTTTCGGTATTTATCTCGCGCGGCATCGCGTTCCGATGGAAACAATCATCCTGCGGGAGCGCTGGCATGGTGATTCGCGCCCAGCAGGGATAGTCGATACTTGCGAAAGATTGGGACACGATATTTTGGTATCAGAACATGGCTTTACGTCCTTGAAATTCATGTCAATTCTTTTAGTTTTGAACTTGTGCATTGAAAAGTGATAGACGCTCTCTCTCTATGTTTTGATGAATGTTCCATACGATGAGTCTAAATATTTTCAAAAAGTGCACATGAATAATATGATTGGCTTAAACGAAATAGTTATATGATGGCCTTTGTGACAACCTATGTCAGACTTCGTAGAAATAGACTCAAATTAAAATTAGTAAGTTATATGTGAGCCTAAATGCCTATACGAGAAACCAAGAGGGTTAGTGTGCGAGATAGAATATCGTTCGGACAGTTGCCTATGCATACAGCCTTTTGGCTAAGTTGTGTTAAGTATCGTGCGCCAAGACCCTTGGTGCTACTGAGTTACAGCGAGATTTGGGTATCGTTCAGATAAGAGTAAAGTTGGAGTTATAATGTATATCGGTAGAGACGTTTTCGGAGTACCGCTAAGACGAATAATGGGAATCGGGTTGGATCTTGAGATATGGTTTGGACGGTTATTCGTAGAGATAAGTTATGAGTCAAAATATAGTTTGTATGGAGGACTATGGATAGAGGTGCATACGAGACTAAGATCGTTAAGGCGGCGAATAGGGATCATGCTGGAGTTCAAAGGAACGAATTAGATATACGAGTGAAGGATGCGAACATGATTCAAGTGTTAAAAGGATGACTCGGTTCCTGAGTGGTGTATATGATAGTCCCAGGTTCGAATATGCAAATTGAGGATAGAATGAGTTATAAAGATTCATAGAGTATAGCTCAAACCCTGTGTGGTGTATTGGTCATCTTAGAAGTCTTCGGATGAATCATTGATGTTGGGGTATTAAACGAGTCTAGCAGCAAGCGACGAGATTGTGTAAAGCCTTAGTATAAATAAACAATGCCTAGCAAGTAAGCGAACTCGAAGGAAGCATGAAAGATTTGATAAAATGAGTTAAAATGAGTTGAACAAGGGATAAGGTTTACATCAGATAGGAATTCAGAGTACTTAGAATTGATATCATGGTCGGGGGGAACTTAGTGGATTGTACGAGCAATTTTGAATTGAATTAAACAAATTAAAACTTGTGTTGAGATGGAATAATCGGGGATGCGATCGGAGTTAGTACAATTGGAATATAGAACAAACGAATGATAGTGCACATGAAAAAAATTTGAATTTGAGTAGGATATCGCTTGATAGAGTTCGATTTTAGTATGAATGCTACGGTTTCGGAATTGGAAGACTATATATAATATCGATAGTTGGAAGATAGCATGGATTGATGCAAGTTAGCAAAATTATGGTTCAAAGATTGAGATAGATGATTATGGACTTAATCTTGAATTTGAACAGACGATCTTATATCGAGTTCGAAAGGTAACACTCTACATCAGGCTTAGACGAGATCGATTATCCCGTGGAAGCGCTAGTGTGGTGATTTTATGTCCGGCAGGGATGATCGAACTCGCAGGAACATGTTCGAGGATGTTACAAATAAACTCGATAAAATAGAATGTATCAAAATTGAATAAACTTTGGCTTAGGATTTGAACTTAGTTGTTTGAGGAATGCTAGAAGTAGACTACGAAATGATCAAACGGTAACATTAAAGTTGGACAATTTGGCTAAGACGAATTTTGATTACAACAAGAACGGTTGTTAGATGAACATGACTTGATGGATCAATGAATAGCATAGGATGAAACAAAGAGTGACGATAAGGTGTCTGTTCGTTCGATAATAACCATAACATTTGACCTTCTTGTCTTGTGCGAGTACAACTCCTTACTCGCACATGCTTCACGTCCGGATTAGGACATTTATCCCACATGAGTGTTGGCGTAGTGATCTCACGTTCGACGGGGATGATTAAACTTGCGAAAGACCGGAATGTCATAATTGAAGGATCATTTTGACTTATGGTTTGACACGATAAGACGAGTCTCAGGATATAAGTGAATCAAAGGTATTTTTGGGATGAGTTAGTCTAGAACATAAATCAAGATGCTCGATGGTTTAGTAAACGGATAAGTAAATTATGTTGTACGACTTTGAAATTATGATAAAGATCGAAGAGATAGAAATTAAATTATGACATGGTGGTCTAGACTTAGAAAATATTGGATTTATGGATCATATTAGGTGTTTAAGGAGATAGACTATGCAAATGGTTAGGTTGGACATGCGACGTAGACATATCGTGGATTCGGTTGAACGAACGTGTTGATGTAATATGATGATCTGTGCTCAATGTTTAGAAATCTGAGTGAAACGAGCTTGGATAGAATACCCCGTACGAAAAAATAATGGGTTGACCTTAGGATATTTGGGGCAAACTTCGTGCAACGCAATTGCACGATGAGTCATAAACTCGAACTGTACCTATGACCTTGTGAGCTAACCTAGTTGATAGGCAAACGACCCTATGCCTTGAGTTGAACTGGAGTGGCTGACTTCAGAGTATCGTTTGGGAAAATAACAAAACTGGGGCAATGAGACTTAGAGTTAGGACTTGGAACTGGGAGTATATACTAGCGATGTTGGTGTTGAAATAAATGCATTGGGAGATAGGACTTGGGTGATAATTGATTTGGTTGGATAAGTTATGCGACGGTGAGGAATAAGACGGTATTAGAGAATTATCGGACCAAACTCTTATGATTAGAATGGGTGATACTCAAGATAAGTTGGCATAACAAGTTAAATCATTGCTTGGAAGATGTGCGTTACTAGTAATACAATACTTAAAATTGGGTGAGATTGGATTAGACGATAACTAAACGAACCAGAGTTCGATTATTCGAGTAGCGAAATGATCGGTGATTCGAAAGATTTTTCATGAGTAGCTTGTCCAACTTAGCTGTCACTAAGCTTAGTTAAAATATACATATTTAGGGGATGCCTTGAATATGGGTATGATCCAGACTTAGCGATGTCACATCCCAATCTCCCACAAGCTCGATAGTCCCCGCTGAACGTGAATCACCACGTTTACAGCTCTCCCGCAGGACAATCGTTCTCATCAGGACGTGATGCCGTACGAGCCTGGAGTTGCGCTCGTACAAGGCGATGTTGTCAAACACCAAATATTATCATTGAAACAACCAAGTTGCAGCGGAAGTCAAGTATTGTGTACCAAGCACACAATCAGAGTATACGTAGCGAAGCTCACGATAGGGTCCAAATGAGATGCCCCGAGTCAATGCCACAAAGGCGATGCCACGGAGACGATGAAATAACTCTTGCTCTTGCTCTAGCCCACAAAGGTACTTACAGTTCATACATCTTGTCCCGTATATCCAAGCAGCGCCACTACGTCTGTGTACCTGAAATATTGCCCACAAACGTGGGTCAGTACACAACCGTACTGGTGAGCGGGGTAACCCACTCGCCTAAGCCGACACTAAGTAAAATAGTAAAATAGTGAATGCACACAGTTATATGGTGATCTTTCTAGTTGAATCCTAGATTCATTTCATGGCATATGGATGACATGTTAAGGAAAGCAGTAAAGCAGTTTAAGCATGCTAGCATTCAATCTCAAACCAAACGACAAGCATTTTAATATATAGCCGACCCGTCTAACTCAATGTCATCGCTTGCACGATAACATATCGAACCATCAGTCTCGCCTCGATATCCATCCAGAACCAAAGTTTATATATCCCACTCTCGAGTGCACACTCTTGCCGAGGCAAGGTGGCCGCGCCTACACGATGCACAAACCAACCAAAGTAAAGCAAGCCAACATCTATTCTTATATGAAGTCACTGGCCAAAGGCCATAAAGGACGTTGATCGGACAGATCAATGCGGTTCTATTCGAAACAGCGCTAAGTAGCTAACCCACCTGAATCGCATCCAACCGCTGGCACCGCGCCCAAGACGCGTTACCCAAATTGTCTCCTCCATGGCCGAACGGTCCCGGTGCCCCGGAGTACCCGTTCGAGGAAACCAAACCCTGTGCCACCCAGGTTGTCCGTGACTATGCAAACACGTAGGTGTGACGAGAGGATCGAACATTCTCGCCCCACCAAGCGATCCTAGACTCGTTCCATCAATAATCCAACCAACACATCCATAACCATTCTTCCAACATATCCTTCCAAGAACCCAAATCTCGACCTCAAAACATAGCCCGAGGCATCAAAATATCAAGTGTTTCATAGGCACGAAGCCTCTTCTCAACACAATCCAAATTGGTGCAACACCTATGCTCGAAGCAAAACCCATGGCACAATGCCGTTTCAGTGGCACAATGTCACATTCGTGGCACGATGCCCCATCAAACGACACAACGCCCTCGCCGATACAGTTGTTCGATTTCGAACCACAACTGCTCGCTTTGCAAGACAAAGCATCCTTGTGATACACGCGCACGGATGCACGTTCGCTCGCCCGAATCCCGATATTCCCATATTCCCATTGCCTCAATTGTATCATTCCAAGTTGTATATTTCCAACCGTCCAAGCGTAATCCCAAGTAATCCAACCGATCGCCTCAAATGCATAATCCAGCTATCGTATCCAACTATCCAACGCGTAAACCATTCAAGCCACAATCCTACCAAGCCAACGACGCACACTCTATGCACGCCTCAGTGTAGTGCTTCCCGATGTTTCAGCCCAAGTGTTCAAGCCTTTACGTGTTTTCCATATTATTAGGCATGAAGGAGTAGAGGAGAAGGGAAAGAGCCCACTCACATTGTTTGAATCCGTTAGGCATCCTGTCCTGCCGATACGGCCAATCCCTTGAACCCGTGGTCCGATGCAAGCGCGATCTACTCAACTGGTATGACCGTGCGAGCAGGCCGTGCTCTCCAAATCATCCGACCGATCGGACTAAGGAAGACGGCATTATCGTTTCCATTCAGCTATTCAGTACTGTTCGGAACGAACACCTGATTTCCATCGAACCCGCTAGCCATCTGCACATTGGAACCAACTCGATTAATCCTTCTTCCCGAAATCCGACATTTCAAATGTAACCAGCATTTGATTCATTCAGTCCGACTCAGCGTAACGCTCCGAGCGGTTGCGGGGCGTTACATAATATACCACTTAGAATCAGGTTCGTCCACGAACCGTGCTGGTACTCATTCCTTACTAGCATGCCACAATCCAATTCCATAGATCTGCTCTATACAACTCTCATATTCACTATTTCTGACACAACATCTCGTTCTGCTGAACGCTCAAATAAATTTTCACGAATTCCCACATCCTCCTTGCAGCTCAACCCGAATTTCTCGTATCGCTTAGTTTTGGATCGTACATATATTTAAGGCGTCCCTAAAATACATGCATTTCAGCCGAGCTTTGCGATAGCAAATTTGAACAAGTTACAAGGGTATCTTTATGTTCGAGGTGTCCATTTGCTTTGCTCCCAATTGGACCAAATCACGATTCCCATTCCAACATATTCGCTCGAGAACTATTCTCAATTATGCAGATTTTCCACCGACTCAATGAGTTCGCGTTCCAGCTCAATTTATCCCACTATTTCTGAAATCAGTACTAGCAACATCTCCAAATATTATCTCGTGCACCGAACGATTCTCACAACTGATCTACCCCAGCTATGCGACTTACCCAAATATCAACTTGCTTAGATCAGCTCAGTCCAACACATTTCCTGCCATCTTAATATCTCACAGGGTGAACATCTATATTGAGGTTCGTGTGATCCACGAAGATCTCGCCGCCACGCCAAAGGGATTTGTGTCGCCACGATTTCAACGTGGACACACTCGCCACAATTCTTAGGTTGCGCATGAAATAGTTCTTCGCGCTGCTTCCACTGCCTCGAAGCATAGAATATCACCTTCGCCTTCCGAATGAGCACGCTTCCCAGACTAAGTTCCGAGACATCTTGTAAATCTGAGGCACATCTGTCCCTTCCAGTATTCGTAAGAATTTGATCTGAACGAGCCGCCACAGTCGTCCATTCATATAAATGCTATTCCTTTCCAGGGCATGATGAGTCAGAGGCGATGCCATCGTCAAAAATCTGCGACTCTGAATCTCATCATTTGACTTAGGCCAATCACACCATCGCTTCGGTCTTCCGGCTGCTTCTTCAGCTGAAGGCTATCCCAAGGATCTCTCAAATCCAACACTCAGTCAATAAGCCAAATCACATTGCTCACATCTGCCCTCGACGCATTCCCAAATACGCTGCCTCAAGGGTCGTTCTATGGGTCTACTATATTCATATCCGATTCAGCGGGCAAGGTCGCTTAGGGTCAGCTGTCCCGAAGCTACGCTTGATAATTGTAATCATCACGATGGACAGTTACTATAAACCATGCTATATCTCATCTAAAAATCTGACTCAAAATCCAACCATTCATCCGAGCGAAGTTTCCGAATCCGAGAACCGCGCTCGTTGAAACCTTATTCCATCAATCCGCCGTTCTGTCCTGAATCAATCAAATTTCCGAATTGCCATGTTCCACAATGCACGTCCAACTTACTCGAGCAACACAGTGATTTGTTCTGACGTTGCTATCATATTTAGCTATCTTCAAACGTTCGTCCACGTCTTCCGGAGAATCTGTTTACTATCGTTGCACCATCTTGCCCAAAATTCCATTTTCGCTAAACCTGAGTCAACTTCACGAGCAGCAACATTCAAAATCTTTCAAGTTTGTGTGAATCCATCTCATTTTCCCTCCAGACCAATATCGTGTTTCTTTGCTCAACCAACAGCTCAAATGTGTCACCCAAAATCGTAGTTCGTGCTCGCTATCATTTGATTCACCCATTACTCGTTCAAGCGCATCCCAGTTGTTCGTTCCGATCTCGTCCATCACTTAAGCCCAACGATGCTTTCATTTGCATCAGTCCGTTCACGATATGCTCAACTCAATATTCGCTTGCTCCATTTTTATTCTTTCCAACTCAATCGACTTGCACCAACCAACCTGTATTCTCAATACCTGAGTTCGTTCAGGCAATTTCCATAGATGTCCAACCAAAATACTTTCAATGCCTTGCTCAAAATGTGGTATCCCATATACCACTCCGAATCAAGTCGCTACTCGCATTACAATTTCCTTCACAGATCCAAGATCCGTTCGAACCATCCCTTATGCATAATCATGCCTTTCCCAATTCGAGTCTGACACAAAACTCAGGCAACGCTTGAATTATCCAACTGTTTCTCAACCCGTCTGATACCTTCTCAACACGAGCAATCGTGCAATGATTGTCTTCCAAATAGTCCAACCCAATACCCAACGGTTTCACACTTTTGTTGTACGAGCAACTCGTACCAACTTATCATATATTCCCGAGCCAAACTCAAACCTGCTCAACCGATGGGCCAAAGCCAAAATTCCAACTTTTATCCAACACAATCGCTTGACGAGCAACTCGTTCAAGGATCTATTCTCTTCAAATGTTTCTACTCAAAACATGCCGCCTAACCAAATCTCGTTAGCCAACCAACTGATCCATTGAGGCAATCAGAAACTCCCAGATGATAAGCCAAGCCAACCCAACGAAAGCCCACACTTGTTGCACAAATGCAACAACGCCAACCAACTTGCTGCACGAATACAACAACGCCTAACGAGACTAAGCGATCCTACGAAAACCAACCAAGGCAACCCAACAAAGAATAATATGCAACCATAACCAGCAATAAATAGACTTATTGCATGAAACATCCGATGCGGCACCGAGTAGAGTCAAGAGCTAGACGACACGCGGAAGCTATTTAGAGTTTGTGATGAAGCGAAGGACCAAGTCCGAAGAAATGAACCGGGCGCTCTGATACCAATTTGTCACGTCCCAATCTCCCGCAAGCTCGATAGTCTCCGCTGAACGTGAATCACCACGTTTACAGCTCTCCCGCAGGACAATCGTTCTCATCAGGACGTGATGCCGTACGAGCCTGGAGTTGCGCTCGTACAAGGCGATGTTGTCAAACACCAAATGTTATCATTGAAACAACCAAGTTGCAGCGGAAGTCAAGTATTGTGTACCAAGCACACAATCAGAGTATACATAGCGAAGCTCACGATAGGGTCCAAATGAGATGCCCCGAGTCAATGCCACAAAGGCGATGCCACGGAGACGATGAAATAACTCTTGCTCTTGCTCTAGCCCACAAAGGTACTTACAGTTCATACATCTTGTCCCGTATATCCAAGCAGCGCCACTACGTCTGTGTACCTGAAATATTGCCCACAAACGTGGGTTAGTACACAACCGTACTGGTGAGCGGGGTAACCCACTCGCCTAAGCCGACACTAAGTAAAATAGTAAAATAGTGAATGCACACAGTTATATGGTGATCTTTCTAGTTGAATCCTAGATTCATTTTATGGCATATGGATGACATGTTAAGGAAAGCAGTAAAGCAGTTTAAGCATGCTAGCATTCAATCTCAAACCAAACGACAAGCATTTTAATATATAGCCGACCCGTCTAACTCAATGTCATCGCTTGCACGATAACATATCGAACCATCAGTCTCGCCTCGATATCCATCCAGAACCAAAGTTTATATATCCCACTCTCGAGTGCACACTCTTGCCGAGGCAAGGTGGCCGCGCCTACACGATGCACAAACCAACCAAAGTAAAGCAAGCCAACATCTATTCTTATATGAAGTCACTGGCCAAAGGCCATAAAGGACGTTGATCGGACAGATCAATGCGGTTCTATTCGAAACAGCGCTAAGTAGCTAACCCACCTGAATCGCATCCAACCGCTGGCACCGCGCCCAAGACGCGTTACCCAAATTGTCTCCTCCATGGCCGAACGGTCCCGGTGCCCCGGAGTACCCGTTCGAGGAAACCAAACCCTGTGCCACCCAGGTTGTCCGTGACTATGCAAACACGTAGGTATGACGAGAGGATCGAACATTCTCGCCCCACCAAGCGATCCTAGACTCGTTCCATCAATAATCCAACCAACACATCCATAACCATTCTTCCAACATGTCCTTCCAAGAACCCAAATCTCGACCTCAAAACATAGCCCGAGGCATCAAAATATCAAGTGTTTCATAGGCACGAAGCCTCTTCTCAACACAATCCAAATTGGTGCAACACCTATGCTCGAAGCAAAACCCATGGCACAATGCCGTTTCAGTGGCACAATGTCACATTCGTGGCACGATGCCCCATCAAACGACACAACGCCCTCGCCGATACAGTTGTTCGGTTTCGAACCACAACTGCTCGCTTTGCAAGACAAAGCATCCTTGTGATACACGCGCACGGATGCACGTTCGCTCGCCCGAATCCCGATATTCCCATATTCCCATTGCCTCAATTGTATCATTCCAAGTTGTATATTTCCAACCGTCCAAGCGTAATCCCAAGTAATCCAACCGATCGCCTCAAATGCATAATCCAGCTATCGTATCCAACTATCCAACGCGTAAACATTTAAGCCACAATCCTACCAAGCCAACGACGCACACTCTATGCACGCCTCAGTGTAGTGCTTCCCGATGTTTCAGCCCAAGTGTTCAAGCCTTTACGTGTTTTCCATATTATTAGGCATGAAGGAGTAGAGGAGAAGGGAAAGAGCCCACTCACATTGTTTGAATCCGTTAGGCATCCTGTCCTGCCGATACGGCCAATCCCTTGAACCCGTGGTCCGATGCAAGCGCGATCTACTCAACTGGTATGACCGTGCGAGCAGGCCGTGCTCTCCAAATTATCCGACCGATCGGACTAAGGAAGACGGCATTATCGTTTCCATTCAGCTATTCAGTACTGTTCGGAACGAACACCTGATTTCCATCGAACCCGCTAGCCATCTGCACATTGGAACCAACTCGATTAATCCTTCTTCCCGAAATCCGACATTTCAAATGTAACCAGCATTTGATTCATTCAGTCCGACTCAGCGTAACGCTCCGAGCGGTTGCGGGGCGTTACAAGCGATATGCATAACTCGAATGTAGCTGCAAATGAAGATGTTCGGATTCGCATGGACGAGTATGGAAACTGAAGTAAGTTAGCCTCAACCTAAACTTTCATAAAGGAAAGATTGTAACGTTCCCCGTATGATTGAGATAATTCTGTGCTAAAGCGCAGTAAGAGACTGAGTTTGGGAACGTAGCGTTTTAACGATTGAATCATTCAATAAAAGTGGTTAAGCACACGTGCAAAATGGAACAAGAAAACAAATAGGAAGTTAGGTTCGATCGGACCTAAGACCCGAAGGATTAGAACATACCCCATGTTGGGCAATTTAGCTCTAGGCTAAGGCACAATAAAGACAGAGTCAAGAAGCGTAGGCAATTTGATGCAACGACCTTGGGTGATAGTAAATTTACTTAGCGAGAATGGACGGTGACTATCATGCCCGATCTCCCACAGGCAATCGACCGTGCCTGCTGGGCGCGAATCACCATGCCAATGCTCCCGCGGGATGATCGCTTGACCCATCTGGGCATGATGTCGCACGAACATAATCCGCGCCCGTGCAAGGCCTTGATAGGAATAGGCGGTAAGAGGTCTAAGCCACAGAGTCGCATAGATTGTTCTAGTGTAGCAAAAAAATAAATGCATAGGCGATCGGTAACAAGTTCACAGAGTCGTCAATAGCGAAAGCATTAAATAACACAAGTATAGAAATAAAACAAGTTATTTATTGATATTGAACAAGTGTTACAGGCGACGCTAGGCCGAGATGACAAGTCACTCAAGCCTCTCTCTCTCTAAAATAGTAAAAGCATGCCAAGTGGCTACATTTTTGGAATGATACATAGGCTATGTTCCAACATTATGTCTTGTATACGTGCTTCAGTTTCGGGCGCAATGTTCCGAGGCTTCAGAGTGAACTCTATGCCTTAGCACGCACGAATGAGACATCCGCACCGAACGAGGCTTTCCCGCACCCTACAAACAATCTGGTGGATTATCAGTACATAAATGCACTGGTGGGGAGGCTTCTCGCCCGCTCGATAAATCCAAACACGTTATATAGGTTCCGTGCATCATCTATTAACTTATCTTTCTAGTCTTACCTTAGGATCAATTTTATGGCAAGACTATAGAGGAGGGTTTGCATACTTGAGATTTTATCTTTGCACTGGTGGGGTGGCATGAATTTTATCTTTGCTTCCTCAAAACAAGTAGATTTTAATGCTGCAGGAATCACTTTGGTTTTTGGTTGGATATTAGCAACTTGTCCTATAGAGGAGGGTTTGCATACCTGAGCTTTAAATTTATTATGCTCAAGAACTGCTTGGTACAAAAATCTTATTAGTAGTCCATAGTTGAGCTCTAATTAGTACATTGTTGATTCGATCATGCAACCTCTAAAGTTGGTTCAGACGTTCTTATTCCATTAACTGGAGAGAGAAATTCATAGATTGTTGACTACCTTAGATAGCCGTATCCTGATCGAATACATCAATAAACATCATAGGATGGGTTGATGTTGTTGCTTGCTTCTTTCAAAAAGTAGTAGCAACGAAAGTAGCTGATTCCTGGTGACAACTATCACAACTCCTCCAATTTTGACAATATCACTGGTCGTGCTAGTACAATTACTAGATACGGTTGTTCTAACAACTTGGAGACTATAAATATTACTTGTATCTTAGCTTTCTTTTATTTCTCACCTTTGAGCTTACTCCTTAGATGCCTGCATTAAAGCATATTTGCTTTATGTGGTGGAAAATGACTTATTCAGTTTTAGCTTTCATTGAAATAATTTACTAGTTGACAATGTTTGCCCTTTGTTTTCAGTATCTTAAATTGCATAAAACATTGTCTGTACTTTGTACACTATTATACGATTGAATAGTCTTTTCATATGTTCTCTTGGTTAAAGTACATGTACTGCCATTAATGTTCTTTTAAAGTTTGTGACATAGTTTCTGTCTGTCTTCTTTCTATATTATATTGGTTACAAACATACAAAGAAAATGAAGAAGTGAGAGAGAAAATATCACCAGGTAACTTAGTTGTTTGTCACATTTAATTTTTTTCCTTATGTGCCCAGAGAAAATAGGGACACCACTACTAATTTTCCTGGCATGACTTATGCTACTAGGACAAACCAGGATATTCTATTGCTTCATCAATATTAGCCTATTGAACTGAGCCCTGACTTTTATAAACCATTATGTTATGAAGGAGTCTATTATCGGTATCAGATAGTATCTGTAGCAGTATATGTATGCTAAGCCGTATTGATATCGGCTATATCAGATGGGTATCGGTCGATAGTGCAAACTATGCCCTATACCGCCTTAAAGCAGTCTTTGTAGGTGTTAAGTGTCATGCCCCAATCTTTTGCAAGCTTGATCGTCCCCGCAGAACGTGAATTGCCACGTTGCAATACTCCCACAGGATAATCGTTCACATCGGGACATGATACCTTGCGAGCCTGGAGTTGCGCTCATGCAAGGCGAGGATGTCAAACATCATAGTTATCATCGAAACGACCAAGTTGTAGCAAAAATCAAGTGTGTGTACCAAGCACACATCAGAGTATGCGCAACGAAGCTCTCGATATGGTCCAAATAAAATACCACAAAGAAGATTGCCTCAAAGGCGATGCAAGACTCTTGCTCTTTCTCTTGTCCACAAAGGTACCTACCGTTCCATATATCATGTCCCGTATATCCAAGTTGCGCCACTACACCTGCGTACATAAAATAATGCTCACAAATGTGGATCAGTACACAGTTGTACTAGTGAGCAGGGTAATCCACTCGTCTAAATCAACACTAAATAGAATAGTGAATACAAACAGTTATATGATAATATTTCTACTTGAATCCTAGATAGTGAATGCAAACAGTTATATGGTGATCTTTCTATTTGAATCATAGATTCATTTTATGGCAGAGGTATGACATGTTAAGAAAAAACTCTAAAGCTGGTTAATCATGAAAGCATTCAACTCAAGCAAATATACAAGCAGATATATATCCAACTCAAAGGAAACTAACATGCAAACCATCCTACTCAAACCCAAGCAACACGTGAACATATCGAACCATAATCTAAGTCTCAATATACGTCCTTAAACCATGCCACAATCCAAGTCTCAATATCCAATCATCGATATGCACACTCTTGCCCGAGGCAAGGTGGTCGCCGCCTACACAAAAAACACAAACCAAACCAAACTAACTCTTATATATATGAAGTCACTAGCCAAGCCATAAATGACTAATCAACTGCAGTTCTACCCGATCCAGCACTGAGTAGCTAGCCCGCCTGGTCGTATCGAACTACCGGTATTGCGTCCAAGGGACGTTACTATTTGTCTCCTCCTTGGTCGAACGATCCCGGTGCCCTAGAGCATATCCCGTTCGAGGAAACCAAACCCTGTGCGCAACAGGTTATCCTTGACCAATGCAAATACCAAGTAGGTATCACGAGAGAATCGAGGCTTTTTGCCCCACCAAATGATACTCGCCTCAATCCATCCAATTAGCCATAACCATTCTCCAACTATATCCCAATGCACCATCTCAAGTTATCTCCATAGGCACTATGTCACTTCGACACAATGTTCCAATTGGTGCAACACTCCTTCGCTCAGAAAACTCCGTAGCACAATGTTCTATCAGTGGCATAATGCCCTCACCGATGCAGTTATCCAATTTTAAACTACAACTACAAGCTTTGCTTGACAAAGTGCCTAATTTGATTCTCGTGCACGGATGCACGCTCGCTCTCCCGCCCGAAGTGTCTCGATATTTTCAACCAAGTTGATCCACTCAAGCTCCAACTGCCCAACCCAAAACTAACTCAAGCCACAAATCATATCCAACCAAACAATGCACACTTTATACATGCCACAATGTAGTGATTTCCAAGTTCCAGTCCCAAGTATTCAAGCTATTACGTGTGTTCTATATTATTAGGCATGAAGGAGTAGAGGAGAAGGGACAGAGCCGACTCACAAAGTCTGATTTCGTTAAGCACCATGCCTTGCCGATACGGCTGATCCCTTGAACCCGTGGTCTGATGCAAAGCACGATCTAATCAATTGGTATAACCATACGAGCAGGTCGTGCTCTCTAATAATCCAACCGATCGGACTAAGTAAGACGGCATTATCACTCTAATCCTGCTATCCCAGTATTGCTCTGAACGAATACCCGAATCCATATCATGATGTCAGCGATATGCACATAAAACCAACTCAAATTAATACTTGCTCCCAATTTCCACATTCGAATTATAACCAACCATTGCCTTATTCAATCCGACTCAGCGTAATACACCGTGCGAGTGCGGGACATTACATTAAGGATGGCTCATAGGCTTTAGAACGACTCACATATGTGGTTTTTTATGTTCACACTAATACTTTTGGCGAGTATAAAAGGGGAATAACCGTATAATTTAGTAAAAAATTGAAGATAGTAATTTCCTATGTTATTCATACAACTGTTTATATAGAAATAATTATCAAAGTAAAACTGTACGTAATGAATTGACATTCAAGGAGGTAGAAATTTTATCAAGTTACGATTTCTTCCACCTTGTTAGCATTCACCTGCTCATTATCTCATTTCCCAAATTTTTATAGGAAGAGAGGTCTTCACCCCCTAGATTATTCCCCTTGTACACACCGCCAAAGTTTCCTAATTGATTCTTTGTCTGGTTGTTGCTTTTGTCGTAAGGCCTCATGTGACTACTTTGTGCCGCTTAGGCTTGTATACACTTTCTTTCCTAAAGTTCTCTTTTCTTTCTTTCTTATTTTTCTATATTTTCTTTCTTTTGCTATTCTGTTAAGGGTGTTCTGCTCTCATGCTTGTTTCTTGGAAGCTATGTTGCATGGGCACGGGATAGTAGTCTCTAATGTCCTTAATTTTGCAATGTAAATGGCTACGTATGTACTTATTTGATATTTAGTGCAAACGGGATCAAAATTTCCTCTTGCTAAACTATAATATTGTAAGTTTGAAAGGTATTACTCTATTGTGGTCTAAGTATGACATACTTCCCATAGGAACATTTGAGAACTACTATGACATTTTTATATTCATATCAAGTATCAACTACTATATTTTGCTCTTTCCCACAGGTATCATCACTGGTTGCATTCATGGACTCCTTATGAGGCCATTAACTGGCATGGTTGGCTTGGTTCCATCTAGTTCAAAGGTATTTTAATTTTGATATTACTTTCAGTAAACTTATTATATACACTACTTGGAAAGACTATATGATGAATTCAATATAGTAACGACTGCTCAGCCTATAGTTGATATGTAATTTTGCACAAAAGAGAAAATTTTACACTACATTATTTGTGTTGCAGAGAGATATGGCAACAGAGTAAGTTGGCATTCCAGGAGAAGATGGATGTACACACAAAGCTTATGAGCAAATACAACCAGATGCCATGTATTTTGGTTAATTTACTTGTATATATAGGTTTTGGATATTTAAGATATTGTACAAAACTATAAATTTTTGTTTATTTGGATATATTGGATGTTTGTTGTGTACCAACACATATTTGTTAATATAAAAATCATGTGTATTATCGTTCTTTGTCGTTTACGATATTCTGGATTATGTTGATATTATATGTGTGTGTTTGGTAACTGGCAAATGAAGCATATAATATATAATTATAAACAGAATTTTGGTTAAACACAAATTAATTTTTCTTGACGGCTATAAAACGTCAACAAATATCTGAATTTTGCTACAAAATATCATTTCTTGATGGTTTTTAAATATCAAGAAAGATTTTTCTTGACGATTTTTTCTAGTCATGAAAGAGTTTTCTTGACAGTTATTACCCGTCATCTAGGCCACAGTCAAGAAAAGTCCCTGTTTTTCTTGACGATTTTTTGGCTATATTTTTTTGACGGTTTAAAACCGTCAAGGCAGTTTTTTACTTGACGGTTTAAAACCATCAAGATAAGTTATCACGCTCCAGTACTGGAATACGGAGACGAATATGGCCAGCTCTTCCATACAAGGTATATAACATCGTACGACGGTTACGGCTGTAACTAGACAATGGGGTGCATACTACAAACAAGTCACTTAGGGTAACATAGAACTTCTAATGACTCAATCAGTCAAATAAGAACAGTAAACATAGAATAGATATGACAAGAAAGTAAAGGGTCATAATAACCCTGCCACAACATTCAAGAAACCAACTGTGCAAAAATGAGAAGGCTGGCAGAGTAACAAGAGTACATGATCATGATCAGTTGCAGTCTGATTAATTATAATTATGTAGGGAACTAAATATCTAGATTCACGGCTAACAAGTGCCGGTGGCTAAACGCCCAAAATGAGTAAAATATGAAATAACAAACACGAAAGAAGAGACCCACTCGTTTTCCGCAGTGGCCATCCGCCCGGTACGTGCCATTGATCAGGGGGAGTACGCTTGATCCTCGGGTGTTGGCTATAAACCTAGCCATGCAAAACAAGTAGGGTTAGACCCTAAATAGCAAGTACCACAAAGAAAGCACGAATGTAAAAATAAAACTAGGTTATGAAATAGATACATATATATACATATAGTCATGTCTCATAGTTTCGGTTCATAGCCTATCGTGACACAATAATCTAACCCTACAACCAAACAAGGACAATGGTTAAACCATCGCACCATGATAGTCCATGTCTCTAGACTATTTGACAACAGATACAATGCACAAAAACGCTCAGTTATGTAATTGACCAATCACTTGTACGGCTTACTAGATGGAGTCTGGGTTATCCCAGAGATATTATGCATATAGTAATCCTCAGATCGAACCAGGTACTAGCAGGGTTAGTTGAGCCACAAATCGCTGCATAACATATAGTAGTATGCACCGATCCCTCGTAAGGCCACCGTACTAAGATCACATAGAGCACATAGTATCATATAGTATTCGGATATTGGCATTCACTAATAAGGATTTAAACAATATCCATGGTGACTAGCCTGCATACCCTAATTCAGATGACTGGAGGTGGCTAGTTAGGCACGATCTCTCCCTTCCAATGCTCTACAAGTTTAGTTGCCTAGTTAACCTTAATGTTAACTGGAATCTTATGGCATGGTCAAATGGTATTCCCCTTATATGACGTACCGTAACACGGCCACGCTAGATACAAATTCACTTTGTCACTTGATAGTTCAATTTGGATTTCCCCCAGCGTGATGCAACAATCAATAAATTCTTGCCACGCTTGGTCATTGACTAACCCTTATGTCCACGCTGGAGATTGAGTTATATCATATGTCACGTAGCGCATAGGTACACCACATTATAAACATGTAATATAATCGCGTAGGAATACTTAGCACGTAGAAACACATAGCACATAGTAAGTGTATCGGCACTGATACAAGTAGTCGGGTCATGACGCATAGATGGGTCTAATGCTTTTGTGGTCATCAAAGTCACACATACTACTTATAAAGTCTAAAGGAACATTCAACCAAAACTAGTCCAATAAAATGCGTACAAGGGGTCGCATGCGCGCAGAAGGATCAAGACCGCATGAGAAGTCAGGCCGCAGGACAATCCTGGCCGCATAGAGTCATGCCGCATAGGGTCATGCTGAATAGGGTCATGCCGCATAGAGCCAGGGCTAGGTCTACTCCTCGGGATAAGTGATGAGACGAAGGAGAATAATTAATGTGTCAGTGATGTGACATAAAGTGTGATGTAATATAAAGTGTGTAAGGAAGAAAAGATAAAACCAAGAAAAGAGGTACCACGGTTTTAGAGTTATGCGTCCAAGGATGGTGGCCGCATATCCTATTTGCCACATAAGTGTCGGTGTCGCATAGGATTCGATGCCACATGGAGTCATGCCAGATGGAGTGTTTTGGACTTAGCGAATTTTTCATTCATTCAGCGACTAAACACAAGAAGTCCTTTCAAAACACATGTGTATTAGTCAGTCATGCATCAAAAAAGATGGACGCATGCTGGTATACTACAAAGAGTTCAGGCCGCATAGCATCTTCATGCCGTATAGCCCTATTTGTCGCATATGGTGCTGACCGCATGAGATCTTCATCGTTCCAAATAGCAGGTTCAGCCATGGCAAAATCTCCAAAACCAAAAATTTATTTTCTTCATAAAAACTACGTTTTAACTCTGAATTGAGTGAACCAAAAGCCAAAATGTTTGAAATAAAATGCTCCATCCATCACAAAAACTACTTTTCGAAAATACTATATTTTAGTATATCAAAATCATCAAATACTCAAAGAACCCACGAAACCCTAAGTTATAAAAGTAGATCTACACAAATCCACCCATCAAAACCAAAAAATCCAAGTACTAAAAGTATTTAGAATAATCATAAGCACATAATAGACTAATAAAATATAAGGAAAAGCATGAATAAAAATTAAAAGATTTCTCCATGTGGTGCAAGGTGTACTTGCCTAGACTTGCCTAGAAATAAAAGAAAGAGGGAAAATAAAGAATAAGGGAAGAGAGAGAAACAAGTTAGCTTATATAGCTAGGGTTTAAGATTTAGACCATGTGTTCAAATTCATGAATAAACCAACCCACAAATAAACCATGAACCATGCTAAACCAAAGAATGGGTCTAGTCTCCATGAATGTAACCTAATGATCATGCGAGCAAGAAATACTCTAAGAAGAAATAAATACAAGCAAGAAATAAATATATCAAAAAATACATATTTCGGGAACGGAGAGTGACATAAGTTAACCCAAAATTGTCAAGAAAAGCATGGGCTTTTCTTGGCTTTTCTTGACTATGGCCTAGATGAAAGATGCAAAATCGTCAATAAAAGTCTTTTTTGACAAAAAAATCCATCAAGAAAAGCCATTTTTCTTGTAGTAAATAGTATATCATATACACAATGGGTAAGGCATCCCAAATACATATGTATACACAATCATGAGAGTTGACATAATGTAAAGATACATTAACTGAATATACACAAGGTACGTACATGTACAACTAGCCGCGGTCCAAAAAATACACCTACGCCATCTAAAGACGGAGGAAAACAAAACTCAGAAAAAAGGACTAACACATGTCCTTGGCTAATACACCACAAAATAAAGGTACAAAATAAAGTGGAAGAAAAGATGACCCACTCGCTAATCCGAGTCACAATCCTCCGAGTGCGAACCATCAAGAGAAAGTGTAGGTAGATCCTCCGTGTCTGCTACGAGATCTGACCATGCAAAATTAGTGGTGTCGGACCCCCAATAACAAGTATCACAAAGGAAGCCAAAAACTATAAACTTAAACCCACAACAATGAAATAGAGACATGAATAAATAATGTGAATCAAGACTCGTACGCTACCAATGCATTTATCTCGGTAAGAAAAAGGACAATAAGCTAAATAATATGTAACATAAAGTAAACAACTGGTGACATAAAGTAAACATGGAGCAAGCAAAATAAACGTGGACATGTGAGCATATAATGTGCCAAGAACAATAATTAAAAACATGTACATGCACTAAAAGAAAATTAACATTTCTTGACGGTCGATTCCTGACGGTTTTACACATACGTCAAGAAAATATCTTGTTTGTGTTATCTAAGAAAATTTGACCATATTACTTGACGGTTTTAGATGAACCGCGAAGAAAAATCATTTGATTTATTGACGGTTTGATTATAACCGTCAAATAATGCATACACACATTATAACTGCCATTTTAGTAATTTGTTGAAAGTTTTTTTTAGAATTTAAGTTGATAGTTGCGTCCATGGATCTTCTCTCATATAATGCGTCTCCTTAGGCCTTCTCCAACCGATGTCCTCAAATGTCAAATTGAGGATTTCTCCTCAAAATACTTCTCCAACCGGTCCTCAATTTGAAGAAATTTCTTCAATTTTTTTAAGGATAGCATGAATGATCCTCAAATTTGAGGAGAGAGAAAAGAAATAATCAAATTTGAGGAGAGAGAAAAAAATAATCAAATTTGAGGATCCACTATTCATGACCATTCTGCCCTCCAAATTGTAGCTAATTACTAATATATCCTACATATGTTAAACACTAAAATTAATTAACTTACCATATTTTTTAATTTATAATTATAAATAATATAATATTTATACTATTAAAATATTCTTATTGAGATCTTCAAATAGAATTTAATATTGAATATATTTATTATTAGTATTTTTATTAGATTTATTTGATTAATAAAATAATATTTAAATAATTTGGCAGAAATTAATAGAATAACATCAAACTTTCTAAAATTAAAATACATTGACTTAAAAAAATATAAACAAGTACATCAAAATTTAAAATAACTCAACCAAGAACAATATTGAAATTAAAAACTCCAAACGTTACAATAACATTGAAATTAAAAATGCTTAAAGCAATACAACAACATTCAAATTAAGACAGTCTAAGACACTTTTAGAACAATGGTAAATCATCCCCATTTTTATTGTATCCTCCTTGAAAGGAACCAAATATACTAAAATTACTAGTATCGAAGTCATGGGATGACCAGCCTTAAAAATATCCTGATGTATCAAAATTATCGTGAGAAGGGTCAACAGATGATTGCCGAGCCTGATCATCATGAGCCTTTTTTTCCATAAATTTATTTTTCATGGATTTCCAATATTTGGCTCATTTGGATTTTTGATGGAATCCAAATCTAACATCATAATTTTTATTTGTTTGCGCAAATCTTGTGAGGCTGAGCTCCTTTGCATGGTAGATATTAAGTCAGTTGACTTCCCCAAGTTGTTTTGATTGTAGGACTCTATTAACTTTTTGTTGTTTTTCAATAAGCTCGGTAAGGCTTTTCTTCTCATCATTTTTTCCCTTTTCATATTTTTCTTATTTTGTCCCAAGGGTCGTGAAGTAGGAGTTATATTCTCATACTCCGAAGCTTGTCCATCTTCATCAGCATTTAAATTAATTGAGAAAGAAGGTGTTTCCGTAGTCTTTGGAGTTTGACACTCTTCTGATTGTGACTCCACAGAGCAATTTGGCTTTCTTCATGGTATTGGTGTTTCAATGGTACTCACATCAACAAATTTCTCCACGTCCTTCATAATAGGCCACACATGATCATACTAAAATTCTTTTTTCTTATATTCAGCATAATTTAAAAATAGCTCTCTCGTATGATTAACCTACACAATTATCATGACCCGTACTCGGATATTCAGGCACGAGTACGTGGTTACGCCCAGCTTACGCCGCAGAATCGGCGGTAGAACGTTGTCTGGGTCATTTCTAACTATCTAATATCTCAATAATATAATATGGTACCTGTCAATCATCTCAACTCCAAATGGAGGAGCAATATAGTATCTCACAAGTATATCTAATCTCAATCACAAAATAAACTAAGGAAGATAATGCATGAATGGAATAGCGAAGAAAAGAATAAAGATACAATCCACAATATAAAATAATATACAAGTTGTGAATCTCAACAAAAGAATAGTCTAATATAATCCAACACAAATATAACTAGATCTCCTCGGGCTCTGCAACTAAGTCCTCCTGGTCTATTGGAGTATCCTCTATAGGTACACCATCCTGCGGCCCATAGAATGTGGGACACTACTCTATTAGCCAGTCATCTGGAAAAATATATCCAGTCAGGATTAGAGCGAAGTATATACCTCTGAAAGAAGTTTCAATAACATAATCGAGCATATAAACAGATAATAGAAATAAAATACATGATCACTAAACATATAAATGAATGAACAATAGATATACAGGTAATGTACGAGAATATAGATCAACAATATGAATATATGCAATATGATGAAGTACTATAATCTAAACTAGCTAATGTGCCTAAGAATACAAGTTTATTATGTGATCGGGTTGGATGAACATGATCAGGTAAGACGATTACAAGTAAGGTAAGTAACCAGAATGTATATAAAGTAATAATAGGACTTTGATCACATAATCAACTCCAATTCTCCCATCACTAACTAATACTGATGGATCCAATCACGACACGCTACGAACACGAAATATAACCACTGAACACGAGCAGTGGATGTACATGAATATCATAACCATCGAACACAAGTGGTGGATGTACATGAATAAGCACACTGAACACGAGCAGTGTATGAACACGAAATATAATCAATACCCAATATACATGATGAGATATATGTACTCGAGTACCCGTTGAACATAATAGGGGATAACATCTCCTGACGGGATCTATATAGTACCAGTCCATAAAATTACTGTGTCGGGATAAAGTATACAATTCTAGAACATATATATATATATATATATATATATACAATATTATGAATTAAAAACTATCAAAGAAATGTACTCGCCTAAAGTCCTAAGTAAGGTGTGTCTCTCGATGTCCAAGCTGGTGTCACACAACCTATATATGGTATGTTGTATCAATATAAGGTTCAAGAATGAAAATCAATTAAGTTGATGCAATTCTAGGTCAATAAGCCATTTCTAGGTCAAACCGATAAAATCTAGGTTGCAAGAGTCTAATACTAAGTCACTAAGTCGATACACTATGAAACTATGCTATACAAGCTAACCTATGCTACTATGAAACACTCAAAAAGTTGTATCCTAAGATACACAAGTTCATTTATATAAAAATAGTATTATATATATATATATATATATATATATATATATATATATACAAGTCATTAATTATAATACTATATCAATATAAATGAAATATGATACCTTGGCCTTGCACCAACGCGTATCACACCTATCTCGATACCCAAACTCAATACCTTGGTAATACCTTGGTATCCCGAGGTAATCCAAAACCACTATTGATATAGCTAATACATATATATAAATACCTCCAACACTAGCTATATTATGTATCTAAACTACTAACAATATACACTACCTATTAGTATATGTATACTAGACTAACTATATTAATATACTTACTACTACCAATAACCCATAACTACAAATATACATAATACATATAGCTAGATATAACTAACTCAACATAAAAAAGTATATATATATAATCACTAACTACTAATAATAACAACTAATACAAATATATGTATATATAGCTAACTATTTACTAGTATATATATATATATATATATATATATATATACTAACTGTTCACATTCTAACTACTTAACTTATTAATATACTGTAGAAGCATGAAAAATACGCTGAGGAATTATACGCGTAAAACCCTCAACATGCAGGAAGCCGCGTAAACAGAGCTCCAACACTGGGTGGCGTAAGACATGACTTCAGAGCCATCAGCGTACAGCAGAGCATTATCGCTAGTACAGCGTAAAATATAGCTCCAGAACAACCCGCGTAATGCAGTATTTCCAGACTGCTTCGGCGTAAAAAGGTTGTTACAGCGCCCCTTTGGCGTAAAACCTGCTCACTTTTAATGCAATGAGAAGTTGTACGAGGAACTCTTCATATTCTTCGAACGAACCTGTCTGATCATGCAGTGAATCTGACTCCTAACAAAGAGTACAGCACGACGATCGAGAGGACGGCTGTAATAATGATTCTGTACAGAGACCCAGACCGTCGTTTAGTGATATTTTCTTGATACAAATTGCTTTTTACGCATTCAAGGAATACGCTGCCTAGTTTTATACAGGCAGACGTGAGCTTTTACGCTCAGCAGGAGACGAAACGAACCGCCACGTCAAAAGCTGCTCTTCGTACAGAATTCGAGGCACGTCTCTGCAGTTAATGTGCGTGATGGGGGCAGATCTCTGCATTTCATGCACGAGATTTGGTTCTATTTTCAAAGACTGGGTGAGCCATAAATATGGCTAATACGTCCACATCAGCACCTCTGCGTATTATGCCATCAGGCTATTTTCAGTTATAGGAGTACGATGTACGCTATCTCCTTGAAATACGTCGACCTGGCTATTTTTAACTATAGGAGTACGTCGTATGCTATCTCCTCGGAATATGCCAACTCAGGCTATATTTGCATTGGTGCGTGATAAGGTTATTTAGTCCAGAATACGCTCAAGACCTCAGTCAAGGGAGGATGATCGGCTATCTTTTACGCTAGCTACCTATCCATGCAGCATCAGGCTTCTACGCCTACTTGGCTTCTATGCCAACATGACAGTTACCTGGCTTTTATGCCAGTATGACAGCTATTGGGCTTCTATGCCTACTGGGCTTCTACGTCTCCTTGGCTTCTATGCCAACTTGACAACTATTTGGCTTCTACGCCATGGTGACAGTCATTGGCTTCTACGCCAATCTTTTCTACGCGAGGGGCAGTTACCTATGTGGCTTGTATGCCATGATCTTCGTAGCAGTTATACGCGTTACCTCATAATGGGAAACGCGTCACACGCGGATTCAGAAGATCATTTATATGTGGGTGGCAGTTAATATAACCGCCACGTAAAAAGTGCCATACTCTCCATTGTTCGGCTTCTATGCTGACTGGACGGTTACTGTCACTAAACTCTATAAATAGAGATCTCTATTGACAGAGGTCAGAGGTCAAAAAATCAATAGAAGAGAGGTCGAAAAGGTCAAAGATTTTTCAAGGAAAGAGAGTATATCCAGAGAGTGTTAATTGACTACTTTGGCAATGAGAGTTCAATCCCTCTTGCAGTCTTTGAAGCTTCTTTTTCGTCTTCTACAACACTTCTTCATCATCGTGTGGTCCAAAGGACAAAGTGATCGACCGCAGATCAGACTCCTATAGCAATATTTACCCAGATTAAATTTTTGTACTTAACATCCTCGTATAGGATTAATTGTACTTCTTGTTTGTAAACCAAAGAAAGGGTTTCGTACAAACCTAGTTTCATTTCTTTCTTTTATTATCAAACACAAGATGACGACTCTGCTGGGGACTACTTTCTCATCCGACGAGAAAGTCATTGCTCAACACGATATTGTATCAGTAGGATCAATGAAGAAGACCTTGGTCGTCTAATTCGACCAATCCGCCTACGAAGACATGCTTCGAGCAGGGGGTAGCTCTCACTCCCTCTCTGTCCAAGATAACAGGAAATTGCGTAAGGTGTGGATGCCCCGGACATCCCCTACCATTCCTGCCGACTCTCTTTCTCCGACCAACAAGGTTGTAGCATCGCAACCTGCGTGCCCCGCGCGTAAAACTCTATCTCCCATCTATGACGTGGCAGACAAAACTTCTGGCAATGCCTCAGTGCAAATCCAGAAGTCTACTCCGTGCTCTGCGCGTAAAACTTTGTCTCTCGTCTGTGACATGGCAGACAAAACTTCTGGCAATGCCTCAGTGCTAATCCAGAAGTCTACCCCGCGCTCTGCGCGTAAAACTCTATCTCCCGTCTGTGACGTGGCAGACAAAGCTTCTGGTTGTGCCTCAGTGCTAACCCAGAAGTCTGCTCCGTGCCCTGCGTATAAAATTCAGTCTCCCGTCTATGACGTGGCAGACAAAATTTCTGATAAGGCCTCAGCGCCAATTCAGAAATTCCAAACGCGTTCCGCACATAAAAATACATCTTCCCTCCGTGGAAAAGCAGATGGTCCTTGCAATCTCCACAAGGGAAAACAAGTGGCGGATTTCCCAACCTCTCGGCCTTTACGCCATCAAGAAAAGAATCTGCCTGCTCTCCAGATTACGCGAGAAGCTGATGGCCGATTGAGGATTTCCTCAGTTTTACGCCAGCCTGAGCAAAATTCTAAACTACGCCAAGTCAAGCCCCACAGCGTAAAGAAAGTCCAGTTTGCGGATAGATACGCTCATCGTGGATCATGTGCTACCCACATGGCTGAACTGCTGTATATGGGTGGCAGGGAGAGAGTTATGATTCCCAATATCCGCATTCCAACTGATGTAAACAGGAGGAACAAGCCTTCTTCCTTTTCTTCTTCTTCTGCTAATCCTCCTGACTTGCGTGAAATCCTGATCCAGAAGCGCAAAGATAGGGGATCTTCCAACGTGTCTATTACGCCCCCTACGGAGCACTGTTGTAATAGTCACAAAGTTGTAGTTAATTATTATTGTTCTAAGGCAAAACAGTCAGTTTTCGACCGGTTGAACTACTCTTTGTCTTTCCAGGAAGAAGAGCCTATATTTGCATCAGTAAACATGGCTTCACACGTTCCTAGAGGAAGGTCAAATTCAAGATGTCATCCCTCTAGAACTCCAAGTCAAAGGAGATTTGACAGACTCCTTAAGAACATTGAAGCTGGGGTGTTCCGAAACACCCGTTCGAGGTCACGACAATCGGCTTCATATTCTTCTGATTCTGACACTGGGGGTCGCCAGTTTCCCGAATCGGATGCTGAAAGTATAGAGTCAATCTCTACAGAGACCTATACTAAACCTTCAATGACATCCAAAGAAATGGGAGTATATGCCATTGGAGATGAACGCGAAGAGGCTTCCCCATCAGGAAGTACTGAGCAACGCATCGCTTTGTTGGAGACATCTCTGAAAGAGATACAGTCCATGATGGAGAATATGCACCAGATGATGCTGACTCAACACACAGCTGCTATAGCTCAATCATCGGTCCCTCCGACTCAAATACATATGGGGGTGGACTTACCACCACCCAACGTGAACCAGGAGCCTGCTCTAAATCAAGAGTCAGCAGCTCCTCCATTTCCTAACTCGGAGAATGTATTGCCTCATGTTGGAGTTACGATACAACCGATCTCTCACCACTCTGCGGTCCCTCCACTAGCTGAAGATCCGATGTAGGCAGTGCGGGAATTGAAAGCCCAATTTGATGCCTTGAAGCATAAGGATCAGCTCAAGAAATTGGGAATCAACCAGCCGTATCCAGCTATCTGGGATGAGATCCCTTTCCCTCCTAAATATAAACCACAGGCTATGGCTTTGTTTGAGGGAAAGACATCACCGAGCCAGTACATGAACTACTTCAACATGATGACGGTGTTATTGCAAGGGAATGATGCCCTTCTCACTCGAGTGTTCAAAGGCTGTCTCTCGGGAGTGGCTTATCAGTGGTACCGTAGTCTTGCGGTCAACTGCATTACTTCCTTTGAAGATTTCAAGACTTTATTCTTTGTGCGATTCTATGAGGGAGGGATGGACATGTCTATGTCCTCTCTCATCGAAGTAAAGCAGAAAGAGAAAGAGAACGTTCGCACTTTCATCGAACGTTTTCGTCAAGCCACTTTGCAAATGCCTCCCGGAGTTCCAGACTCGGTATTGGTGGACATTTGCAGGAAGAATCTTCTTCCAGTGATCTCGGTGTTCACAGGACTATATCAGTTCCATAATTGGCCCTCGTTTATCATTTCAACGGTAGCCACTGAAGACAACAGTCGGAAGGCGCGTGATAATGGAATCATGATCTTTACCTCTAATAGAAGGAAAATGTCATCCTCTAACAGCGACCATCCCCGTGGTTCCAAAGGAAAAGAAGCTTTGACGATCAATACGTCCAGGCAAAATACTTCGGCAACCACACAGACGAAACCTGGGACTTCCAGGCCCATTGAAGTATACTCTTTTGATGACAACGATATTCCGAGCATATTCGAGTGTCTAGTCAAAAGCGGCAAGCTCACCCTCCTCGAGGTAAAGCGGCTTAATGAAGTCGGCAGTACCAATAAGCCTAAGTACTACATTTTCCATAGGTAAATACATCACCCTACCAAGGCGTGTTATATACTAAAAAGGAAAATCCAGGAGTTGATCGATGCCAAGGCCATCACTCTGCACAATAGTGAGAAGACGGTCACTGCCAACATGATCTCTCTCCAATTCAGCAATCTACCTCCTCAAGAAGTTCCGGATAGGGTTATACCTATTTTCCGGACTATGATGAACATTGTTAATCTCCCTCCAGCCAGGGGTCAAAACCATGACCTGGTACCCCTAACTACCCAGCGTGGCGAGATTATGTGGGTTCATCCTGATCTGGTTTTAGAGATTGAGGAAGAGACTCAAGCTGTTAAGGCTAAGTCCCGAAAGAACTCAAGGCGCAAACCATGCCATATGGTTGCTATATCTCCGACATCAGATGAAGAGACTTTGGCTACTGGAACCTGGTCAGGGAAAGCCTATCTCAAGGACTATGGAGAAAATCAGAAAGAAGCAACGGCAGACACTTCAGCTGCCAAGCCTTCAGAACCTGAACCTGTCATACCAGCGGCCGGTCCTTCTAGACCAACTTCGACGGACAAGGGCAAGCAAAAAGAAGTGCGCTTTGATAAACCTTTGAAGAATATTCAAAACAAAGGTTTGGAGAAGCCATATAACTTCGACATCCTGGCCCAGTTGGCTAATACACCAGCCAAATTATCCATATTTGAGCTCCTAAGGCTATCTAAAGACACTCGTCAAGCCTTGAGTGAAGCGTTAATGCAGGCAGATGCATGCTTGACTCAGCTCAAGTCCCCTGATAAAGAACCTGTGGCATGTCCTCAATGCCATAGTATGATGGAAGTGGTCCCCAACATCACTTTCACTCAAGATGACATGCTGTTAAAATATAACAGGCATGATAGACCCCTCTATTACACCGGATATGTCGGTTCTATGGAGGTAGACCGGATTCACATAGATCCGGAATTATCGATCAGCATCATCCCTCATAGTCTGCTCAGACCACTGAGGATTCCTACCAGCGAACTGGCTTACACCACCACTATAATCGTGGGCTTCAACGCCAGGAAAAGTAAGCCGTTGGGGAAGATTCGTCTGAGGATCCAGATCGGGGACCTTAGATCAGTGGCTACATGCTATGTCATTGATTCAGAGGTGTCCTATAATATTTTGCTGGGTAGACCATGGATCCATGATCATAACATTGTTCCTTCAACCCTACATCAATGTTTCAAATATATAGATGCCCAAGGAACAGTAAAGACGGAGTTTGCTGACCTTAACCCATTCAAAGGAGTTGAGTCCTACTACTCCAATGCCATGTTGTACACCCAAGACTACATGAAGGAGGTGTCAGGCAAGATAGAGGATGAATCCCACCGGGAGCCAGAAAACCGTCTGTTGAGCAACCTCTGTCAATCCAGGTGAAAGGACGGACTACCCGCCCTAAAGTCATAAAACCCATGACTATCCACTTGGACAGAATCAAATCAGGAAGAGGAAAGGATCCCCTAGTGATCACTCTGAACCAGAAGCCTCCACCTTTGGTCATTAACCTTCGGTGCAACAAATAGCTGATTGATGTAAATACAGCCGGGAATATGGTTTCTGATGATAATAAAGATTCTCTTTTCCAGTATACTGATGCTCAGATTCCTAATCAGGAATCAGCCCTCCATAACGATATAGAGCCTATAGCACAAAAATTCTTGAAAGCCATAGAACTCTATCAACTGTATGTATGGGAAGTGGCATCAACATCCAATGTCATCACGACATATGGGCCACATGAAGATTCTATCTTTATTATCCCGCCTACTCGCAGCAATCAGCATCCAATAGTCTTCGGTCACATGCGCAATAAATCGGTGGTACAAGAAGATTCTCACGAATCAGATGCTGGTAAAATACAGGTTCACAGATATAGTCCCCAAACTTTGAAGATTATCCAAAGAATGGGTTATGATCTAAAGTCCGAACCAGGCCTCAACTATGGGAAAGGCAGGCGAATGCCGTTACATGGTGATCCCTACTGTCAATGAACTCGTTTTAGGTTAGGGGTATACCACCTCCCTTAAAAATTCTGAGTCAAGTGAGGATATCTTATCCTCTTCTCAAGATGGCTCATCGTCCCCCGAACGAGCATTATCAATAAATATGGTATTGACAGATTCTTTCGAAGCAGACGAACAAAAATCTGAACCATTTGAGAATGACTCTTGGGCTCAGCAAATGGATACACAATGGGAACTCCGGTTCGAGCAAAAAGAACCGCCCACTGAAGATAAAGTTATCCAAATCGATGTTGGGGATGAACTTTTACCAAAGCCGATATTTATCAGTAACAATCTTTCCGAAGAAGAAAGGAAAGAAATGACCCAGCTGATAAAAGAATATATCGATGTCTTTGCGTGGAATTATGAGGATATGCCAGGTCTTGATCCAAAAGTGGCTACTCATAAGCTCAACATACTGCCTAATTCAAAACCCGTAAAGCAGCACCAACGTCGGTTCTGCCCGGATATAATGGATGTCATTGAAGCTAAAATCAAGTAGCTGATATCCTGTGGGTTCATCAGGGAGGAACAACATCCCGATTGGGTCGCCAACGTTGTCCCGATCATGAAGAAAAGTGGGAAAGTTCATATTTGTATCGATTTCAGAGATCTCAATGTGGCCTGCCCCAAGGATGAGTTCCCTCTTCCCATCACAGACGTCATGATCGACAATACCTGCGGTTTTGAACGCATGTCTTTTATGGACGGATTTTCAGGATATAACCAGATCAAAATGCATCCTGAAGACGAGAAGCATACTGCCTTCCGCACACCTCTGGGGGTATATTGCTACACAGTCATGCCCTTTGGATTAAAGAATACCGGGGCTACATATCAGCGAGCCATGAGTAACATATTCCATGAGCATCTACGCAAAACCGTGGAGTGTTACGTAGACGACATCGCTGTCAAAAGCTGCCTCAAGGGTACTCATATCCAAGACTTAAAGACGGTGTTCGAATTGATGCGCCAACATCAACTCAAAATGAAACCCACAAAGTCCTTTCTTGGTGTATCCAGCGGCAAATTCCTGGGATTTGTCATTACCGCCAAAGGCATTCAAGTCGATCATGATAAAGTAAAGGCTATCCTAGAGATGCGACCTCCCCGTAATCTGAGAGAACTTAGGGGATTTCAAGGTCGTCTAGCCTATATCAGAAGATTCATATCCAACCTCTCTGGAAGATGTCAGCCTTTTTCTCGCCTAATGAAGAAAGGTGTCTTTCGTATGGGACAAAGCCTGTCAGCAAGCGTTTGACGATATCAAATGCTACCTTACTAATCCTCCAGTTCTGGTGCCTCCCATCATAGGAAAACTATTTTTGCTGTATGTTCGAGCAATGGATCATTCTTTGGGAGCTCTCCTCGCACAGAAGAACGATAAGGGTTATGAACAAGCTATCTACTATTTAAGCAGGATGATGGTCGGAGCTGAACACCGGTACAATCCAGTAGAAAAAGAATGCTTGGCCCTAATATTCGCCATTCAGAAGATGCGACATTACGTTACAGGCCAAACTATTCACATCATCTCCAGAATCAATCCTCTTCGGATATTGATGAGTAAGCCAAGTGTTCTTAATTCCTGACTCGCAACTTGGACGATGTTATTAACACCATATGACATGGTGTACGTCCCTCATAAGTCCATCAAAGGTCAAGCCTTGGCTGATTTCCTAGTTGCTCATTCGATTCCAGAAACCTCCAGATTATATGAGGGCATTCCCGACGAAGTTGCAGAATATAATTCCGCAATAGAAAGTGATACATGGCAGCTATTCTTCGATGGTGCCTCCAGGACTGGTCCCAGAGGAAACGTGGTTTCAGGAGTAGGTATTGTCCTGGTCACTCCTGATAAACTTGTCATCTATCGAGCATATTCTCTTAGTGAGCCTTGCTCTAATAATATGGCAGAGTATAATGCCCTACTCATCGGACTCCAAGTCGCTAAAGAATTGGACGTCGAATATCTGGAAGCTTTCGGTGATTCTCTGCTGATCGTCAATCAAGTCAGAGGAATATATGAAGCCCGTAATCCAGACCTCATTCCTTATCACCAAGCAACGATCGAGATAGCCATGTCTTTTAAAGGGTTCTTCCTAGAGCATGTACCTCGATTTCAGAATTTGGAAGCTGATGTCCTAGACAGTCTAGCTGCAGATCTAGTTATTCCTATAAAGAGACAAAATTCTGTCATTCTTCTCAACGGAGATCTGTTCTGTGTGAAAAATAACTTTCACATAGAACGCAGCTACGCTGTAAACACGGACCCTCCCAAAAGAGACTGGAGAAGTCCCTTTATAGACTTCGTATCATACGGAATCTTACCAGAGGATCCTAAAGAAGCAGTATCCATCAAAAGACAATCATTACGCTTCTATTTTGATGCATCTTCATAATGTCTATATTACCGAACATATGACGGACTGCTATTACGATGCCTCTCCAATGATGATGCAAAACGGGTTATCCGAGAAGCTCACGATGGCGTATGTGGAGCACATCAACCCGGTCCTAAGTTACAGGATCGTATTAGGAGGATGGGCTACTACTAGCCTACTATGATCACAAATGCAGTAAAATATGCATGACAGTGCAAGGCCTGTCAAGTCCATGCAGATTTTATACATCAGCCTTCTGAACATTTACATCCTATAGTTGTATCATGGCCTTTCGAAGCATGGGGTATGGATATCATTGGTCCTATTCACCCGTCTTCTTCTAGAGGACATCGGTTCATATTGGCCATTACGAATTATTTCTCTAAATGGGCAGAGGCGATCCCTCTTGCTGAGGTAAAGACATCCAAAGTGATCAACTTCATCAAACATCATATCATTTATCACTTTGGGATACCCCGAAGGATAATTCATAACAATGGAAATTCATCAGCCAAGTATTTCACCGATTTTGCGATAAAAATCGAATACAAAATATGGCCTCTACGACATATAATCCTGCTGCTAATGGTTTGGCGAAAGCCTTCAACAAAACCATCATTAAACTCTTAAAGAAGTTCGTTTCTTCGAACAAAAGAGATTGGAATGAGAAACTGGGAGAGTGCCTCTGGGCATATCGCACAATGGTACAAACACTGACAAGGTGTACCCCATTCTCATTAGTCTACGGGTGTGAAGCAGTTCTCCCCATTGAAGTTCAAATTCCTTCACTCAGAATAGCAGTGGCTAATGAGTTGACTCAGGAAAAGAATGATCTACTACGGCTTCAAGAGCTAGAAGGATTAGACGAGAAATGCCTTCAAGCTCAACAACGCATTGTATTCTACCGGGCGCGCATCTCCAGAGCTTTTAATCAAAAAGTGAAGGAAAGGGTGTTCAAAGTTGGCAAGCTAGTTTTAGCTGTAAAAAGGCCAATGATCATTACTCACAAGAGTAAGGGTAAATTTTAGCCCAAATGGGAGGGCCCTTATGTGATTGAGATGATGTTCTCAAACGGCGCTTACAGATTAGCTAAGCCTAACGGAGATCTGATAATGGCTCCTATCAACGGCAAATTCCTGAAGAGGTATTATGCTTAATCTCCCTTGCTTAAGCGGAGTATGGTGAAGATCTCATTCTGACAATACTACGTCCAAAGAACTAGTTGGATCATATTCTATCATGTCCATATAACCTCTGAATAGATATGTTTAACTAATTTGGAACTTCAAAACCTATCACGTCCATATTACCTCTGATAGTGTTTTGTATACAAATTTAGTTGGATCATATTCTATCATGTCTATATAACCTCTGAATAGATATATCCAGCTGAAGCTTACCGAAAATATATCATGTCCATATTACCTCTGATATCACTTTCACCTTAACCTATCGTTTATATTCAAAAAAATGATGGGTCCACTAAAGTCAGATAAAGTCTCTTTATTATCTCCAGAAAGAGCAAGTTACATATAAAAGCAAAAAGTACATCATTAGGGAGGAGCAGTCAAATCACGGATCTGCTGCGCCAAAGCAGCCCTCCTCTTATTTCTGGAGTTCAAGACGTTAGCGCAAGCCCGCTCCAATCTTGCCTCCTCATTGTTCAAGGCAGACAGATCATCTCGAGCAAAGTAAGCTATGATATCCTTCCATGATCCATCGTTGCAGAGGACATTTGCTCGAAGATGCCTTCTTTTTTGGCTTCTTACATGCTGGAAGAGCATGATCTTCTTCTTCCTCAAGTCAACCCGACGAACATC
Organism: Iris macrosiphon; assembly: GCA_036927795.1. NCBI lineage: Eukaryota > Viridiplantae > Streptophyta > Magnoliopsida > Asparagales > Iridaceae > Iris > Iris macrosiphon. The sequence continues at coordinate 40,971,620 of JAYESA010000003.1, forward strand.
GGCAACCATCTCTGTGAGGTAAAGGAATTATGGGAAGAACAGGTTAACTCAGTCGCCTTTTTATAGGTAGAGAAGAACACACCGAATCCCAACAGAACTCCTAAAAATCCGCCAAGAAATCAGCCTCGAGGAACGAGTCAAACTTGACCATTTCATGCTTCATTTAAAGTGTTTCAAATTACGAGGAATTTGAAAACTTTGAAGGGGGTCTTGTAGAAGCATGAAAAATATGCTAAGAAATTATACGCGTAAAACCCTCAACATATAGGAAGCCGCATAAACAGAGCTCCAACACTGGGTGGCGTAAGACATGACTTCAGAGCCATCGGCGTATAGCAGAGCTTCATCGCTAGTACAGCATAAAATATAGCTCCAGAACAACCCGCGTAATGCAGTATTTCCAGACTGCTTCGGCATAAAAAGGTTGTTACATCGCCCCTTTGGCGTAAAACCTGCTCGCTTTTAATGTAGTGGTACGAGGAACTCTTCGTATTCTTCGAACGAATCTGTCAGATCATGCAGTGAATCTGACTCCTGACAAAGAGTACAACACGACGATCGAGAGGATGGTTGTAATAATAATTCTGCACAGAGACCCAGACCATCGTTTAGTAACATTTCCTTGATACAAATTGCTTTTTACGCATTCAAGGAATACGCTGCCTAGTTTTATACAGACAGACGTGAGCTTTTACACTCAGCAGGAGACGAAACGAACCGCCACGTCAAAAGATGCTCTTCATACAGAATTCGAGGCACGTCTCTGCAGTTAATGTGCATAGAAAAACTACACAATTGCTGAAATGTTCGGGATCCCATAACCCACCTGGGTCCCCTTTCGACTTTTCGCGGTCTGGGAGATATCCGAAATTTTCCCTTTTGGGTTCAGATTTGGTGACCGAAACCTCCGCAATATCCCTCTACTTCTTCTTCCTTTGGTGTGGATCTAGGAAGAATATCGCGATGGAAGTTGTTGATGAAATGCCCAAAGAATATAATTACGGAATGAATACGAGTTGTGGCTAATACCCGAGGCACATAAGGAATCTAAGGGCATCATAAAGTTTGTTTCTCTTCAGCATTTCTGGTTACAACCAAATCTGTGCAATAGCCCGAGCCCCTTTTATGCTGGTTCCACAGTTGGTTGCATACCACTTGCACAATTGCTGAACTGCACTAATGCAGTTATCTTCCTCATCCCTATTGTTTCTAATACTGATACTTGTAAACTCCTTGTTGTGCTGTCGAGTGCAGCTGCAATGAACCTGCTGCTCGGTTTTTATGCTACAGTGTGCTAAACAACACTAGCTGCAGTGGTCTGCTGTGCACAATGCTGCACAGTTGTGCATGATTTGCACATCCTGCTGTACTGGTATATCCCAGTGGCTCTCCTCCTTGTGGTTGCCACTGTGTTGCACATTGATACTCGACTATACAGTGCTTCAATGTATGAATGCCCGAGCCCTCATACTGCTGAATACAGTAGCTCTGCACTGTAGGAATGCTCGACGGCTCACTGCTGAAAGCAGTAGCTCTGCACTGTATGAATGCCCGACTGCTCACTGCAGTTTCCTCCCAACCCGAGCTGTCCACAACTCAAGCTCCCAGTGCAGAATTGCACCTACTGCAATTGCCTGAGCTCATCTTCCCTTTTGCACAGCCACACACTCACACATATGCCATACAAACACTAATAAACACCTACACATAACACAACACTACACATCTATGTATAGCAATATATATAAATATAAATAACTATATATATCACACACACACAAACACACACACACACACACACACACACACACACACACACACACACACACACACACACACACATGTATGTATAGCAAAGAGGACAAAATATCAAATACGTGAAGTGCACCGCATCCGTATCACACTAATTCTATGATACGCTTGTGATACGACTCCAACACATAACCAAACGCATCCTGAAGGACACGAGAAAGTCTAATACACTAATTATGAGCAATGTATATAGTAATTAGATTAACTACGTGTTCGTGTCATAATATGATATGCACAAGTTCTATGGGTAGCCTATGCATGTGGTTTGGTTTTTATGGTTAAATATCAGATTTAGAGTCTATTAGAAGGAAAAAAACTGAAATGTACCTATTGGAAGATGGATTCTCAATAAAAAGTTCTCAAATGAAAAGTAGCTCATCTTCTTATAGATCTTGGCCTCCTCCTCCTTGCTTCCTTCTTATAGATCCTTGAAGTAGAAGCCCCAATAAAGAATTAGAGAAGGAATTTGTGAAGAATTGGTGGAGAATTGAATAGGGAATGAAGGAAATTAGAATAGGAAAGAATGTAGATCTAAAGAATTGGGAATTGGTGAAGTGAATTGGTTTCTCCCTCCTCCTTAGCATGGCCGGCCATATAACCCTCTCCAAGCAATTTAAAATATCCCAATTACCCCTTGGGGCCTCTCATGAAGAAACTAATTAGGGATAGAAGGTTCTAGTCCAATGGTTTTACTAATTAATTCAACCTCCTAATCCATAGACCTAATTCATGGGCTCAAACTAAACTCATCCAAAATATTGATTTATGCATCTAATAAATGGATTAGGTCCACTACATATTTATAAAATAAATCTATAACTAACAATCATTAATAATACAATAATTAATTATGCATGCCTGCACAAAATTTAAATAAAATCAATCCTAAATTAAAATTACCCATGTCAATTACCAAACTATCCTTGAATAAAAATATGAGGGTGACAATCCTACCCACCTTAGAAAACTTTTGTCATCAAAATTAAGGAAGAAACTATCTACCAAAAGAAAACAATACAATACAAAAAAGAATTATACCTCACGGCTCGAACAAATATGGATATTTTCGCTCGCACATCTTGGCCTCTCGCTCCCAGGTACTCTCTCCTAGCGAGTGATGCCTCATCGTGACGTGCACCAAAGGAATCGTCTGGTTCCTCAACACCTTCTCTCTCCGATCCAGAATCTCCACTGGCTGCTCTGGATAGCTAAGAGTAGGGCCAACCTCTATCTCCGAGTGATCCAACACATGATTAGGATCTGCCACATATTATCTCAGCTGCGATACGTGAAACATATTTTCACTCCCTCTAGTGCAGGTAAGTCTTTTTGCAACTATATCGACCCTCTCAAGAATACTCAAAGGTCCGATGAATCGCGAACTAAGCTTGCCGCCTCCACCGAAATGAATCGTGCCACTTGTCAGAAAAATCCTCAAGAAAACTATACCGCCAACTTAGCACAAAACACAACCTTAGCACTCTAAAAATAACAACCAAACACAAGAAAAACAAAACTAAAGTTATACCTCAAACTCCAAAGATCTCCGGTGGCTATCGGCCTAATGTCGCTGCCTGTCCAGCGCCACTCAAAGTCTGTCCCTGATAAGCTTTACCTTCTCTGTTGTATCCACTACCATCTCTGGTCCCAATAAAGCTCTGTCACTAACAACATCCCAGAATAATGGAGTGCGGCACCTCCGTCCATACAACGCCTTGAATAGTGATATCTCAATGTTGGCTTGGTAGCTGTTATTGTATGAAAACTCTACCAAGTGAAGGTGATGTAAACCCCCTGATTTTTCAAAATTTTAAAAACTGAATTTTTCACAATTTTCTGGAATTTTCTGTAATTTAAAAACAGGGTTTTAATTATTAAATGATTTTTAAATGATAATAAAAAATATTAAAATATTATGAAAATAATATTTTTGGCTGTAAAATGAAAAACTGGACTTAGGGCAATTTTTCTGGAATTTATCGGGCCCCAGACCTATTTTAAAACACCTAAAAACTATTTATTGAAATTATTTATTTATTTATTAATTATTTAATGATTTAAAATAATGATTTATTTATTAAAAAAAATAGCCCAGCCCGTGGCCCGCTGGACCCGGTCCACCGGGCCCAGCCCCAAACCCGGCCCAGCCCCTCCCGGGTCGGGTCGGATCCGCCAGACCCGACCCGAGACCCGCCCGCTAACCCGGCTGACCCCCTCTTCCTCTTCCCCGCGTTTCCCGTCGCCTCCGCCGCCGGCGCAGCTCCGCCCGGCCACGTCCACCCCGCCTCCGCCTTCTTCGCCCCTCTCCCCGCCTTCTCCGGCCCCCACCGCTTATTTAATCTTCCCTCCTTCTCCTTCGAACCCCCACAGCCGCCTCGAACCACCACCTCGCCGACGCCGTCCCGCCTCGCCGCAGCAGCCCCCGCCCAGCTCTGCCGACGACGCCGCCAGCACCGCCGCCTTCGGCTCCGTCCCCAGCCGCCGTGGACCTCCCCCGAACCAGCAGCCAGCAGCAGCTGCTCGTCCCCGCCGCCGGCCGCCTGCCGCCGCCGCTGCCCCCGCCAGCGAGCCCGGCCGCCCCCGGCGAAGCCCCCGACCGCCTCCAGCATCCCTCCGGCGAGCCTCCGGCGAGCCTCCGGCCACCGCAGGACTGAATCCCTAACCCTAGCCCTAATTTCCCCCCCCCCGTGTCCGACACAGGACACGTGTCCTGTGTCGTGTCGGACACAATTCAACCCCGGTTTTTGGGTCCCGTTCAGGTGCGTGTATTTTCTTGCTCGTAGCTCGGATTTTGATTCCGTAAATTGCGTTGCGAATCCTGTATGACCCTCTCGGTGCCCGGATAAACCGCTCGGGGCATCGCGTCCTGTGGTGATCGCACACCGCGATCCAAAAACAGGAAAAACCAGACCCTGTTTCACCCCGGGACTGGGTACGCCCTGCTAAACGGGACGACTTGGTCGCGCACGGTCTTTACAGATACGTGTGCGTCGTCGATACGGACGTGTGGGATTTCGCAGAAGTCGATTCGGGTGTGCGTGCACACCGAAATCAACGCGTATCCGCGGACATCGCCCCGTATCCGACTCTTCTGCAATTCGCCCTAACTTTGTGTACATACGTCGAATTGAAACAAAACTTGCGCCATCGGACTCGTAGCGATACGCTGGTCCTGTGAGCCAAGTTTGGTTCAATTCTGAGAACGTTGACGAAATCGCGTGTCGTGGGCCCCACAGGCCCCGCTCGACGGGCGATTTTATGATCGGCTCATCGGAATCCAATTATGGAAGTTCCGTTGGGTTCGTATCATCGTTCCTGACCTATTGATACTAAGTTTGGTGAATTTGGAGACCTTTGACCCTGACACATTTTTCGGTGCAAAGCGGGCCCACCTGTGGACCCCGTTCTGACCCAAAACTGCCGTTTTTGCCCTTGTCTCCAAATTGGACCCAAGGACAGGCGTTTCTAACTGATTGATATTTTCTAGATCTGATGGTGATGTTTATTTCAGCAACCGGAGTACCGCCTACAAATCCAACTGAAGTCAGAGCCGCAAACAGAGCCGGAACCACAGGCAAGTGTACCTTGCCAAACCCTGCAGCTTGCTACTTATTTTCTGGACTTATTTAGCATCAGTGGGCAAATAAAGCTTGCCAATTCTCAGTAATTCTTGACATAGTAGTTTACTTGATTTCTTGTGGATTTAAATGTAAACTTGTTTTAACTGCTTAACCTAGGAAACGTGTGACGTACCTAGTGTCCGATAATAGTCGGGTGCCAACACCGTACGCGGTATTGGGTACGTCATTTAGAGATGGATATTCGATACCCTTACTCTTGGTACTTGTCCTATCAAGTACAACAAAACCCAGGATACTTGACACTATTCATGAGACAGAATCCTCTTGAGATATTCACGATGATTCTGTATAGGATACAGGTTATGACATGGACAGTTTGTTCCTAGATACTATATGACTGCTACATTAGTTATGATCTTGCGTGTCATGGATATGAGACGTGTGATTACATTGGGTGGGGAGAGACACACAGGCTACAGGCTGTTTTCATATATATATATACTATTAGTGTGAGGTCGTAGACTCTCCAGCAGAGCTAGACCCTTTACGTGTTATTACTGCTACCAGCTCCCCGACACAGAGCTTGTAGCGGTCTCAGCCTGAGTTCTAGTGATGCTCTCAACTTGCATTTATCACTTAGCTGGTTACATAGTTTACCCTGCTGTTTCATTTAATTTTGCTGCACTGCTTATATTTTGGCTTGTATTATCTGTACCTTGTTATGTCCCCTGAGGACCTGGAATGGACTATGTCCCCAGGTATAGCTGAAGAGATCCATCCAGAGATACCCCGTACCAGAGCACTTCCAGGAGCTGTACCAGGACCTGAAGACGAGCTTGCACCAGAGGACTTCTCCTGAGCATTGGCCGTATGTAGTCATTTATTTCTCTTTCCAATTCCTTTATTTCCTGTCTATTGGCATTGATGTATCAGACATATTCTCGGATTATTTCCCGAGACATTTATTTGAGATTTGATAGTTATTTCTATTTGCATTACTCTGGCATTTAATCTGTGATTATCTGTTGTGGATGAGAATAGAATAATCTGTGACCTGCATCATTAGTTCTATTTACTATTAGACTACAGCTTAAGCATGCCCTGATGGATCCATTAAATTGGGTTGTCCATCGGTGCGTGCTGCTGGCCATTGCCGCGTGTCCAGTCCCTCGGCATTTTGGGACTGGGGCGTGACAGGTGATCCTCCCAAGAACTTCCAAGATCCAAAACACAGGTGCGTAACATGTCCTCGAGAGTTTGAATAGTGCTCTCCGACTGTCCGTCAGTCTGAGGGTGATAAGCGGTACTGAACTTGAGCTGAGTGCCCAAGCTAGCCTGCAAACTCCTCCAGAAATGGAACATGAAACGACTATCCCAATCTGAGACTATGCTCACTGGAATACCGTACAATCTGATAATCTGGCGCACATACAGTTCCGTAAGCTTCTCCGTAGATGTACCCACTTTAAATGGTAGAAAGTGGGCTGATTTTGTCAACCTGTCCACGATGACCCAAATCACATCTTTGCCTCCTGGAGAATGCAGAAGTCCCAATACAAAATCTATGGTCACATGTTCCTATTTCTACTCCAAAATGGGTAAAGGCTGAAGCAATCCTCCTGGCCTCTGTCTTTCCTCCTTTACTTGCTGGCAAACTAAGCATCTGGACACAAAGCTTGCTACCTCCCGCTTTATGCCATACCACCATATATGCTCCCTCATGTCTCTATACATCTTATTGGCACCTGGATGCATAGAGTGCTGAGAATAATGCGCGTCCTACAGAATCTCCTCATGCAATGCTCCTCTTGGTATACATAACCTGGTACCGTGTCGCAATAATCCATCATCTGCGATGATAAAGTCCTCTGCCAGTCCCAACTGAACCTATGCGCTGATGCTCCTCAGAGACTAATTCTCATATTGTCTGACTCTGACACGGTCCATCAGCTCCGACTGTACCTGAAGTCCCCACATCTGTGTTGCAACTCCATGAATCAATATCTCAATGCCAAAACTGTCAAGATCGGCCAATAAATGTCTGCTCTAGTCAAGCACATAGTCACGGGATACTTGCTCAAGGCATCTGCGACTATGTTGGCCTTCCATGGATGGTACTGCAAGGATATGTTAAAGTCTTTCATCAGCTCCAACCATCGCCGCTGCCTCATGTTGAGCTCTTTTTGGGTAAACACATACTTTAAGCTCTTATGGTCTGTGAAGATCTCCACTCTCTCTGCATACAAGTAGTATTTCTACAATTTGAGAGCCAAGATAATCGCTGCCAACTCCAAGTCATGGGTAGGATAGTTCTTCTCATGCGGGTATAATTGCCTGAAAGCATAGGCAATTACCTTTCCGTGCTGCTGTAACACACAACCCAAACCCTTTCCTGATGTATCACTGTAAATAGAAAATCCTCCTGCTCCTGATGGCAATGTCAAGATTGGAGCTGTGGTAAATCTCCTCTTCAGCTCCTTAAATGCTGACTAACAATCCTCAATCCACATAAATTCTACGTCCTTCCTGGTTAGTCTAGTCACCGGCTCTGCAAGTCTGAAAAAGTCCTGAACAAACCTCCGCTAGTAGCCTGCTAATCCAAGAAAACTCATGATCTCTGCTACTGAACTCGGGATAGACTACGATTCAACTACTGAAATCTTCTTCGGGTCCACCGAGTTTCCATCTTCTGTAATAACATGCCCAAGGAATTCAATCTTGTCAAGGAAGAATTCATACTTCGATAACTTACCATACAGCTTCTCCTTCCTGAGGGTTTCCAGAACAATCCTCAAGTGATACTCATGCTCCTCTGAGATCTTCGAATATATCAAAATATCATCTATGAAGACTATAACAAACTGGTCCAAGTACTGATGAAACACCTTGTTCATCAGGTTCATGAACACCGCTGGGGCATTGGTCAACCCAAATGGCATCACCAAGAACTCGAATTGCCCATAATGAGTCCTGAAAGCTGTCTTCGGGATATCTTTCCTCTTCACTTTCACCTGGTGGTACCCTAACCTTAAGTCTATCTTTGAGAATACCTTCGCTCCGCTAAACTGGTCAAACAAGTCATCAATCCATGACAACGGGTATTTGTTCTTGATAGTGAGGTTGTTAAGTGCCATGTAGTCGATACATATACGTACTGACCCATCCTTCTTTAGTACAAAAAGTACTAGAGCACCCTATTGTGATGAACTGGAATGGATAAAGCCCTTGTCTTATAACTCATCAACTTGCTTCTTTAACTTTGCCAGTTCGCTATTGTTTACTTTATAGACGTGCTCAGATATCGGCTCTGCGCCTGGTACTAAATCTATAAAGAATTCCACATCTCTGTCCGGCGGTAACCCCGACAACTCCTCTAAAAAGACATCCATAAAATCTGTAATCAACGGATGTGGCAGCTCCTGCACTTCTACCAAAGCTCTACAGAAATTGCCTTTGCTCTGCTCTGCTCCTTGGACAAACTCAAACTCCAGCTCTCCTGGCGTCTGGAATAAAACTCTGCCTCCACGATGTAGTGCCCCTCTCCGCATCGGCACTATGTATCAAGGTGAGTGGGCAGAACTTCATTCTTTGATTCTTGCACGCCTTAATAATGAATTTGAGTTTTTAAATGCTTATTTTCATAAGAGAATGATAGAAACTGCCTTGCATGCTAAATAAGAGAACTCACATAGCTTGTCTTTAAAACGAACTTGTATGCTTAACTAAGAAAACCTGAAATGCTTGTCTAAGACTAAGAGTTTGCATGAACATGTTCCATTATCACTTGTGCTTCGAGAGAACCATATCGTGTGCTTGAACTTATTCAGAATGAGGGCGGCTAGTCCGCAACAAAGATATATGGTCTGATGGTTCGTCTCGTCTGTATCCTAGAGTTTATTTGATAGTGTTTCATGCATCCACATTGGTTGGACAATGGCTATTGGTGGAGAGCTAAATCTTGGTCATAACTGCTACAGAGATAGTGGAAAGCAACCATAAGTCACAACTGCCAATAGCATCAGATAAATGAGTCATTGGTTAGCTGGATCAACCGCTGCCGATCCTGAGTTACTCGGGGATCGCACTACATATAAGATAGTCCAATGTGTTGGCTTGATAGAGGATTGCCCCTAGATTTGCATTTGTCCCTAGATGTGCATTTGTCCCTAGAGTCTTTGAGTATAGCTCATGAGACACGCTGCGCACACCCTGATAATAGAAATAATCAGTTTGTCTTGTCTGCTTGCTTATATCGAATATAAAACTCTGTTTTAAAGATATTTTTAAAACAAAGTAATATGACTCTGTTCTTCTACTGCATGAAATAAACATAGGTAAAACTAGAAAGATCACTAGTAAAGTAATAATTTATAACATGATTACTTAGTATTGGTTTTAGTGAATGTTTGCTTCTGTTCAGTTGTTTATACTCACTAGTACATAAAAAAGTTTTGACCCACCAACAGTTTGCTTGCTTGTAGGTACTGGATCGTCCGAGGGAGCGATAGGCTTGTCTCATCTTCAAGACCCAGAAATCTGGTTTCGATTGCCTCGAGCATGCTTTCGTGTAAAAGGACATAATGTATGAAATGATGCCTTTGTAAACAAAGAACCCAATCCCTCAAATTTTCCCAAATACTCAGATGCATTAAATGCTTGCAACAATGTCCCTCCGCTGCTTACTCGGTTGATGCGATGATAGCCAAAATTTAATGAAGTTCACTTGTGCGGGTGCAATCCTAGGTTCGTACGATATCACGTCCCGGTATTAAACGACCATACGCGCCCTGCAGGAACGTCGAGGCGCGGTGATTCGTGTCCGGTCCAGCAGGGGAACGGGGGTCGGGAGGCCTTCGGTGTCACGTCCCAATCTCTCGTAGGCTAAATCGGCCGTTCCCGCTAGGCGAGAATCACCGTGCCAGCGCTCCCGAGGAACGATCGCTTTGACCCATCCGGGAGTGATGCCGTACGAGCGTGAGCCATGCCCGTGCAAGGCCGTGGTGCATTGGCTGGCGGTAAGAGTTCTAAGACAAAGAGTCACACAGATTGTCTGAGTGCAGTGGAGTCATGAACGCATAGGCGATCGGTAACAAGTTCACTGAGTCAACAATAGCGAAAGCAATGAATAACACAAGTTGAAGTAAAATAAACTCTTTTATTGATATAAACATGTGTTACAGGCGGCGTATAGCCGAGATTACAAGTCGCTCAAGCACTCTCTCTCTGAAACATAAAGTGTGCCAAGTGACTAAAATTGTGGAATGATTTGTACATGCGATGTTCAGGCTATGTTCCAATATTATGTCTTGTATATGTGCTTCTGTTCCGGACGCAGCACCCCAAGGCTTCAAAGGGAACTCCTGGCCTTAGCACGCACGAAGGAGGCATCCGCACCGAACGAGGTTCTCCCGCACCCTGCAAACGAACTGGTGGATTATCAGTACATTGAATGCACTGGTGGGGAGGCTACTCGCCCGCTCGACAAATTCAAACACATAATATAGGTTCCGTGCACCAATGATTAAGTTTGTCTTTCTAGTTGCCTTAGGATTAGTTTTATGCAAGATTTGAATAGCCTAACTCATGTGGCAGTGCGCCGTGCGACATAAGAGGAAATACGGCGAGACTTACCCTTTGGCCTTTCCTGTCCAAGGCAAACCAAGTTAATTTAAGCACGAGCAAGTATAAATATTCAGGGGCATTCATAATGAAAACCAAGGCAATTGGCATATGCAAACACGGGAGTCATTGTATCATGATCGTTCAGGTGTTTAATTGTTTATTTAATGTGATGCAATGACTCACATGCGGATAGCCGCTAAGCGAGGATGACTTATCTATATGACGTTTCTCGCTGGCATAGCCATAAAGGATGCATTATAGTCTTGAATAAGGATGTTATGCAACGAAAGCACGTGAGGCGATACATGCCACCTTGTCTGCATGTGAGACTATCGTGAAGTTCCATCCGGATCAGAACGGTCCCAGTGCCCCGGTGACCGCCCATGGAACGATGCCTCGTTTTTGAGTTGTCCGCGACATGCAGGTCAGGGTGTTTCCAAATCTATAACTTGATATGATAATCCATGATTCTTGTTCTGAACCGAGCATTTACTCCACGAGCTGGGATTCTTTGATTCGTTAACATGATTCTCATTCAGAGGTAAACTTGATGTGATTATCATTCAGTTGTAACGTGACAGGATTCTCGTTCAGTATTAACTTGCCCTGATGCGTGCCCCTGGTTCGGGGATTGCCTTGGCGACCCAATGGTCCCGGATTACTTGCAGGTTCAATTGCACAGAAGGACTATTTTATAGTCTTCTGGCTAACTCAATGCATGCACAATACAATAACGTTAGACATTTGCAAGCGAACAAGCATTCGTTTCTAAGGAACTTAAGCAATATGTTAACTCGGACCCGAAGGTAAGCCGAGAGGTGAAACCATAAAGGAACTTAGCATGCAAGGGTCTGAATATAAGCCATATTTCATTTCTATATTCTAGCACAGCAATGCAAGTTGGGATTATTCCCTTAGCTAGGTGCGTTGGATTCTTATTAGCATGCAGGGGGTGATTCACCTAGCGACTAGCATATATCATTCCAGATTTTATGTATACTGGCTAAGCAAAGACAAGTTCACCGTAGCCACCTACCTTAGCGATGATTCACCTTGGTAGAGCGATACGTCAAGCAAGCCTCTGAATGCCTAAGCCAAAAATCCTGTAGGGACAAGTCTGGATATCCTTTGCCTCAAACGAGTATTCTCTCCTGAGCAAAGCGGATCGGGACATTATACTTTTGCCGTTTGAATCGGCAATCCGCTTGAACGGAACGGAGTGTTACATCCTACCCAACTAAGAAAAAGTCTCGTCCTCGAGACTTACTAAGGACATGCCGTATGTTTCAATCAATTTTGATTTAACGATACAAAGCTAAGGCAAACCTACACAAGTCATTGTACTTGTTTATTTGGATATTCACTTGCACAAGCATTCAAGATCAGCATATCGCGAGTATGGATCGTACACGTACTCGAAGTGCCCCACTGATACATGCATTTCACCAACTCGGTGATAGCGAAGTCTTAGCACTCGAGTTTCACATCTTCTTGAGTTTTGGATTATGCACAAGTTCAAGGCGTCCCTCAAACATATACATTCAACCAAACTTCGAGATAGTGAAATCGAACAAGCTACTTGCATAAATCACAAGGGTCTACACAGGTCGGCACAAAGGCCCTAGTATCACAATTCTATACAAGCAATCACATTATTCTAATGCGCTTTTCGAAAGTATTAGACTCATTATTGGAACATTCTGTTTGGGACATTGAGAGAGAGAGAGAGCGTGCATATAACCCACGAACGAACTTTTGAAACTATGATAATCAAAATGAAGTCCAAAGGCGTATAAGCCAGGCTCTGATACCAACATATCATGCCCCGATCTTTCGCAGGCTAAATTGGTCGTTCTCGCTAGGCGAGAATCACCACGCCAGCACTCCCGCGGAACGATCGCTTTGACCCATCCGGGCATGATGTCGCATGAGCGTGAGCCATGCTCGTGCAAGGCCGTGGTGCATTGGCTGGCGGTAAGAGTTCTAAGCCACCGAGTCATATAGATTGTCTGATTGCAGCGGAGTCATGAACGCATAAGCGATCGGTAACAAGTTCACTGAGTCGACAATAGCGGAAGCAATGAATAACACAAGTTGAAGTAAAGCAAACTCTTTTATTGATATAAACATATATTACAGGCGGCGTATAGCCGAGATTACAAGTCGCTCAAGCACTCTCTCTCTGAAACATAAAGCGTGCCAAGTGGCTACAATTATAGAATGATTTGTACAGGCGATATTCAGGCTATGTTCCAACATTATGTCTTGTATATGTACTTCTGTTCCGGATGCAGCGCCCCAAGGCTTCAGAGGGAACTCCTGGCCTTAGCACGCACGAAGGAGGCATCCGCACCGAACGAGGTTCTCCCGCACCCTGCAAACGAACTGGTGGATTATTAGTACATTGAATGCACTAGTGGGGAGGCTACTCGCCCGTTCGACAAATCCAAACACGTAATATAGGTTCCGTGCACCAACTATTAAGTTTGTCTTTCTAGTTGCCTTAGGATCAGTTTTATACAAGATTTGAATATCCTAACTCGTGTGGCAGTGCGCCGTGCGACATGAGAGAAAACACGGCAAGACTTACCCTTTGGCCTTCCCTGTCCAAGGCAAACCAAGTTAATTTAAGCACGGGCAAGTATAAACATTCAGGGGCATTCATAATGAAAACCAAGGCAATTGGCATATGCAAACACGAGATTCGTTGTATCATGATCGTTTAGGTGTTCAATTGTTCATTTGATGTGATGCAATGACTCGCACGTGGATAGCCGCTAAGCGAGGATGACTTATCTATATGACGTTTGTTGCTGGCATAGCCATAAAGGATACGTTATAGTCTTGAACAAGGATGGTATGCAATGAAAGCACGTGAAGTTCTATCCGGATTGGAACAGTCCCAGTACCCCGGTGACCGTCCGTGGAATGATGCCTCATTTCCGATTTATCCACGACATGCAGGTCAGGGTCTTTCCAAATCCATAACTTGATATGATAATCCATGATTCTTGTTCTGAACCGAGTGTTTGCTCCACGAGCTGGGATTCTTGGATTCGTTAACGTGATTCTCGTTCAGAGGTAAACTTGATATGATTATAATTCAGTTGTAATGTGACAGGATTCTCGTTCAGTATTCACTTGCCCTGATACATGCCCCTAGTTCAGGGATTGACTTGGGGACCCAACGGTCCTGAATTACTTGCAGGTTCAATTGCACAGAAGGACCATTTTATAGTCTCCTGGCTAACTCAATGCATGCACAATAAATAATGTTAGATATTTGCAAGCGAACAAGCATTCGTTTATAAGGAACTTAAGCAACATGTTGACTTGGACCCGAAGGTAAGCCGAGAGATAAAACCGTAAGGTAACTTAGCATGCAAGGGTCTGAATATAAGCCATATTTTATTTCCATGTTCTAGCACAATAATACAAGTTAGGATTATTCCCTTAGCTAGGTGCGTTGGATTCTTATAAGCATGCATGGGGTGATTCACCTAGCGACTAGCATGTATTATTCCATATTTTATGTGTGCTGGCTAAGCAAATACAAGTTTACCGTAGCCACCCACCTTAGCGATGATTTGCCTCGGTAGAGCGATACGTCAAGCGAGACTCTGAAAGCCTAAGCCAAAAATCCTGTAGGGATAATTCTGGATATCCTTTGCCTCAAACGAGTATTCTTGTCTGAGCAAAGCGGGTCGGAACATTGCACTTTTGCCGTTTGAATTGGCAATCCGCTTGAACGGAACGGGGTGTTATATTCGGGACCGAGGCGTGACATATTGGTATCAGGGCAATTCGATTCTTTGCCCAATCTATTGCTATGACTATGAGATTTGCTCAATATGGTATTGTAATAGAGTATTCCATACAATAAGTCCATAAATATCAAGTCCATAGATATTGTCAAAGTTATGCAAATATTTTCTGGACTTGATTTGTTTCGATTGAGTACGGCGAGGGATGAGGACTATCGCTGCTCGGAATATCGAAAGGTTTCTCCTTGAAGTTTCGAGGATAAAACTTTTTATTGATGGGTAAGTATGTAGTGCCCCACTCTACGTCGGCACTATATATCAAGGTGAGTGGGCAGAACTTCGTTCTTTGATTCTTGTACGCCTTAATAATGAATCTAAGTTTTTGAATGCTTTTTTTCATAATAGAATGATAGAACCTGCCTTGCATGCTAAATAAGAGAACTCGTATAGCTTGTCTTTGAAATGAACTTGTCTGCTTAACTAAGAGAACCTGAAATGCTTGTCTAAGACTAAGAGTTTGCATGAACATGTTCCACTATCTCTTGTGCTTTGAGAGAACCATATCGTGTGCTTGAACTTGTTCAGAATGAGGGCAGCTAGTCCACAACCAAGATATATGGTCTGATGGTTCATCTTGTTACGACCCGCACCCGGTGTAAGGGTACAAGTCAGAAACAACGTCCAGCCTACGCCGCAGAATCGACGGTGGAACGCTGTCTAGATAATCTATTTAATAATATAATGAACCGCCAATAATGATAATATACTCAATCACAGAACTAAGATGGAAATGATCACGAATCAGATAAAGAATAGAATAATCATAATATAACTCATAAGTCTAAAATAATACATCAATGAGTCTGAAGAAGTACAAAAATAAGCTGGAGACAAATCCAGCACAAAGAATACTACGAAGCTACAACTCCTGGGTCAACTGTCTTAGTTGGGATAAGTCCCTCCTGAGCCAGGGTCTCGGAATCTAAACCCATAATATCCTGGGGTCAATAATAGGTAGGGTACCACTCCTCAATGTCATCTGAAAAAATATATCCAGTCATAAAAGGAGCAGAGTACATCTCTAACATCAGTTCTAATCAATGATAAAAACTATATAACAGTAAATAGCTGTGGATAAACAAGATGTACAATAGATACAAGAGATATATATACAATAAGGAAATACTGAAAATAAATACAATAATGAACAATATGCCAATGAAACAAGAATACTACTGACTAAGTGTGTGAGTACTAGCTTAACATGTGATCGGCTTGGGCAAGATGCAATGCGGCCTGGCTAATCATACGTGCGGTGTATGATCAACACTATTTAGTGATCAGTACTTGATACAATAGGAATATTGATCACATATCTATACTAATACTCCCTACCCCCGACTGGTATAATAGATCCAACCACGGTATGCTATGGCACGAGATTCCCCAAGAAGATAGCTAGTCTTCCAGAGAATCGGTGTCTGTACATGTACAAGATAACCAATGAAACAATACTTGCACCATATACACCATATACCAAGGAATAACATCTCATGACGAGATCCGGATATACCAATCCGTGTAACCATAGTGTCAAGAGAACATGGATATCTACACTAGATACAATGAACATAGAGGATATTATAAATGAGAAACTATCAGAGAATGTACTTGCCTGAAGTCCAATGAATAGTCTCACAGACGTCTGACTCGGTGCCTCGAAGACCTAGATATGGAATACAATATCAATACAAGGTTCCGAAAAGAGAATAAGTTAAACTAGTCAACTTCTAGGTCAATAAGTCAATTCTAAGTCAAAAGTCAACTATGGTCAACTCTAAGTCAACTATTGTCAACTATGGTCAAACCAAGGTCAATTATCTATTTCTAGGTTGCACAAGTCTAACACAAAAATCTTGGATCAAGATATTAAAATCTAAGTCATAAAAATCACATCTTAAAATATTAGGATACCGTATCTCCGGATACGTAAATTCCCAGGTAAACATCATAATACATATATATCAAACAATTATGTATAATAATATAGAATATCAATTTACACATCAAATAGGTACCATGGTTTTGAACCAACTTGGTATCCCAACAATAACCACAATCTTGATACTCCGACCCCGTATCTTGAGTATCCCTATTTACCTTGGTCTTCTCAAGGTAATACTCAATACCTTGATATAATAATACCCTCATATATATATATATATATATATATATATATATATATATATATATATATACTAATATTATACATATAAGGAATATAGCAATAATAGTATATTATCTCAATATCAATACATATATATATACATATATATATAAATATAAGTATATAAACACATATATATAAATCTGCCAATCTGTCGCTGAAAACTGTGTTAAATAACACAGATACACTGATACCAGACTTTTAGTGACAGTTCTGGCTGTCACTGAAGCCACCGTCGCTGTTGTTATTGGAATTCTGCACTGCTGATGCTGCTTTGGTGACGGTTTGCAACCGTCACCACTCCCACTGTCGCCACTGCTGCTATTTGCTGCCGCTGCTCCTGCTATTAGTGACAATGGCGGCTGTCATTAAATGCTGCCGCCACTGCTACAGCGACTGTTGCTGAATCCGCTACTATTAATGACAGCAGCTCTGTCATTAATCTATGTCGCTAAAAACTATAATATATATATATAACATATATATATATATATATCAATATATATATATATAAATCCAATAAATAAATAAATAAATAAATATATATATATATATATATATATATATATATAAATACCTAATAGCTATAAATATACCCCCTCTATAATAATATACATATTACAACATAGCCACATGCACACATACATAAATATTATAATTATATCTATACATATATCTACATAATCCTATAACAATTACATATAAAATAATTACCCAATTAAACATACATGTATATATATAATCAACATATACATATATATCCATACAATATATTGTAATATATATATATATATGCATGTAGAAGAAAGCTACATAATATATATATATTCTATTAGTACATATATAGTACATAGATCTATGATACAATAAACACTATAATAAATATACATAATATATATATATATATATATATATATATATATATATATATATATATATGCACAATTATAACTCAAGAATTAAAAGTACAAATAATTAGATCTACACATAAATACACAACAAATGGAGAGTATCACACCGTATCCTACTAGATCTAGGATACGCATACGACACGAGTCCACCACACATCCAATTGCATCCCGAAGGACACAAGCAAGTCACATATAATATTTATGAACAAAACAAAGTGTCAAATATAAATCTACATGTCCGTGTCAAAATTCGACATGTACAAAGTCCCGTGTCGGAGGGAAAACCCCCAAAATAATACGTATCACCAAATTATTGGGATACGACCTACACGTACCCAATTATGGATACGATACTAGCCCCAAATATATAAACACATGCCAAATTGATCTATAGGATCAATTGACACACACAACAATTGTCATTCTCGAAATTCCCCCAAAATTGATACAAAAAGCACCATAACTTTCTCAATAGGCCTCCTATGAACACAAAACCAAATCCTATGGGTAGTACATGCATATGGGTTGATTTTTCATGATTAAATCTCAGATTTAGAAGCTATTTTAAGGGGGGAAACTGAATTATACCTATTGGAAGATGGATTCCTAATAAAACCTCCAATTGAGATGAAATTGCCTCCAACTTGTAGATCCTTTCTTCCTCCTTCTAGATCCTTGCTTCTCAAGTCTCTAATAGTAATTTGGGAAGGAATTAGAATGAATTTGGTAGGGAAATGAAGTGGGAATGAAGGAAATTTGGTAGTAGAAAATTCTAGATCTATATTTGGAATGAAAAAGAGGAGAGAGAATTTTCCCCTCTACTTATATAGGCCGGCCCCTATTCCTCTCCCTCAAGTAATCATGTAATGTCCATTACACCCCTTGGGGCCTCTCATGAAAAAATAATTAAGGAAGGAAGCTTCTAGTCTAATGATTTAATTAATTTAATCCATCTCCTTAACAATGGGCTTTTTAAATGGGCTAAGTCTAACTAATTAATTCATGTTGGTCCATGGGTCCAAACTAAACTAGTTAGGTCCACTAACACAAGTCTAAATTAAATAAATAACATCTAACAACAATTAAATAATACGACAAATAATTATTTATCAAGCACAATAATTAATTAAATAGGAAATTACTAAAATACCCTTTTCTAGAGAATGTGGTAGTAACACGTCTCGTCTGCATCCTAGAGTTTATTTGATAGTATTTTATGCATTCACATCGGTTGGACAATGGCTATTGGTGGAGAGCTGAACCTTGGTCACGGATGCTATAGAGATAGTGGAAAGCAACTATGAGTCACAACTGCCAATAGCATCAGATAAATAAGTTATTGGTTAGCTGGATCAACCGTTGCCGATCCTGAGTTACTCGGGGACCGTACTACATATAAGATAGTCTATTATTTTGGCTTGATAGAGGATTGCCCCTAGATGTGCATTTGTCCCTAGATGTGCATTTGTTCCTAGAGTCTTTGAGTATAACTCACGAGATACGCTGCGCACACCCTGATAATAGAAACAATCGGCTTGTCTTGTCTGCTTGCTTATATCGAATATAAAACTCTATTTTAAAGATATTTCCAAAATAAAGTAATATGACTATGTTCTTCTGCTGCATGAAATGAACATAGGTAAAACTAGAAAGATCACTAATAATATAATATTTTATAACATAATTACTTAGTGTTGGTTTTAGTGAATGTTTGCTTCTGTTCAGTTGTTTATACTCACCAGTACTTATAAAAGTACTGACCCACCAATAGTTTGCTTGCTTGCAGGTACTAGATCGTCCGAGGGAGCGATAGGCGTGCCTCATCCCCAAGACCCAGAAATCTAGTTTTGATTGCCTTGAGCATGCTTTCGTATAAAGGGGCATAATATATAGAACGATGCCTTTGTAAATAGAGAACCCAGTCCCTCGATTTGTTCCAAATACTCAGATGCATTAAATACTTGTAACAATGTCCCTCAACTGCTTACTCGGTTGATGCGATAATAGCCAAACTTTAATGATGTTGCCTTGTGCAGGGGCAACCCCAGGCTCGTACGGCATCATATCCCGGTATCAAATGACCATACGCGCCCCGCGGGAGTGCTAAGGCACGATGATTCGCGTCCGGTCCGACGGAGGAACGGTGGTCGGGAGGCCTTCGGTACCGGGGCGTGACACACGATAATCGATACTAGCATGATGTCTACTCAACCAATCTATCCCGAGTACTATATCGTAACTCGAAAGTGGTATTATGAGTAAATATACGCTCTGCTCACGGCCTCCCAAATAAAATCTCTGGTTCTTGCAAACATTACTGACCAGGATAATGCCACCCCCGGTCGTGATCTTGCAAGTCCTCGCCAATGGTTCAGACTCAAGATGATGCCTCAAAGCAAAAGATACAGATACAAGGCTATGAGAAGCACCAGAATCAAACAAAACATGAGCTAGAAAAGAATCGAGAAAAACTGAACCTGAGATAACATCGCCAATCGGCTCCTCCTCCTCGACAGTCAAGGCAAAAGCTCACCCCTATCTCTGTGCTCCTCTCTGCTGCTGATGTTGGGCAAACTGCTGCTGCTATAGTGGAAGAGGTCCTCTCTGCTGCTGTCCCATTGGTGGTCTAGTGGGTACCCTTTGTGCCTGTCCTCCACCCTGAGATGGACGAGTTGGGACTTTAGGATAAGCCCATAACTGATGATCTTCTGATCCACAGAATAAGCATTGGCCTAACCTTATCCTGCATGCATCCCATCTATGTTTTTGCTTCTTACAGAAAGTACAAGGAACTGCTGCCCTCTGGATCAGATGCATCTGTTGTACCAGCGATCTAGCTGGCCCGTGATACTGCTGCCTCTGGTGCTGGTAAGGCCTCTGGTGCTGCTGCTGGAAGTAAGACCTTTTTGCTGGATCCGTGTTGTTGCTGGATCCTCCTGTATCCCTTAGCCTCTTAGAGCCAAGCTCTAAGTCATCCTCCGCTGTGCCTGCCTGGGAATCTCGGCGAAGGTGGTAGTAGGATCTCCGTTGGTGTAGGGTTTGACCTCCCATTTTAGGCCCTTCCTGAACTTCCTGGCTCTGCCTCTAGGGTTCTGACCCTCCATGAAGTAACCTAGTCGGCAATACTCTGCCGCATACTCGTCTACTGACATACCTCCCTGGAGAAGGTACTGGAACTGACTCTCCAAGGATGTAAGAGCCACGTCTGGACATAACTTCTCCTTGAAAATCTCTTTGAAGGCTTCCCAAGAGAGTCCTAGTACTGCAATCCTGGGGTCTATCAGGAACCATGTCAAGGCAATATCGAACATTATACACCCCGCTGCCTATATCTTTAGCATATCTGAAATTTGTGCCAACCACAGGTTTCGTTCGATGTCCTCGATCCATTCATCCGCGTAGATAATCCCCTCTGTGCCCCTAAAGTCCTTTGGGCCCATCCTCTTAAAGTCTATGATGGTACCCGGCCTCGGCTGATACGAAATAAACTGAGCTGGTGCCATCTATGGCTGGACGGTAGTAGCTCTCTCAACTGCTGCAAGTACGATCTGGTGAGCATTCTCTACGCTTTGTCACAGGACCTTGGACTATTACTGCTGCACCTCCATCATCTGCTGGAAGAGAACGAACATCTATGTCTGATCAACTACAGGTGGTGTAGGTGGAAGATCCTCGAAAACTGTCTGCCCTGTCCTCGACACTGGAGGTGGAGCACCTCCGAAAGCTACTGCCGATACGCCTACCTGGACCGGTGAAGCTAACCTCCTGAATGTAGGTGCTGGACCATCATCTGAGGGTGCTGCCCTCAAGGGTGATAAAGTGACTGATTGTGCTGTCGCGACACCTGATCATTGGGAATGCGTCTTCGGTGGCATCCTGAAGATAGATTGAAATACAGAATCAATATTGAATATGATACGATATCATCAAAGAAGGACATAACTTTATTCAAAGTAAAGAAATATTCAATAGATAAGGATTTGTAAAACAGATATTATAATTTTCTTAGGTGTGATTTGAGTAAACTCTCAGCTTAAATCCTATTTCCTAAAGCAGGCTCGTAGCAGTACTCTAGATGAGCATAACTATGAATGAATCTAGACCTGCATGGACCACCACTAAAAATGTGTCACGACCCGCACCCGGATATTCGGACATTAGTATATGGTTACACCCAACCTACGCCACAGAATCGACGGTAGAATACTGTCTGGGTCATTTCTAACTATCTAGCATCTCAATAATATAATATGGTACATGTTAATCATCTAAACTCCAAACGAAGGAGCAATATGGTATCTCACAAGTATATCTAATCTCAATCACAAAATAAACTAAGGAAAATAATGCACGAATGGAATAGCGAAGGAAAGAATAAAGATACAATCCATAATCTGAAATAATATACAAGTTGTGAATCTCAACAAAAGAATAGTCTAATATAATCCAACACAAATATAACTAGACTTCCTCGGGCTCTACAACTTCTTCCTCCTGGTCAATAGGAGTATCCTCTATAGGTACGCCGTCCTGCGGCCCGTAGAATATGGGACACTGCTCTACAAGCCAATCATCTGGAAAATATATCCAGTCATGATTGGAGCAAAGTACATACCTCTAAGCAGTTTCCATAACATAATCGAGCATATAAATAGATAATAGAAATAAAATATAAGATCACTAAATATATGAATGAGAACAATAGATATACACGTAATATACGAGAATATAGATCACCAATATGAATATCTGTAATATGATAAAGTAACTGCAATCTAAACTAGCTAATGTGCCTCAGAATACAAGTTTATTATATGATCGGGTTGGGTGAACATAATTATGTAAGACAATTACAAGTGAGGTATGTAACCATAATGTACGTGATATAACAATGGGGCTTTGATCACATAATCAGCTCCTAATTTTCTACCCCCAACTAATACCGATGGATCAAATCACGATACGCTACGAACACAAAATATAACCACTAAACACGAGCAGTGGATGTACACGAATATCATAACCATCGAACACGAGATGGTGGGTGTACACGAATAAGCACACTGAACACGAGCAATGTGTGAACACAAAATATAATCAATATCCAATATATATGATGAGATACATGTAAACGAGTATCCGCCAAACACGGTAGATGATAACATCTCCTAACGGGATCCATATAGTACCAGTCCATGAAATTATTATATCGAGATCAAGTATACAATTCTAGAACATGCATATATACAATATTATGAATGAAAAACTATCAGAGAAATGTACTCGCCTGAAGTCCTGAGCAAGGTGTGTCTCTCGATGCCCAAGCTGGTGTCACACAACCTATATATGGTACATTGCATCAATACAAGGTTCAAGAATAAAAATCAATTAAGTTGATATAATTCTAGGTCAATAAGACATTTCTAGAATTGTATACTTGATATATGATATGTATGTGATATATATATATATAGGTTTCATTCTTGAACCTTGCTAGGTCAAACCTGAACACGAGCAATGGGTGTACACGAATATCATTACCACCGAACACGAGCAATGGGTATACACGAATAAGCATACTGAACACGAGCAATGTATGAATACAAAATATAATCATTACCCAATATATACGATGAGATACATGCACATGAGTACCCGCTGAACACGGTAGGGGATAACATCTCCTGACGAGATCCTTCTAGGTCAAACCGATGAAATCTAGGTTGCAAGAGTCTAATTCTAAGTCACTAAGTCGATACACTATAGAACTATGATATACAATCTAACCTATGATACTATGAAACACTCAAAAAGCCGTATCCTAAGATACACAAGTTCATTTATATGAAAATAGTATTTTAGATATATATACAAGTCATTAATTATAATACTATATCAATACAAATGAAATATGATACATTGGCCTTGCACCAATGCGTATAACACCTATCTCGATACCCAAACTCAATACCTTGGGTATCGACCCAATACCTTGGTAATACCTTGGTATCCCGCGGTAATCCAAAACCACTATTAATATAGCTAATACATATATATAAATACCTCCAACACTAGCTATATTATGTATCTAAACTACTAATAATATATACTACCTATTAGTATATGTATAATAGACTAACTATATTAATATACTTACTACTACCAACAACCCGTAACTACATATATACATAATACATATAGCTAGATATAACTAACTCAACATAAACAAGTATATATATATATATATATATATATATATATATATATATATATATATATATATATATATATATATATAATCAGTAACTACTAACAATAACAACTAATACAAATATATGTATATATAGCTAATTATTTACTAGTATACTAACATATATATATAAACTGTTCACATTCTAACTACTTAACTTATTAATATACTAACTAACTCAAACTAAGCACTGAAATTGAATACACTGAAATCTCTGACTAAACTAATCCTACTGATACTACTGAACTGACTACCCATAACTAACTAGGCTAATAGCTCAAACTGAACTGGACCCAGGGACTGAAACTAATAAGTAGAGATACCTGGATACTGAAACCTACTGACTCACTGAAACATAACAAACTGAAACTGCATAGTTGCTGAACCAAATCCCTGATACTGTACAAAACTGTGCATAAAAAAACTGCACAGTTGCTTAAACCAAATCTTTGCAATGGCCCGAGCCGCCTCTATACTGGTTGCACAGTTGGCTGCACACCTCTTTCACAGTTGCTGAACTACACTGATGCAGTTATCTTCCTCATCCCTGTTGTTTCTGATAATAATACTTGTAAACTCCTTGCTGTGTTGCCGAGTGCAGCTGCACTGAACCTGCTGCTCAGTTTCAATGCTGCAGTATGCTGAACAACACTAGTTGCAGTGATCTGCTGTGCACAATGCTGCACAGCTGTGCATGATTTGCATATCCTGCTATACTGGTATATCCTAATGGCTCTCCTCCTTGTGGTTGCCACTGTGCTGCTTATCGATACTCGACTGCACAGTGCTTTACTGTATGAATGCTCGAGCCCTCATATTACTGAATGTAGTAGCTCTGCACTGTAGAAATGCTCGACTGCTCACTGCTGCATGCAGTAGCTCTGCACTGTATGAATGCCCGACTGCTCACTGCTGAATACAGTAGCTCTGCACTGTATGAAGGCCCGACTGCTCACTGCTGAAAGCAATAGCTCTGCACTATATGAATACCCGACTGCTCACTATAGTTTCCTCCCTACCCGAGTTGTCCACTGCTCGAGCTCCCAGTGCTGAATTGCACTTGCTGCAAGTGCCCGAGCTTCTCTTCCTCTTTGCACAGCCACACACTCACACACATGCCACACAAACACTAACAGACACCTAGACATAACACAACACTACACATCTGTGTATAATAATAATATATATATACACACACACACACACACACACACACACACACATGTACGTATAGCAAAGAGGACAAAATATCAAATACGTGGAGTGCACCGCGCCCATATCACACTAATTCTATAACACGCTTGCGATACGGCTCCAACACACAACCAAACGCATCTTGGAGGACACAAGAAAGTCTAATACACTAATTTTGAGCAATACTTATAGTAATTAGATTAACTATGTGTCTGTATCACAATATGATATGCACAAGTCTCCGTATCGGAGAAAAACCTCCAAAATTAACCTGTTTTGTCAAATTTATGAGATACGGCCTACACGTACCCAATTATGGACACAAAATAAGTCACAAACAAACAATCATATGTCATTTAGATCTATTAGACCAAATGATAACCACTACATGTATCAATCTCGAAATTCCCCCAAAATTGGCATAAAATGCACATAACTTCCACAGTAGGTCTCCGATGAACCTAAAACCAATTTCTATGGGTAGCCTATGCATGTGGGTTAGTTTCTCATAGTTAAATCTCAGATCTAGAGTCTATTAGAAGGGAAAAAAACTAAAATATACCTATTAGGAGATGGATTCCCAATAAAAAGTCCCCAAATGCAAAGTAGCTCATCTCCTTGTAGATCTTGGCCTCCTCCTCCTTGCTTTTTGCTTTCTTCTTGTAGATCCTTGATGTAGAAGCCTTAATAAAGAATTAGAGAAGAAATTTTTAAAGAATTGGTGGAGAATTGATTAGGGAATAAAGGAAATTGGAAGAGGAAAGAATGTAGATCTAAAGAATTAGGAATTGGTAAAGTGAATTGGTTTCTCTCTCCTCCTTAGCATGGCCGACCATATACCCCTCTCCAAGGAATGTGAAATGTCTCAATTACCCCTTGGGGCCTCTCATGAAAAAATTAAATAGGGAGGGAAGGTTCTAGTATAATGGTTTCACTAATTAATCCAACCTCCTAATCCATGGGCCTAATTCATGGGCTCAAACTAAACTCATCCAATATATTGGTTCATGCATCTAATAAATGAGTTAGATCTACTACACAAGTCTAAAATAAATCTACAACTAGTAATCAATAATAATACAATAATTAATTAATCATGCATGTATAAAATTTAAATGCAATCAATCCTAAATTAAAATTACCCATGTCAATTACCAAACTACCCTTGAATGAAAATGTAAGGGTGACAACAATTAATAAAAATGATCATGACATATCAATTATGATATCAATAATTTAAAGAAATATTAAAGTAATACTTACGATATCCGTCTCAGAAGCACCGCTTATGTGACGATTTTCAATTTGTCGTCGACAGCCCCGATATCTGCTAATTGCCTTCATAATTTTAGAAATTGATAGAGACTTTATATTTTGAACATTAGTACAATGAGGAGGCAAGCGACTATGATAGAGAATACTAATGCGTTCCCAAAATTTTTCCTTTTTTTGGTTTACGCCAATGACAGGATCTTGAGAAATCTCAAGATATGCATGGCATAAAATAATTTCTTCATCAATGCAATATGATTTTCCACGAAGAGGCCTCCCAACACCAGCATTGTTTTCAGCCATGTTTTTAGTAGAATAAGAAAAATTTAAGGTTGAAAGATATGAATTTCTATAACAAATGTTACACAATTTATAGAGTCCAATGAAACAAACATTGATTGATTGAAAGTACAATAATAATTAAAACTACATGCTAAAGCATTTGATTCTCTGCAACACACTATTCGAAACAAGATTCTCCACAAACAAAATAATTCAATGCTAAAGCAATGCAGAGAATCCAATGCACAAAGATAAGAATCCAATAATACTAAAGCAAACATTGATTGTTGAAAGTACAATAATAATTTAAACCAATACTAAAGCATTTGATTCTCTGCAACACACTATTCAAGACAAGATTCTCCACAAACAAAATAATTCAATACTAAAGCAATGCAGAGAATCCAATGCATAAAGATAAGAATCCAATAGTACTGAAGCAAACATTGATTGATCGAAAGTACAATAATAATTAAAACCACATTGATTTACGAGTACAAATTAAGATTAAACTAGAGATACAAACAACAAGATACAACCAACAATACACAACCATCAATCTAGAGATACAAACAACAAGACATTAATCAGTAGAATTTCCATGTTGATCCCATAGATGTTTGATTAATACATTTTGGAGTACAATGTGAGCCTCTTTATTCGTTATTTGTCTATGCCGGGCAAGAAATTATTGAAATCATACTGACTCATTTCCAACCATCTCAATGTCA
Organism: Iris macrosiphon; assembly: GCA_036927795.1. Classification (NCBI taxonomy): domain Eukaryota; kingdom Viridiplantae; phylum Streptophyta; class Magnoliopsida; order Asparagales; family Iridaceae; genus Iris; species Iris macrosiphon. The sequence continues at coordinate 40,999,266 of JAYESA010000003.1, forward strand.
GGGACCGATTCTTGGTTAACATCTTCAATGTTTACTTTTGTATCACGTTCATTATCGATTATCATATTGTGCATTACGATACACGCGGTCATGATATTATGTATATCATTTTTTCCTAAAAATGACATGGTCCTTTGATTATTACAAAACGTGATTGAAGAACTCCAAAGGCACGTTCCACATGTTTTCTACATGCTTCTTGTTTCATGGCAAAAATTTCTTTTTCGGGACTTGGGGATTTCTGATGGTCTGTACAAGCGTGGAACATTTGGGATAAATTCCATCGGCTTAATAATACCCAATATTGTATTCATTTTCTCCAATCACATAATGAGCAGGGGAAGATATACCTTCAACAAGGTTCAAGAATAGATGAGAGGACTCTAAAACATTAATATCATTGTTGGATCCCAAAAAGCTAAAATAAGCATGCCAAATCCACAAATCATAATCTGCCACTGCTTTGAGGATAATGGTTGGAGAACTACTGCATCCTCTGTATGAACCTGACCAACATGCTGGACAATTTTTCCAAACCTAGTGCATACAATCTAGACTTCCTAACATCCCTGAAAAACCATGTCTCTCACCTATTTCAAGCAGTCTTACAACATCACTGGCATTAGGAGATCTCAAATACTCACCACCAAATATCTGCACAATGGCCCGACAAAACCTCTTCAAGCTTTCATTTGATGTAGACTCACTAATTTTTACATATTCGTCAGTTGAATATGCAGGTTGACCATACGCAAACATTCGAAAGACAACCATATTTTTTTTGCAATGGAGATAATCCAAGTCTACCTAGACCATCTATCCGTTGAACGAAGTAGTTGTCATGACATTCAACATAACTAACTATATGAAGAAATAAACTATGACTCATTCGGAATTTCCTACAAAAATTGACTCATTATACCTTGGATTCTCAATAACATAGTTGTTCCATAAATTTTGATGAGCTTCCTCCCTGTTGCGATTGATCACTATATGACCAGGAATCGAGCCTCCTTGAGTTGGCTCATCGTCATTACTACAATCAAGATATTGAGCAATTAGGAGGTTATTACTAGCAGCTAAGTGAAATACCATATCCTCTTGGTGCTTGATAGTTGCAATTTTATTTGTAATATAATCAAGCTCCTTATATTCATCAGATGAGCTAGATGAAGATAGTACATGAGATGGACCGACTCCAAAGTTCATTATTGAAGAAAGATGGTATAAAAATAATAAAAAAATGGATGATGAAATGAGTGGTGGTATGCATCCTTTTTATAGAAAAAAAGTTAGTAGATTTGAGTTGTATAAATAATATTAAATAATATAAAATAATATTATTTTGGTAAATAATATTAATAATATAACGTTAATATATATGATTATATTAAATAGTTGTGAAAAAATAAATTTATGTAGAAATAAATAATGGTTGTTTATTATTTGAGGATTGATGGGTTAGAGATGTAAAATTTTAAGGATAAAATAATATAGAAATATTTTTTTTTTGAGTCCTTAAATTGAGGTAATTTTTAAGGCTAGATTGGAAATTGCCTTAAGAGAATAAACTCCTCTCTCCTCGTGCCCTCTCCCAAGGCTTGTGATAAGGGCACTACAAAATACACTTGGGGCTAGCCCATTAATGAATGAAGTTTACTCATACTAGCCCAAACATTACTCTCTCCTCCCAAACCCCCCAAACCTTCACCGGAGCCCTCCCCCCTCCTCCCTTTCTTGTCGGAGCCATCCTTCTCCACTTCTTCCTCCCCATCCTTATCGATGGCTCCCAAACTCTCAAAAGAATCAAGGTACAATTCTTTCTTCTCCTTGTTCTTCTTAATTTTTAATAATTTCTATTGTATTTCAAAATATTTCCAAAAATTATCTTTCCAATCTTAAAATTAGGGCATACAAGTCCTAAATGTAGTTTCAGATATAGTTTCGACGTATTTCTGGAGTCTCATACCTGATTTTAGGGCATACAAGTTTGACATTCGTCAAACATATGAAACAAAATCATGCAGAACTGTAGATATTTCTATAGTCCTATATACATTATGGACTGTTAAAATTTCCACAGTCCTATATGTATACAGGATTGTAGAAATTTCAACAGTCTTGTATACATATAGGACTGTAGAAATTTGTACAGTCCTGAATATTGAATTAATTTTGGGATTTTAAAATATATATCTTTTTTGTCTTTAGTTACGACCCTCGGAAGGGCATTGAGGATAAAGGTACCATAAGAAGACGCCCTACTGCGTCGATGCATAAGGAACGCAATATTCAGCGTGCTGTTGAACCAGCTCTCACTATCCGCGACCCCGAGGCTCGTCCTGAAGTTTGGAAACATCGACTGATGAAAAAGACTGTAACTCGTTCGAAGAGACGTGCTCCTAGTACTCCTAGTACTTCTGGTTCTTCTTTCTCCTCCGATGAGGACATACCAACTGTCCAAAATCGGCCAACTGATGGTTCAGGACCTTCTCAGCATGCAGATAGTCCTGTCGAGACTCGGCCACCAACCCTCAAAAAATTGGCCTACTGATGGTTCTGGACCTTCTCAGCAGCCAGATAGTCCAGTCGAGACTCGTCCAAATAGTTGCTCTATGTTGCCGTCGATCGAGAACCATATTGCATACCAAATATGGAATAATCCGGTAAGTTCATTACGTTATGATAATTTTATAAATAGTTGTAAGTTCTAAGTTCATCCAATTATTTATAGATAACTATATTTTATATATAGGTATAAGTTCATCCAATTATTTACTTTTTAAGGGAGTTCTCGTATGTTAACGGTAATCAACCACGGTAAAAAGTGCAACACATGGGGGTTTAAATTTTTGGGAGACGATGTGAAGGCAAAAATCAATCCCACTGGTTTATAATATTTGGATAACTACTCATATACGATGGTGGATAATGCACTCATATCAGCATTTGTAGAACGATGGCATCCAGAAACCAACACTTTTCATCTACCAAACGGGGAGTTAAAGATTACCCTGGATGACGTTCATCATATATTGGGTCTTAGGGTTGATGGTCGAGTCATGATGAATCACACTTTTGATGAATTGAGCATCAACTTTTTCGACCATATCATGGATTATGTATCAGGCTGTCTGGGAGTTGATGCAATAAGTTTTACCACCCTTCGAGACTTCAAAAAGTCGTACGGACTTTCTTTGAAATATTTAGAGGAGACATTCACTGATCCGGACCCCAAAGTGGATAATAGCGATAATATGGCCCATGGATATATGCAGTTCATCTTAGGGGCTGTCGGCATTATGGATAAGTCTGGAACGTTGATACATGCCAAATATCTCCTGAATTTTGACGATATATACATGGTAGAAGAAATATCTTGGAGAAGCGGTATACTAGCATACATTTATCGCGAGTTTGGTGTGGCATCCCACGTCAGTTCCAAGATAATATCCGGATGCCAGACTCTACTCTATATGTAGATATATCTTTGTGAACTTATATACATAATAAAAAATTTTATTCTTAATTTTTGGACTAATTTTTTTAACTTGGTTACGTGAAGACATGGATATACGAGCACTTTCCAACCCTGAAGTGGGCTAAACTTAACCGAGGGTATGGACTGTCAAAATTTTGACAGTCCTGATAGCTTATGGGACTGTCAAAAATTTTACAATCCTAGTTTTATATATAAATATACAGACAGTGGGTTAAAACTAGGACTGTCATAATTTTAACAGTCATGATGGCTAATGGAACTGTCAAAAATTTGACAGTCCTTGTTTTATATATAAATATGCAGACAATAGGTTAAAACTAGGACTATCAAAATTATGACAGTCCTGATAGCTTATGGGACTGTCAAAAATTTGACAGTCCTAGTTTTATATATAAATGTATAGATTCTTAGTTAAAACTAGGACTATCATAATTTTGACAGTCCTGATAGCTTATGGGACTGTCAAAAATTTGACAATCCTAATTTTATATATAAATGTGCAGACAGTGGGTTAAAACTAGGACTGTCATAATTTTGACAGTCCTGTTAGCTTATGAGACTGTCCAGATTTTGACAGTCCTAATTTTATATATAAATGTGTAGAGACAGCGGGTTAAAACTAGGACTGTCATAATTTTGACAGTCCTGTAAGCTTGTAGGACTGTCCAAATTTTGACAGTTCTAGTTTTATATATAAATGTGCAGAGACAGTAGGTTAAAACTAGGACTGTCAAAATTTTACTACTAAAAATTGCAGGATTAGCGACATTTTTAGCGACGTTAAGTTAAAACATCGCTAATATTAAAGATATTAGCTACTCTAAATAATAATGTCGCTATACGTCGGTGTTTGGCGACATATAGCAACGTTTAGCGACTATAATTCAGTTTTTTAAAAGAATATTCACTATAAGTTATCTAAGGTCGCTAAACGTCGCTGAATTTTATAATTTAGCGACGTATTTAGCGATGTTTATAATTTTTAATATATAACATCGTGCTTAGCGATTATCTAAGGTCGCTAAACGTTACTGAATTTTATAATTTAGCGACGTATTAAGCGACGTTTATATTTTTAATATTTAGCGACGTGTTTAGCGACATTTGTGATGTCGCAAAATATTTCTGTTAGCGACGTTATTGTTTGACGTCGCTAAACATCGCTAAAATTTCGTTAATTAGGGATCGGTTTCGATTCCCTCCATCTGTCAAAATTTTCAAAAATTTTAAACCCTGCGGCGTTAGGGTTTTTGACCCTAACCCAAAACTGATACGACCTAGGATCAGGACCTAGGGTTAGGGTTAGGGTTTTTGACCTGGGGTTAGGGTTTTTGACTTGGGGTTAGGGTTAGGGTTTTTGACCTGGGATTAGGGTTTTTGACCTGGGATCTTGGTTCTTCCAGTGCTACAAAAGGAAGCTGATTTTGATGCAATGCAATGTTGCCTATTATTGCTGTAATGCTGTACTGCTTGCTGTGTGCTCGAAGGGCCTTGCTGCATTGCTGCTGGTATAGCTCGAGTAGTTGCTGAATGTTACTGCCACTAAAATGCTGTTTCAGTGATGAAATGCTGATATATATGGCTATACTTTTTTGGCCTTGCTGCAGTGCATTTCTGCACTGAAGAGGCAGTTGATGCACTGCCTGAGCCTACTCTGCTTGCTGCTCCTCTGTTGTGCTTGTTGTTTCCTGTGCACTATACTGCCTGTAGTGCCCGACCCTCTCCAAACACACACATACACACACACACACACACACACACACAAGAACATATAACTACTCCTATATATATCTATATACATATATATGTAACCACTTAGAGACACAACTATATATATATATATATATGCATAACACATGAGTAATACAACTAGATACATATATATATATATATATATATATATATATATATATATATATATATATATATATATATATATATATATATACACACTCTCGTGCCCTCCCCCTCCCCCCTTCAACAAGGAGATCTCGTGGTCTCCTCATCTCAGTAAGGAGTTGGCGGATGTGGGGTAACCCATGCTACAACCCAAGGCGTGTCGACTAGGGCTCCACTATTAGGTGCCCAAGGACCTAGCAAATCCTATGCGGAGACATGTCGTGCTGGGTTCGATCATAGCAATGAAGATATATACTTTGTGGAACGAAAGTAAGTAGGGGATAAGCAGCGTGCCTCCTTCACGGCAAAAGAGATTGCTGAAACTGTCGAGTTTTGGAAGAACATCCTTATTCTTTTTGTTCTGGGAGACAAACCATTTTACATTAGATTCGGGCCTATGCCCATAGAGTATGATGCCAAGTCCTTGGGCACCTGGTAAGCTTGAGGCACTAATTATGAACATATAAAATAACATCAAACTATTATTTTTTCTTTAAGCATTGAGAATATATAGGCCTTATGTTGTTCATGACCAATAACTACAACAACTCCTTTATGTTGCTGCACACTAATTTCTCACTGCTGCACTGTGCAGTACAGCTAGCTGCTAGCATAGAGCTGGCACACTAATTCCTCATAGCTGTACTGTGAACTTCTTTCCCTAGTGACCTGAGCTCACTTAATCACTCAAACAACCATATGTACACACACACATACATAGGGCATTGTGTATCAAGTTAGAGCAATTCTTACCTTCCTCCGGAGAATCACACTGTATTTAACAATTTATAGGACACATACTATCATTTTTGCAGAAGTATCTAGAAATAATATAAATTACTATCTACATCATCGTTCATGGATGTACAACTGTCATCCTGATGACATATGCGGTGTGCATGATAAATTTATTGAGGGCGTACAGCAGTTCCTGTAGTTCGCCAAGGCATTCCTGCAGTACATCGACGGTACAAAAATTAAGTGTCCGCGTGTGAGATATCACAACTTGAAATATCATCCAGAAGTGGAAGTCATATATCATTTTTACTCGAAGGGCTTTATGCAGAATTACTATCAGTGGACCGTGCACGGAGAACTTATGTCTCTAGCATCGGAGTCAGAGCCATATGTGGAGCCGTATATGGATGTCCATGACCATGCTGCTTATGACAACGGGTGGGTGAACATGGTTTTTGATGCGGCGGGGCCTAGTTTCAATCCGGACAATCATGATGTAGCTGAGGAGGCACCGAATGTTGATGCTGCAAAGTTTATGGAGTTGCTGGAGAATGCAAGGACTCCATTATATCCTGGTTATGAGGATCATTTACCGTTGGAGGTGGTTACAAGATTATTGAGCATCAAGTCCGATTTTAACATGTCGCAAGAATGTTATAATCGACTGATCGATTTGATTATAGAGATCTTGCCCGAGGGTGCAAAGTTGCCTAAAGACTTTTATCGATCTAAGAGGATGGTGAGATCGCTCTGGATGGGATACGAGAAAATTGATACATGTCGTAACAGGTGCATGTTGTACTACAAAGACGATAAGGATAAAGATGCGTGCAGATTCTGTGGTGCTGATCGCTACAAGGCCACTGGTAGAGGAAAGTTTGTCGGTACAAGAAAGCCTACCGATTCGATGCACTACTTGCCTTTGACGTCGCGATTGCAGAGGTTGTTTATGGTTAAGGAGACTGCAAAAAACATGAGTTGACACAGGCGAAAATAGATCGAAGGAGTATTGGATCATCCATCCAATAGAGAAGCATGGAAGCACTTTGATCGAGAGTATCCAGATTTTTCTTCGGATCTGCGTAATGTCAGATTGGGGCTCTCCTCTGACGGTTTTACCCCATTCGAACTTTCGGACTCCCAGTATTCATGTTGGCCTGTGATTGTCACTCCGTATAATCTACCGCCTTGGATGTGCATAAAGACTCCGTATATGTTTCTAACCGTTATTGTCCCGGGTACGAACAATCCGAAGAGGAACATCAATGTGTATTTACAGCCTTTGATAGATGAGTTGAATCAACTGTGGGAAGTAGGTGCCAACACGTACGATATTTCTAGAAAACAGAATTTTCAGATGAGGGCAGCACTTATGTGGACCATCAACGACTTTTTGGCCTATGGAATATTATCAAGATGGAGCACTCATGGTCATCTCTCATGTCCATATTGCATGGACCGTACTAATACTTTCCATTTGAAACACTGAGATAAACCGTGCTTCTTCGATTTTCATCAATAATTTCTGCCGAAGGATCATCCGTACCAGAAGAACATGAATGCATTTTGTGCGGGCGTTGTGGAGAAGTCCAATCCCCCGCCAAGGTAGCCCAGATACATGATATGGAAAGAGGTAAAAGATTTACCAAGTGCTATCGAAGAGCCTGCTAAGGGGTACAAGTGTGACGTATTTGGTCACATCCATAACTGGACGAAGAGGAGTATATTCTGGGATCTACCATATTGGAGCACCAATCTGATTAGACATAACCTTGATATCATGCATATCAAGAAGAATACGTTTGATAACATAATTAATACTGTAATGGAGGTAAAGGGAAAGACAAAAGATAATCCGAAGGCCAGGTTGGACTTAAAAGAAATATTTAGAGTCCTACGTTGCATTTGATAGAGGAGGGGAATAGAAAGTTAAAGCAGCCTAAGTCAGTTTTCTCACTGGAGAAAGAGGATAAAGCGAGACTTTGTAGGTAGATTCAGTATCTAAAGTTTCTAGACGGGTACGTGTCAAACTTGAGAAGATGCATTAACCTCAATGAGAACAAACTGGCGGGTATGAAGAGCCATGATTGTCACGTATTCATGGAGAGGTTAATTCTGATTGTATTTTAGGAATTCTTACCGTAGGTCATTTGGGATCCATTGATAGAGCTCAGCATATTCTTCAGAGATCTTTGTTCTACTAAGTTGCTCTTCGATCATCTAGAAAAGTAAGAGAAGGACATTACGGTAATACTATGTAAGCTTGAGAAGGTGTTTTCTCCTGGATTCTTTGACTCTATGGAGCATTTGACAATTTATCTTTCCTATGAGGCACGTGTTGGTGGTCTTGTCGGTTATCGGTGGATGTACCCCTTTAAGCGATATCTGAATCACCTAAAGAGAAAGGTAAAAAATAAGACACGGATTGAGGGCTCTATTTGTGAAGCTTATGTTCTCGAGGAGATTACAAACTTCTGCTCGGCATATTTCAATCCTCATATTGCTACTAATAGAACGAGAGCTCCGAGAAACGACGACGGATATCAGGTATCTAATGAGGCAATACTCAAATATTCAATGTGTCCGAAAAGCCTTAAGGGAAAATGAAGAAGAGATATTTGAATGACGACGAGCTAAGGGCTGCTCAGTTGTATATATTACTCAATTACAATGAGGATAAAGTGGAGAAGCTAGAGGGGTAAGTAATTAATACGTCCACGTTTACATCATCTTAATGTAATAGTATAGCTACTATTATGCTATTAATCAACAGTTGCTTTATTATTTTTTAGCACATATAATGATGAGTTGAGGTCGGTTAGACCCTACATAACAGACGAAAAAGTAGAACAAGAAATGAGATACCATTTTTCTTCTTGGTTGAGCGCATATGTAAGGAGCTTGGTAATTACTTTTTATTTCTTCACTTGCAAAATAAATAACTTACTATCACTACTTTGGTATTTAGGTCAATCGTCTAATAACACCCGAGGCTGAATCTATTAGAACTCTAGCCAAGGAATCAATTACTGGAGTTAAAATATGGCCATGTTTCTGTGTAAATGAGTTTAGGTTCAAGTCAACAAATGCTCCTATGAGAGACAACTTTCTGGATCTTGATTCCACGAAAAATAGTTGTTTGTGTATCAAATCTTTGAACTACAAAGACGCTGATCCAGGCAATGATTTCTTTAGCATCTTATGAGAGATTGTGGAGTTGATATATAATTATGGCATAGAATGTCACGCCCCAGTCCCAAATATCGAGGGACTGAGCACGTGAGCAATGGCCAGCAGCACGCACCGATGGACAACCCAATTTAATGGATCCATCAGGGCATGCTTAAGCTGTAGTCTAGCCGTAACGTGTTACAAGTCTCAGGTATTTCTAATCACATCCACAGAATAAACACAGATTAATTGCCAGAAATAATGTAATGAAAATAAATGAGCAATATCAAATAAGCTTATCTCGGGAAATAATCCGAGAATTAGTCTGTTACATTTAATGAGAATAGACAGAAAATAAAATACTGGAAATGGAAATACTGTGCAGATGAAGCCGGTGCTCAGGAGAAATCTTCGGCCAATATCTCGTTCTCTGTTCCGGGTTCTGCTCCAAGGAGTGCTCCTGTACCGTACACCTCGGGGTAGTTCTCCTCAGCTATACCTGGGGACATAGTCCATTCCAGGTCCTCAGGGGACATAACAAGGTACAAAAAATACAAGCCAAAATATATACAGTGCAGCAATAATGAAATAGCAGGGTAAATATGTAAACCAGCTAAGTGATATACAAGTGAGAGTTTTAGTCATACTCAGGCTGACTACTACAGGATCAGTGTTGAAGAAACCATAGCAGTATTTTCTCGAAGAGCTAGTAAGGTACCAAAGCTCTGTATCAGAGTCTAAGGCACCGCCAGATAACAGTATTTATATTATATTATATTCAGCCTTGATATGATAATACTCTCTCCACCCCATATAATCTCACGTCACAGTTCCAGAAAATATCAGGTACAAGTCACGCAAGTTTGAACTAATGCAATGAGTCAGGATAGAATCTAAGCAGGTAAACTGTATATGTCATGAATATGTAACCTATACGGAATCACCAGGTATATCTCAGGCAATTCCGTCACATGAACAGTGTCAGGTGTCCGGGGTTAAGCAGTTAAACAAGTTACATAAGAATCTACAAGAAATCAAGTAAAATACTATAACCAGAAATATCTGAGAATTGGTAAGCTTTACTTTCCCACTGATGTATAACTAAGTCCAGGACATAGGTAGCAAAGCTGCAAGTTTTGGCAAGGTACACTTGCCTGTGGTTCCGGCTATGTTTGCAGTTCTGACTTCGGCGAGAATTGCAGGCGGTACTCCGGTTGCTGAAACAAATATCACCATCAGATCCATAAAATATCAATCAGCTAGAAACGCCTATCCTTGGGTCCAATTTGGAGACAAGGGCAAAATGGCAGTTTCGGGCCAAAATGGGGTCCACCGGTGGGCCCGCTTTGCACCGAAAAACGCATCAGAGTCAAAAGTCTCCAAATTCACCAAACTTAGTGTCAACAGGTCAGGAACGATGATACGAACCCAACGGAACTTCCAGAATTGGATTCCGATGAGCCGATCACAAAATCGCCCGTCGAGCGGGGCTTGTGGGGCCCACGACACGCGATTTCGTCAACGTTCTCAGAATCGAACCAAACTTGAGCCACAGGACCAGCGTATTGCTATGAGTCCAATGGCGCAAGTTTCGTCTCGATCCGACGTGTGTACACAAAGTTAGGATGCGTTCCAGAAAGTACAGATACGGGGCGATGTCCGCGGATACGCGTTGATCCCGGTGTGCACGCACACCCGAATCAGCTTCTACGAAATCCCACACGTCCGTATCGACGACGCGCACGTATCTGTGAAGACCGCGCGCGACCAAGTCGTCCCGTTTGGCGGGGCGTACTCGGTTCCGGGGTGAAACAGGGTCTGGTTTTTCCTGTTTTTGGATCGCGGTGTGCGATCACCATAGGACGCGATGCCCCGAGCGGTTTGTCCGGGCACCGAGAGGGTCATACAGGCTTCGCAACACAATTTGCAGAATCGAAAACAGAGCTACGAACAAAAAGTTACAAGTACCTGAAGGGGACCCAAAAAATCCGAACTCGATCGTGTCCGACACGTGTCGGACACGCGGATTTAGGAATTAGGGTCAGGGTTCGGGGATCCTTGCCGGAGCTGGGCAGAGGGCAGCCGGGCCGAGGCGGAGGGGGCCGGGGGCCGAGGTCGTGGCGGCTGGTGCGGGGGTCGGGTGGTGGAGCGGAGCAGGCGGAGCGGCGGCCGGGCGGGGCGGCGCGGGAAGCGGGCGCCGCCGGAGTTTGCGGGAAAGAGGGAGAGAGGGGAGACGGGCGGGTAGCGGGTCTCGGGTCGGGTCTGGCGGATCCGACCCGACCCGCTAGGGGCTGGGCCGGGCTCGGGCCCAGTGGGCCGGGCCGGGCCGCGGGCTGGGCTGGGTTTATATAAAAATATAATAATTATTATTATTAATCAGTAATTATTTAATAAATAATTAAATAAATACTTTTTAGGTGTTTAAAAATAGGTACGAGGCCCAATAAATTCTAGAAAAATTGTCCTAAGTCCAGTTTTTCATTTTACACCCAAAAATATTATTTCCATAATATTTTAATACTATTTATTATCAATTAAAAATCATTTAATAATTAAAACCCTATTTTTAAATTATAGAAAAATCCCAGAAAATTCCAGAAAATTGTGAAAAGTCCAGATTTAAAAATTTTGAAAAATCAGGGGGTTTATAATCTACCCCCCTTAAGAGGATTGCGTCCTCGCAATCAAAGAATAACCGGTCAACAGAGATGACGCGGTCGCAAGCATCGTTTGAAAACACATCACAAGATACTTAGGGAAGTACCGTTTCCCTAAAAATGAAAGTTATACACTTTCCAGAAAATCTAGTTAAAGCAAGAAAACTACAACTTTTATGAAAACCAGGTTATTATTAACAAGTTGTAAATTACTAGGTTGGGGCTGAGGTCACGGACCAAATAGGCACGAGATACAACAAGACTAGAAATGGATAACTACGAAATACTTACTCGCATCAGCGTCCTCCAAAGTCATCGTGTAAGCTTGTCCTCGTTCTTGAGATAGATTCCTCTGCTGCTGCTGAGCTTGCTGGTAGGGTGCTGCTTGAGGCGCTGGTGGAGTTTACTGGTTCGCCCTTGGTGCTCCTTCTCTACGCTCAGGACAGTCTCTTACTGCATGCTGTCTGGATCCGCAGCCTAAGCATAGTCCGAGTTTACGTCTACACTCCTTCTCGACATGGCCTATCTTGCCGCAGTGGTAACAAGTAGGAAGGTAGAAGATTTTTGATGCTGCTCTTGGTGGCGGGCTTATTTGTTGACGCTTTGCAGACTCCTCTGGTACTGCTCCGGTTGGTGCGGATGTGGAGGACCGCTTCAGTCTGGTCTCTCTCTTGGTGACGCGCTCCATGCGTCGAGCTGCAGCAAGTACGTTCGAGTATGATGTTGGTGCGACGGACCCAATTAGTTTCTGCAGCTCAATGTTCAGTCCGTCGAAGAATTTCTCGGCCTTCTCTTCCTCTGTCGGGATCAGGGTTGGGGCGAAGCGGCTCAGACGAATAAATTCTGCGTTGTATTCTTCCACCGTCATAGAGTCCTGAGTGAGGCGATTAAACCTGTCCCGCAGTTCTGATCGAGCGATGACAGGAATGTACATCTCTTGGAAGAGCCTGGAGAACTCCTCCCAAGTGACTCGGTCTGGTCCGAGTCGCATCTCCTCGGATAGCCACCAGTGATGAGCATTGTCCGTCAATTGCATTCGGACGGCAGTCATCCAGCGTTCCCATGGAAACTCAGCTGCTTCAAGTTGATGCCGAATGTTGGTGAGCCACTCATGAACTTCTGTGGGCTCCTCTTTTCCAGAAAAAGTGCGGGACTTCAGTTGGCGAAAATCAGTGATTGAGCCTGTCGATGGCCGTCGAGCTGGTAGGTTGGCCTGCTCCAGTGCAGTTACGATGCTAATCCTCAAGAATTCAACCTTACGATGCTGAGCCTCATGTTGGACTTGTTGCTGGGCTTGCATCATCGCGTAGATCAGTTGAAATATCTGTTGCCCGTCAATCAGCTGTCCTTATGGAAATACGGGGGCGGGTGGAACAAACTGCGGCGGAGGTGGGATGTCATCACGCCGGAATCTGGAGGTAGGTTGACCTGCCTGCTGGCTCTGTTGAGTTGTTGGAACTCCTCCGACTGGTGACACTTCGTCGTCATAGGTGACACCTGTAGCTTGTGGTGTTCCGGCGGGGGTCTCGTTGCATCTTTGTGGGTCCATTTCCCTGTATCCAAAATAAATAATAAGAGGCACACAGGAATCAAGGCAGGATGCAAGTCAATAAATTAATTCGAATACGATACAGATATCAAAACGATTCAAGCAAGTGGATGAGATCCTAAAAACTTATCCTATTCTTATTGCAGGCCTGTTCGGTCCCTAAGTTGAAACCGAATAATTTAGTCGTAGACCTGCATGGGCCACCACAAAAATCATGTCACACCCTAGTCCCAAATATCGAGGGACTGAGCACGTGAGCAATGGCCAGCAGCACGCACCGATGGACAACCCAATTTAATGGATCCATCAGGGCATGCTTAAGCTATAGTCTAGCCGTAACGTGTTACAAGTCTCAGGTATTTCTAATCTCATCCATAGAATAAACACAGATTAATTGCCAGAAATAATATAATGAAAATAAATAAGCAATATCAAATAAGCTTATCTCGGGAAATAATCCGAGAATTAGTCTGTTACATTTAATGAGAATAGACAGAAAATAAAATACTGAAAATGGAAATACTGTGCAGATGAAGCCGGTGCTCAGGAGAAATCTTCGGCCAATATCTCGTTCTCTGTTCCGGGTTCTGCTCCAAGGAGTGCTCCTGTAACGTACACCTCGGGGTAGTTCTCCTCAGCTATACCTGGGGACATAGTCCATTCCAGGTCCTCAGGGGACATAACAAGGTACAGAAAATACAAGCCAAAATATATACAATGCAGCAATAATGAAACAGCAGGGTAAATATGTAAACCAGCTAAGTGATATGCAAGTGAGAGTTTTAGTCATACTCAGGCTGACTACTACAGGATCAGTGTTGAAGAAACCATAGCAGTATTTTCTCGAAGAGCCAGTAAGGTACCAAAGCTCTGTATCAGAGTCTAAGGCACCGCCAGATAACAGTATTTATATTATATTATATTCAGCCTTGATATGATAATACTCTCTCCACCCCATGTAATCTCACGTCACAGTTCCAGAAAATATCAAGTACAAGTCACGCAAGTTTGAACTAATGCAATGAGTCAGGATAGAATCTAAGCAGGTAAACTGTATATGTCATGAATATGTAACCTATACGGAATCACCAGGTATATCTCAGGCAATTCCGTCACATGAACAGTGTCAGGTGTCCGGGGTTAAGCAGTTAAACAAGTTACATAAGAATCTACAAGAAATCAAGTAAAATACTATAAACAGAAATATTTGAGAATTGGCAAGCTTTACTTGCCCACTGATGTATAACTAAGTCCAGGACATAGGTAGCAAAGCTGCAAGTTTTGGCAAGGTACACTTGCCTGTGGTTCCGGCTATGTTTGCAGTTCTGACTTCGGCAGAAATTACAGGCGGTACTCCGGTTGCTGAAACAAACATCACCATCAGATCCAGAAAATATCAATCAGCTGGAAACGCCTGTCCTTGGGTCCAATTTGGAGACAAGGGCAAAACGGCAGTTTCGAGCCAAAACGGGGTCCACCGGTGGGCCCGCTTTGCACCGAAAAATGCGTCAGAGTCAAAGGTCTCCAAATTCACCAAACTTAGTGTCAACAGGTCAGGAACGATGATACAAACCCAACAGAACTTCCAGAATTGGATTCTGATGAGCCGATCACAAAATCGCCCGTCGAGCGGGGCCTGTGGGGCCCACGACACGCGATTTCGTCAACGTTCTCAGAATCGAACCAAACTTGAGCCACAGGACCAGCGTATTGCTACGAGTTCAATGGCATAAGTTTCGTCTCGATCCGACGTGTGTACACAAAGTTAGGACGCGTTCCAGAAAGTACAGATATGGGGCGATGTCCGCGGATACGCGTTGATCCCGGTGTGCACGCACACCCGAATCAGCTTCTGCGAAATTCCACACGTCCGTATCGATGACGCGCACGTATCTGTGATGACCGCGAGCGACCAAGTCGTCCCGTTTGGCGGGGCGTACTCGGTTCCGGGGTGAAACAGGGTCTGGTTTTTCCTATTTTTGGATCGCGGTGTGCGATCACCACAGGACGCGATGCCCCGAGCGGTTTGTCCGGGCACCGAGAGGGTCATACAGGCTTCGTAAAACAATTTGCAGAATCGAAAACAGAGCTACGAACAAAAAGTTACAAGTACCTGAAGGGGACCCAAAAAATCCGAACTCGATCGTGTTCGACACGTGTCGGACACGCGGATTTAGGAATTAGGGTCAGGGTTCGGGGATCCTTGCCGGAGCTGGGCGGAGGGCAGCCGGGCCGAGGCGGAGGGGGCTGGGGGCCGAGGTCGTGGCGGCTGGTGCGGGGGTCGGGTGGTGGAGCGGAGCAGGCGGAGCGGCGGCCGGGCGGGGCGGCGCGGGAAGCGGGCGCCGCCGGAGTTTGCGGGGAAGAGGGAGAGAGGGGAGACGGGCGGGTAGCGGGTCTCGGGTCGGGTCTGGCGGATCCGACCCGACCCGCTAGGGGCTGGGCCGGGCTCGGGCCCAGTGGGCCGGGCCGCTGGCTGGGCTGGGTTTTTATAAAAATATAATAATTATTATTATTAATCAGTAATTATTTAATAAATAATTAAATAATTAAATAAATACTTTTTAGGTGTTTAAAAATCGGTCCGAGGCCCAATAAATTCTAGAAAAATTGCCCTAAGTCCAGTTTTTCATTTTACACCCAAAAATATTATTTCCATAATATTTTAATACTGTTTATTATCAATTAAAAATCATTTAATAATTAAAACCCTGTTTTTAAATTACAGAAAATTCTCAGAAAATTCCAGAAAATTGTGAAAAGTCCAGATTTAAAAATTTTGAAAAATCAGGGGGTTTACACAGAACCTGCTAATATCGTGCTATTTAAGTATGAATGGTTCGATCTGATTCAAGATCAAGGTTGGAAAATTGACAAGCATGGCCATGTGGATATAAACTACAAGCGTATATATCAAGGCTACGAACCATTTGTCCTATTAAGTTAGGCTCAGCTCGTGTACTTCATAACTTATCCTAGACGGGGGACAGGAAGGTCGAATTAGTGGGCAGTATGTAAGACTAAAGCTAGAAATACCTTTGACATTGACGAAATAGCTTATCAGGAGGACGAGCTACCTCTTGTAACAAATATTGTATATATGGACTCAACGAAAGTTACTCATTATACGAGTAATAATATAGAAGATGTAAAATTATCCGAAGAGGAAGACAAAGTCGAAGTAGATGAAAGTGAAGACGAGGAAGAGGAAGAGGAAGAGGAAGAGAAAGAGGAAGAGGAGGACGAGGAAGACGAATAAGATAAATTTTCTGAAGATGATTGAAAATTAAATATTTTGCCTGTAGAATATACTATATTTTGACTGTAGAATGTACTATTTTGACTAATATATATATTATATTTTGCACTATAGAATATATTATCCATTTAGACTTGTGACACCACTAGTTATTTACTGTACAATTCTTTGAATGTTGTGAGATATGCATAACATTTTGACTGTAGAATGTACTATATATTTGTGTATTTATTTATTCATCATATGTTGTTATCAGGTATGACAGGACGACGCAGAGGGTTCGACAGGTCCTAAGATAGACAGAGTGCTCCTCCGATACTGCCTACTATTAGTTCTGGATCCTCGTTGTCCAGTACTCTAGTATATCGATCAGTCATATCTTTTACTGCGTTGACGTTACATGGCATCACTCCTGGGACGAGTAGTTACAGGCATGATAGTACTCCCTTATCTAGCGTTCCTGCTGCTGATGGAACCATGGAGACAGATGAGCATATGGAGGAGGTTGTGCCAACGTTGTCCCAGCATCAGCTAGATTCTCCATGTGCACCTCCGGAGGAGACGAGGACAGAGATTTGGGCCGATGGTACAAAGTAAGTCAATTAAATGGTTTAGCATCATATATATCGTGTATTTCTTTATTCATTATTTATTGACTTTTTAGATCAAAATAATTATCTCTGTATAGATATCGTTCATCGTCGGTTCAGAGACGTCTGAGCCTCTTTCTGAGGAACAACTATGGTGGCCTTTGGATCAACTACTCTGAAGCTCCGAAGGAGAGAAAGGTATTCTGGTTTGTGCACTTCAAGGTAAAAGTATATTATATAAATCCTCTAATTTATGCATATTATATAACCTATCCGTGATGCTCACTTACTAAATTATTTATTGTAGCAAACAAATTTCTATCCTCCGTACCGGGCCGTGTTGATCGAGCGGATATTTTCTGTCGTTGCCGCCAAGTTTATCCGTGATGCTCTGGATGACCAGAAGGCTCGTGATCATGCTGGAAAACTGATCCAAGGTTGGATCATGCCTGAGCAGTGGACTGCGATGAGGGCTAGATTCGATGATTCGAGCTACAAGGAAAGGTCTAAGAAGGCCAAGGCGGCTAGGCATAATGCTACAAAGTGGTATGGTCGCTCGATTCCAATGACGAAATATTTCCTTCGTTTGGTATATTTTTATTTAAGATATATTATTTTAATATAAGTATGATAAAATGGTAGTAGAAAAATATATTTAATTTTAGTACTAAATAATATATTTTTAATAGGTACAGAGGGATGAGGATGCAAACATGGTGACCGTCTTCTGGGCCACCCATCGAAAGGACGAAAATCTCATTGATGAGAGGGCCTCGCAGACCTATGTAAGTATTACTTTACTTTATGTTAATTTTAATATAACTTAGGCAATTATCGAGTATCCAAACTTTTTTAGGCCGAGTATCTTAGGCTGTGTGAGCGGGCGACTGTTAGTGCGCCTACAACAGGAGAGGCTGGTACTTCCTCGCAGCC
Source organism: Iris macrosiphon (assembly GCA_036927795.1). NCBI lineage: Eukaryota > Viridiplantae > Streptophyta > Magnoliopsida > Asparagales > Iridaceae > Iris > Iris macrosiphon. The sequence continues at coordinate 41,017,561 of JAYESA010000003.1, forward strand.
CGCTCCAGCTCCATCGGCGGACGAGCTATGGGTGACCGCCGCTGGTGGTCTCCTGAGGGGTACGTACTACGGTACGGGATCCTATAGCGCCCTAGTTGCGACGCAGTCATCTAGGGCCTCCCCGACAAGTGTGCATTTCCCACAGCCCTCGCAGTCGTCGACACGAGTCCAGGAGGCCATTGAAAGTCAGATTGCATCTCTCCTTGATGAGTTGCTGCAAAGGATGGAGGAGCAGCCCCGGTCCTAGCCGTAGGCGGACGATGTGACGCTCATCGTACAATTTGATATGCTCGAGCGTAGCATCATGGAGCTCCAGGAATTGACAGCTGATCTTAGAGCATCGACAGAGCGCAGCATGACAGAGCTGCAGGCATCACAGCTATCCATGGGCGAGAGGCTGACGATGATGCACGATTCAATGGTTCATAGCAGTATGAGGCTGTTATCTACCATGGATTCTTACTACCAGTGACTCACAGAGTTGGATCGGATACGTCCTCCTGGTGCGCCTACATCGATACAGACTCCACCGACGTTAATGCCTTCTCCATCGGCATCGGTATCGATTTCACGGGAGCAGTATGATCTGTTCTTATCCTTCATGCACGCCGGTGGTCATCCTCTTGCAGATCCACAGTAGTCCTAGTTAGGACCATTTTATTATTGATTGTTTGTATTTTAGACGTATTTTTTGTATTCTTTAGGACGAGGCTTTTAATTTGCTGTATTCTTTGTATTCTTTAGGAGACTCAGTTGTATGGATATTTGTTATCTTCTTTACGACAATATTTTCTCCTGATTCGGTTTTTAATTTCAATATTTTATTTTTTTCAAATTTTATTATATTATTTATATTAAATATATGTCAATTTATCGGTGTTGAGTGTTCAACCCAAGGGGGTCAGCGAACCCAGTAAATTCAACGGAGGGTTGCTCCGGGTCTATTTATACAGATTGTGAATTAATAACCTGCAGGAATAATAGTTTGGAAACAATTCAGTATTCATTTTTTATATTTTTTTACTGTATCATTAGTGATATTTTTAGCGACGTTTAGCGATGTTTAGCGACGTTCAGACGCGTCGCTAATTATGTCACTAAAAATGTTGCTAAAAATGTCGCTAAAAACGTCGCTAAATAAAGTCGATGTCCGTCGTAACTTGCTGACATGGCTGTATTGCTAGGTCATAGTAACGTCGCTATAAATGTCGCTATGCACGTCGCTAATTTGTGACATAAAGCGACTATTATACACGTCACTAAACGTCGCTAATCTAGCGACACATTTACGTCGTTAGAAAACGTCGACACAGCGACATTTGGCGACATTTTTTCTGTCAACGACTAGCTTAAAGGCGACTTCAGTAAAACGTCGCTAATTACGTCGCTAAATTTAATTAGCGACATTTTTTGACCATTTAGCAACTTTTTTTATGTCGCTAATTTGACTTATTCTGCTATTGTTTTGACAGTCCTGTTAGCTTATGGGACTGTCCAGATTTTGATAGTCCTAGTTTTATATATAAATGTGCAGAGACAGTGGGTTAAAACTAGGACTGTCAAAATTTTGACAGTCCTGATAGCTTATGGGACTGTCAAAATCCTGACAGTCCTAGTTTTATACAGAGAGTGGGTTAAAACTATCTATATAAATGTTGTAAAAGATACCAAAGTTCAACATACAAGACTCATTGCACAACATACAGTACTTCATTTTATTTCTTTCATAGTCACTATCTATTGCACTATTATGCTATAAAAGTAGAAGATGTTAAATTCCATTTCTAACGCATACAAAATTATAAAATGATACAGAAGTATAAGATGTATCAATCGATCAGAATATCAAAGTAGTCCTTAGGCAAGATTTTGGGATCCTCCATCTTCATCATCTTCTTATAGCCAGCAATTGCATCTGTGTAGGGTATCGTCGATGCGATCGCTTCCTCCGGTGCGTGTTTATACCAAAGCATAGAAGATGGAGGAATAGGAGAATGACCGATCAACCTTGGGATGATAAAGTATTGTCCGACAAGCTCTATCAAACATTAATCATATAGTCTGTATTCGGCTGAGGGACCGCACATTGGAACGAAAGTATTGTTAATGCCTTGTGAGATAATTATAATAGCTATCTTATACCTATTAGAGAATACATATACAGCAGATGGGACATCCATATAATGGTCTGGTCCGATAACTGTGTCCGTACAAGGTATGCTTGCCAACAAATCTCCAATAATTTTTTTATTGAGTATCTGCCTATAGAAGGGTAGACGAGACTCCAACTCCTCGTACAACTCTTTCCTAACCCATCTCCATCCTGCTTCAACTGAATAGCCATGATGTATTATAAGTGCATGATATCCACAATGGCCATCCTTAGGAACATCAACAATAGACCAAATAAAATCATGTATCTCAGGTAGGAAATTTTGAACGTATAGACTATATGAATCAAAGAAGTTAACTAAACCCTCCGCCTTGATTGTATTTCTTCCTCCTTCGAATAGTAAGCTTACTCTTTTTTTCGAAATTACCACACTTTCGATAACCGACTTTGACTCAACTTGCTCTAAATCGCGTTCAATATGTTCAAATAAGGATGGATCTCTTTTAGTTGACTCCACCTCCTTTTCTTTGCTCTACTCATTCTTGAGTGTGGTCTTCCCTTAGGAGTTCGAACAACAGATGGCTCTTGTAATCGAGTTATTGTCGGAACTACAATTTCTTAGATTTTAACCTCAATGGATCTTTTTTCCGGTTTTGATGCGACACACCACCTTGCATGAAGGAGTTTCACTTGTGGCAAAGAAAAGAAATTACCGTAAACTTCCACCATCGACATTATCGACAGATGTCTCCAACGTTGATCAACAATATCTATTGGAATATGTATAGATTGACGATGCTATTTGTTAATCTCATGTGCACAAGAAAGGCCGAGTAAATATCGATATGAACAACCGCAAACCTCGGGATCATAACCAAACAACTTTGACCTACCACTCTCCTCAAATAATAAGCCCAAGGCCTTGTGAGATACTACATCGATTAAAGCATCCAAGAGGTGTTCATGCTTGTATTTATGCTTTGCAATATTGAAGCTCGTCTCAAATGATATTACAATCTCGTTCACCGTGGAAATAATCATCAAATGAATCGATTGCCAAACGGAGACAAAATTATCGACCGATGACTGTAGATATCTTTTTAAACTTGAGTGTGATCCTTCGACCCAAATTATAGTGATTATGCCATAATGCTTCACCATGTTCGTCCATGCTAAGACGAATTATTCTTTATGTGGTTCTAGCCAAGTATCTTTGATATAAAAAATGCATGTCGGGTTACTCGTCTCCCACTTTTGTTTGAACATGTACCATGCTGTGTCGTAGCTGTCTGTAGTACTTGCTCGTCATACAAGACTCCAATCACTGTAGAATTCTTTGAAGCGAAGCTTGTCGATTTTACCGTCCATATTTTCAAATTTCCTCTTGCATTGAGCTTGGATATTTCGATTTATATGCCAAGTGTATAGTAGTCTATGCACATGAGGAAATACAATATTTATAACATTTATCAGCGTATATTCTCGGTCAGTAACAAAAATAGATAGCTCTTTGTATCCTGTATAAAGTGATTGTAGTTTTCTCAATGCCCAAGTGTAATTCTCTTGACACTACCACATTTTCTAGGAAATAATATTTTAGTCTTTTGGTAATTAATTAAATAATGTGCATGTTAAATATTTATTTATTTATTGTTAGCATGTTAGATTTATTTTTGGACTTGTGTTAATGGACCTAACTAGTTTAGTTTAGACTTATGGACCAATATTTAATTCTAGTTAGAATTGAGCCCAATAATTAGAAGCCCAATCATTATGAGGATAATTAATTAAGTTAAACCCATTAGACTAGAATATTTTCTCCTTAATTAATTTATTCATAAGAGGCCCAAGGGGTATTTTAGACTTTACATAGTAGCTTGAGGGAGGGGGCAAGTAAGGCCTATATAAAGGGGATAAAAACTTTCTCTCTCTTTCATTTTTTATTCTAAATCTAGATCTAGAATTTTTTTCAACCAAATTCCATCAAATCTCTACCAAATTTTTATCCAATTTCTTCCCAAATCACCATTGGAGACCAGTAGAGCAAGGATCTACAAGAGGGAAGCATGGATCTACAAAGAGGAGCAAGAATCTACAAGTTGAAGGCTCATTTTACCAATTTTGGAGGTTTCATTGGGAATCCATCTCCCAATAGGTAAAATTAAGTTTTTCTCCTTAATTTAGGTTCTAAATCTGAGATTTAACCATGAAAAATTAACCCATATACATAGGCTATCCATAGAATTTGGTTTTGTGTTCATAGGAGGCCTATTGAGAAAGTTATGGTACTTTTTGTGTCAATTTTGGGAAAATTTTGAGATTAACATTTGTTGTGTCTTGTGTGTTTGGGGCTAGTGTCATGTCCATAATTAGGTACGTGTAGGTCGTATCCCAACAATTTGGTGATACATATTGATTTGGGGATGTTTTCTCCGATACGGGACTTTGTGTATGTCACATTTTGACACGGACACGTAGAATTGTGTTTGACTCTTCGTATTATTCATAAATAATATATTAAACTTGCTCGTATCCTTCGGGGTACGTTTGGATGTGTGGTGGACTCGTGTCGCAAGCGTATCCTAGATCTAGTGGGATACGGGAGCGATGCACACCACGTGTTTGTATATTTTATTTCTAGATCTCATTCTATTATTTTTAGTCATTATAATATGTAATTATATGCATATATATATATATATATATATATATATATATATATATATATATATATATATATATATATATATATATATATATATATATATATATATGTATGTGTGTGTGTGTATCATATATTTATGTACGTATGTGTTATATATATATGTAGCTATATTTCTACATATGTAATAACTATTAATTATGGTAGTTTATTTATATATAAGTTATGTGTATATGTATATATGTTATTTATATATATATACTTGTATGTTATAATTATATATATATATCCTTGCATGATTATATATATATATATATATATATATATATATATATATATATATATATATATATATATATATATATATATATATATATATATATATATATATATATATATATACGTGTACGTGTATGTTATGTTATTAATAAATATGTATATGTTACTATATTTGTGTTGTTCTACTAAGGGTATTATTAGGAATATGTATATAAAGGAGTATATACATATTTATATAAGTTGTAGTTATATAAATAAGAGTATATATATATATATAATTATGTGTTATATATATGAGAGGGAGTAGCAGCAGCTAGAGTGACAGTTTCATCGTCGCTACAGCAGCAGTAACAACAGCAGTATCAACAGCGTATCAGCATTTTCAGCGACGACAAAGGTATCTTTTAGTGACAAATCTTTGATTATATATATATATATATATATATATATATATATATATATATATATATATATATATATTATAATTGGTATTTATGTATTAGTATACTATATTTTAGTAGTTGTAAGTTAGTTAGTTGGTTAGTAGTAGTCAGCTAATTTTTATTAGTAGCTTGATATATATATATATATCAAGCTACTAATAAAAATTAGCTGACTACTACTAACCAACTAACTAACTTACAACTACTAAAATATAGTATACTAATACATATATATATTGATATTTATCTAGCTAATATGTACAAGTATCTCTAGTTAAGTATTATATATATAGATATGTGTACATATATATAGGTATTAGTAGTTAGTGATATATATATATATATATATATATATATATATATATATATATATATATATATATATATATATATATATTTATATTAGTCATAAGTTTGAGTAGTTAAGGTATTTGATATATTATGGTTAGTAGTTAGTTAGATATATGTAGTGATATATATATAGTTGTTAGAAATATTATATTATAGTTAGTTCCTATGAATGGATATACATACAGTATAGTATTAGTTATATTTAGTATTAGTTGGGTTTATATATATGTATTAGTTATATGTAGCATTTTGGATTACCTTGAGATACCAAGGTAAGTATCAAGGGATTGAGGATACCCAAGGTATTGAGTTTGGGTATCAAGATAGAGGTTTAGTATTGCGATACCAAGTTGGTTCAAAACCAAGGTATCCCTTTAGTATTTGTAATTAGGATTTATATATTTAATATTACTTTATTATAGATATGTGATATTTATCTATTATTTGTGTATCATGAGATACGGTATCTTAGTATCATAAGATGTAGCTTGTATGACCTAGATTCATAGTGTATGAACCCAATATCATTGAGTTAGACTCTTGCAACCTAGAAATAGGTAGTTTGACCAAGTTTGACTTAGAGTTGACCTAGTTTGACTGTTTAACTTAGAAATGGCTTTATGACCTAGAAGTTGACTAGTTTAACTTATTTTTTTTCCAGAACCTTGTATTGATGTTATATTCCATATATAGGTTTGTGTGACACCAGTTCAGACAGTTTGACATTCATTGCTCTGGACCACACGCGAGTACATTCTCTGATAGTTTCTCATTTATGATATCCTCTATGTTTATTGTATCTAATGTAGATATCCATATTTTCTTGACACGATGGTTACACGGATTGGTATATCCGAATCTCGTCATGCAATGTTATTCCTTGTATATGGTATATCTTGTGCAGGTCTTGTTTTATTGATTATCTTGTGTATGTACAGACACTGATTCTCGAGAAGAGTCGCTATCTTCTTGGGGAATCTCGCGCCATAGCGTACCATGGTTGGATCCACTATACCAGTCGGGGTTGGGGAGTATCTAGTATAGATATGTGATCATACCCTCCTTGTATCAAGTCTTATTCTTGAATAGTGTTAATCATACACCGCACGTATGATTAGCCAGGTCATAAATCTTGTATCAAGTTTCCAAGTCGATCACATGTTAAAGCTGGTTCTCACTCACTTAGTCATTAGTATATTCTTATTCATTGCCATATTGTTCATTCTGTATTTATTTCCAATATTTCCTTTATTGGGTATCTCTTGTACATGTATATGGTATCTTATATATTCACATTTATTTACTGCTACATAGTTTATATCATTGATTAAAACTGCTGTTAGGGATGTACTTCGCTCCATTCCTGACTGAAAAAATATTTTTCAGAGGATCCGAGAGATTGGTGTCCGACATACTATGGACTTCGACTTATAGATGGTGCATACTTCGACCCACTAGTTTTGGAGTGACTGCCGGGAGTTTTAACTGGATTCACTAGGTAGCATAGTTAGTTTCTTTAGCACTTTGGTACCAGATTTCTTTTTGGCTCATATTTGAGAGTTTTTTTATTATTCTTTTGGTGTTGTTATATATTATATGGATAGTTATGTTAAACTTCCTTGATATCTTCTCGTGTTTTAGAATGTGATTGAGTTTTGTGTTGAGATATTGTTGGCAGAATTTATATTATTGTGAGATATTTAGATAGTATAGTTAACCAAGACAGCGTTCTACCGCCGATGCTGCGACGTAGGCTGGGCGTTGTTTCCGACTTGCATCCCTACATCGGGTGCGGGTCGTGACACATTTTTAGTGGTGGCCCATGTAGGTCAGGTGTAACACCTCGTTCCGTTTAAGCGGACTGCCGATTCAAACGACAATAGTGCATGTCCTGACCCTCTTTGCTCAGGCGAGAATACTCGTTTGAGGCAAAGGATATCCAGATTTGTCCCTACAGGTTTTTGGCTTAGGCTTTCAGAGGCTCGCTTGACGTATCGCTCAACCGAGGTGAATCATCGCTAAGGTGGGTGGCTACGGTAAACTTGTCTTTTCATAGCCAGCACACATAAAAGTATGGAATGCTATATTCTAGTCGCTAGGTAAATTACCCCCTGCATGCTAATAAGAATTCAATGCACCTAGATAAGGGAATAATCCCAACTTCTATTGCTTATGCTAGAACATAGAAATGAAACATTGCTTTTATATATGTTCAGACCCTCGCATGCTACCCAAGACCGTTTCGCTCGGGAAGTCCCCTAACGATCTCACTCCTAAGCCACCCGCGTTGCACGTCATTTTGCCTTAAGACTAAACTGTCCTTAATGGCTATGCCAGTGACTCATGTTCATATAGATAAGTCATCCTCGCTTAGCGGCTATCCGCGTGCGAGTTATTGCATCGCATCAAATGAACAATTGAACACCTGATCGATCATGATATAACGAATCTCGTGTTTGCATATGCCATTGCCTTGATTTCCATATATGTTGCTCGTGCTTGAATTAACAATGTTTGCCTTGGACAGGGAAGGCCCAATGGTAAGTTGGTAAGTCTCGCCGTGTTTTCTCTCATGTCATACGACGTACTGCCACACGAGTTAGGCTATTCAATCTTTGCATAAAACTGATCCTAAGGCAATTAGAAAGACAACTTAATAGTTGGTGCACAGAACCTATGTTACGTGTTTGGATTTGTCGAGCGGGCGAGTAGCTTCCCCACCAGTGCATTCAATGTACTGATAATTTACCAGGTTGTATGCAGGGTGCGGGAGAACCTCGTTCAGGGCAGATGCCTCCTTCGTGCGTGCTAAGGCCAGGAGTTTCCTCTGAAGCCTTGGAGCGCTGCATCTGGAACAGAAGCACATATAGAAGACATAATGTTGTGAACATTACCTGAACATCGCATGTACAATTATTCCACAATTGTAGTCACTTGGCACGCTTTTACTGTTTCAGAGAGAGGCTTGAGCGACTTGTAATCTCGGCTATGCGCCGCTTGTAACACATGTTTATATCAATAAAAGAGTTGTTTTAATTCAACTTGTGTTATTCAATGCTTCCACTTTATTGTTGACTCAGTGAACCTGTTACTAAATTGCCTATGCGTTTATGACTCCGCTGTACTCGGATAATCTGTGCGACTATGTGGCTTAGAACTCTTACCGCCAGCCAATGAACCACGGCCTTACACGGGCGTAGCTTACGCTCGTGCGGCATCACGCCCAGATGGGTCAAAGCGATCATTCTGCGGGAGCGCTGGCGCGGTGATTCTCGCCTAGCGGGAACGACCGATTTAGCCCACGGAAGATCGTGACATCTGGCTTCACAAGTTGTGCGATATCGTGGTAGTGCGATGACTTAGTTGTACTACTGCGAGCCTATGATTGGATATAGGATATAGTTATCGGATATAAGATATTAGGATGAGAGTATACTCAATCACAAATTTTTTGAGAGATTTCTGGGATGACCCTTGAGAATCTTATTGCAATTCTTATTTCAAATCTTTTTTCTTATTTTTGTTCGCTCTCACTTGTTGTTATTGAATGTGATTCTTGGTGATCGGTTGATTTTAATTCTTGGTGTTCATTATTGAGTTTGATTTTATATCGAGAGAAATTTTACGGACTAAATTACGGTATCATCTGATGACATATGTTGATGAGGACAGTGAGAAAGGTGAAACGTCTGCTTTGGTTATGGAGCATAGAGTTTATCGTACCCATATTAGTTGGCATAGTAAAAACATAGGGACCTGACTTCGGATGTACATATCTTAGTTATAAAATTTAGAGTTTCACGCAGCCATACCGGTTGGAGTGGTGAGATTCTAGATGACATGATTATAGAGTTGTATACCCTTGTTATGGAATCTATCGTTTATCGTAGCTATGCTTACTAGCATGGCGAGGATTATGAGTGCCATGATTTTGGATAAACGTGTATGATTATCAGATTGTGTCTTAAATTGGTTTTTAAAATATTATCTCAATACTTATTCATTTCTGTTATTATAGGACTTTATTCCATCATTCTTTAGCTTAGTAGTAGAGATACTTTCAGTTCTTTAGTCTAGTTCCTTATAGAGCTTCTTTCCATTAGAATCCTTGTTAGTGTGATAATTGGTGAATTATAATTAGGTATGTGTCGTGAGTATCAGTATTGACTGTTGGGAGTGTGGCTTGTGAGTCTGTAAGTGGTACTTGGTTGGACATGTGAGCAATAGGCATAAATCTAGAGATAACCCATAGCGTAGTACCTTGTAACAATAGTTCTATGATAGGTATCATTATAGATAGTATGGGTACTATCAGTGGTGGTTCTAGGAGTTAGTATCAGAGTCAGTATACCAGTTCTGGACAGTCATGAATTTAGGTAGTTGGGTGTTCCATGTAAATATTTAAGTATCAAGGAAATTGTGTTAGAAATCAATGTAGCATGATATACAATTGGGTTGTTGATACTTGGGTGTGTCAAGAGTAGAGGAATGTATATGCATAAAGGGTATTAGTGAGTGTGTTATAGTAGAATGGTACCCATAAGTGTATAGGAGAGAGTGAGGGAATAAGAATACATTATGCTAAGTAGTAGGACTTGTGATATAGGTTGATATGAGTAGATAGGAGTGTACCAGTATATGACTAATTATGAGTATATCACCTGATATTGAGATTAGTAATATGTTGGAAGCAATAGGTGGAGGAGTGTCTAGAAATTATGTACATGATGCACAGTAGATGATGAGTGTCGGTGTGAGTTCATGAGTATCAGAAAGTGGAAGCTTGAGTGTTAATATTATGTTATGGGTTAAGAAATACCAAGATTGGTCATGGAAGATATATAATGCATCACTGATTTGTGTATCCATCTATAAGGTTTGAGGAAAGATACATATACATTAATAGAGATATGGAACCATATGTCTGCCTTTGAGAGTGAAGTAAAACGTGTGTATTATAGAAGTTAATAACTAGTGCATTGGATGCAAGTGATCATAATTTCTAGTGAGTATGATGAGGTGATCTAATGATGAAGCTAGTATCCTAGAACCTTAAGGACATATGTTGTGTAGTTAGGAAGCTAGTGTTACTATATCAAGAGTGCTAGTGTTTCTATATCAGGGATTAGTTGAGTAATATTCTAGTAATAGTAAGTACCTTGTGTGATGATCTTGGATTGGGGTATCAGTTAATATGGGTAGAAAAATATTTGGGAGTAATAGTACAAGTGATCCAAGTAGTAGAGGAGGGAGACAATATATATATATATATATATATATATATATATATATATATATATATATATATAGAAGTAAGTAAGTATAGTACCTTGCTAAATTTGATTATAGAGGTTGTATGTATCAGAGAATAGTCCGAGGGGTATAAGGATACCTGTGAGATGTCATAGTGTTGTAATGACTAGAAGATAATTGTGTATGTATTATGATACTAATGTATAGGTGAGAACTTTAAGATGATTAACAAATTTTAGAGGATGAGTTGCACCAAGTATCAGATAGAAAGAGATACCCTAGTAACCAGAGACGGAGTACCTCAAGTATTATGAAAGTTTAGGCAAGCATTTTAGTAACTAATATAATAATATAGAGGAGAGATACGAGTAACTTGGTATGAGGATGTCATCTAAAAATACATATGAGAACTGGTGCCTTGTATAGAAAGTAACAAGATTTAAGTAAGACATCCTAATGGGAGTATTAAGTTGGACGAGGGTGTGCTAATAAAACACATGATTGAAAAGGTATACAAGTATTCCTTGCAAGAGAATGATTAAAAAAATTTGGTGATTACAAGATTTAAAACAGAACAATGAGGTAATATCTTAGCAGTATTTTGTATAGTTTCCTAAGTAGCAAGTGCTAGTGAGTTAAGCATGTCCATGACCTAGAATTAGAGTATATCACTAGTATTTGGAAACCATTAGTATTAAGAATATCTTGACTATGTTGATGATTAGTGAATGCTTAGTATGATAGAATAGGCCACAAGTGGCATAGCAGCTTATCCCGTACCAGTAGAGGGAGACACCCGACAGGGCAAAGACTGATTTCATGATTGTTAAGAGACTATATCCAAGTATGATTTCTCTTTCAGTAGAATGGTAGGATTGTATGTTATAGGATATATACTATTTTAGACTGTGATTGATGGGGTTTAACAATAGTAAGATTTGTATGAATAGGATATGACTGGCCTAAGAGAGAGGGGTAAGAGTTTTAATTTCGAGGACGAAATTCTTCTAAGGGGGTAGATTTTGTCACTACCACATTTTCTAGGAAAGGGTATTTAGTCTTTTAGTAATTAATTAAATAATATGCATGTTAAATATTTATTTATTGTATTATTTATTTATTGTTAGCATATTAGATTTATTTTTGGACTTGTGTTAGTAGACCTAACTAGTTTAGTTTAGACTTGGACCAACATTTAATTCTAGTTAGAATTGAGCCCAATAATTAGAAGCCCAATCATTAGGAGGAGGATTAATTAAGTTAAACCCATTAGACTAGAACCTTCTTTCCTGAATTAATTTTTTTATGAGAGACCCCAAGGGGTATTTTAGACTTTACATAGTATCTTGAGGGAGGGGGCAAGTGAGGCCTGTATAAAGTTGATGAAAACTTTTTTTTTCAAATCTAGATTTAGAAATTTTTTTAACCAAATTTTATCAAATTTCTAGCAAATTTCCATCCAATTACTTCCCAAATCATCATTGGAGACTAGTAGAGCAATGATCTATAAGGAGGAAGCATGGATCTACAAAGATGAGCAAGGATCTATAAGTTGAAGGCTCATTTTACCAATTTTGGAGGCTTCATTGGGAATCTATCTCCCAATAGGTATAATTTAGTTTTTCTTCTTAATTTAGGTTCTAAATATGAGATTTAACCATGAGAAATCAACCCATATGCATAGGCTACCCATAGGATTTGGTTTTGTGTTCATAGGAGGCCTATTGAGAAAGTTATGGTACTTTTTGTGTCAATTTTGGAAAAAATTTGAGATTAACATTTGTTGTGTCTTGTGTGTTTGGGGCTAGTGTCATGTCCATAATTAGGTACGTGTAGGTCGTATCCCAATAATTTGGTGATACGTGTTGATTTGGGGGATTTCCTCCGATACGGGACTTTGTGCATGTCATATTTTGACACGGACACGTAGAATTGTGTTTGACTCTTCGTATTGGTCATAAAAATATATTAGACTTGCTCGTGTCCTTCGGGGTATATTTGGATGTATGGTGGACTCGTGTCGCAAGCATATCCTAGATCTAGTGGGATACTAGAGCGATGCACTCCACGTGTTTGTGCATTTTATTTCTAGATCTAATTCCATTATTTTTAGTCATTATAATATGTAATTATATGCATGTGTGTATGTGTGTATATATATATATATATATATATATATATATATATATATATATATGTGTGTGTGTGTGTGTGTGTGTGTGTATCATATATTTATGTACCTATGTGTTATATATATGTGTAGTTATATTTCTACATATGTAATAACTATTAATTATGGTAGTGTATTTATTTATAAGTTATGTATATATGTTACATATATATATATACTTGTATGTTATAATTATATATATATATCCTTGCATGATTATATATATATACGTGTACATGTATGTGATGTTATTAATAAATATGTATAGTTACTATATTTGTGTTGTTCTACTATGGGTATTATTGGGAATATGTATATAGAGGAGTGTACACATATTTATATAAGTTGTAGTTATATACATAAGAGTGTATATATATAATTATGTGTTATATATAAGAGAGAGGGAGTAACAGCAGCTATAGTGACAGTTTCATCGTCGCTACAGCAGTAGTATCTACAGCGTATCAGCATTTTTAGCGATGAAAGAGGTAGCTTTTAGTGACAGATCTGCGATTATATATATATATATATATATATATATATATATATATATATATATATATATATATATATATATATATATAATAGATATATATGTCATGCCCCGATCTCCCGCAGGAATCGGCCGTCCCCGCTAAGCGAGAATTACCGCGCCATAGCTCCCGCAGGACGAACGTTTCAATCGGGACGCGATGTCGCGCGAGCCTGGGGTTGGGCCCGCCCAAGGCAAATACCAAAATGGCCGTTGATAACTAGTTCGCAGAGTCGTCATAGCGGAAACATAAAATGAACACAAGTATTGAATCCAAATCACGCTCTTTATTGATATAAAGTAAAGATTACATGTCACGCCCCAGTCCCAAAATACCGAGGGACTGACACGTGGCAATGGCCAGCAGCACACACTGATGGACAAACCCAATTTAATGGATCCATCAGAGCGTACTTAAGCTGTAAAATAAAGTCTACGACAACATGGTACAACTAATCTCATCCACACAAGATAAAATATGATCCACAGATATAAGAAATATAAATCATCAACCAGTCTCAACAAAGTGCTTCGGGGAACAACCCGATAAAAATCTGATACAATGGTTCAACAGACCAAAATATAAATGACTGAATAAAGTAAATATTGAGCATGAAACATAGATACTCAGGAAAAGTCTTCAGCTAACACCTCGACCTTGGGTGTCGGTATAACTCATGTATCTGCTCCTGCTGCTGTCCCGTATACCTCGGGATAGATCTCGTCTGCAAATCCTGGGGACATAATCCGGATCCAGGTCCTCAGGGGACATAGCAAGGTACAAGATAATGCAAGCCAAAATAAATGCAGTGCAGCAAATAATGAAATAAATAGGGTAAGTATCTAACCATCTATGTAAAATGCAAGTGAGAGCATCACGAGTACTCAAGCTGAGCCACTACAAGCTCTGTGTCGGGGAGCCGGTAGCAGTAATAATGAGTAATGGGCCAAGCTCGGGTTTAGAGTCTTGCGCCTCACAATAATAGGGGTTATATATATATATGATCAGCCTATAGCCTGTATGTCTCTCCCCACCCAATGTAACCACACGTCTCATGTCCACAATGTCTCATGTACATGTCACGCAAGATCATAGCTAATGCAGCAAGTCATATAGTATCCATGAATATAATGTCTATGTCATAACTTGTATCCTATACAGAATCACCATGAATATCTCAGGAAGATTCTGTCTCATGAATAGTGTCAAGTGTCCTGGGTTATAGTGTACTTGATAAGACAAGTACGATAATGTAAAGGGTCACGAATGTCCATCTCTAGGCGACAATACACAACACCGCGTATGGTGTTGGCACCCGACTATAATCGGACGCTAAGTAAGGCACACGGTCCTAGGTCAAGCATGCACAATAATATAAATAAAGCAAGGAAAATATGTGACAAAACTGTAGAGTTTGGCAAGGTACACTTGCCTGGGGTTGGAATACCAACAGCTGTCCCTGTATCAGTGGATCCTGTAGGTACTCCTCCAAAAGCTGAAATAAACATCACCAACAGTCTCAAAAAATATCAAATATCTAAAAATGCCTGTCCTTAAGTCCAATTTGGACACAGGGGCAAAAATGATATTTTCGGGTCAAAGTAGGGTCCACATGTGGGTCACTTTGCACCGAAAAGCATGTCAGGGTCAAAGGTTTCCAAATTCGTCAAACTTAGTGTCAACAAGTCAGGAACGATGATACAAACCCAACGGAACTTCCAAAATTGGATTCCGATGAGCCGATCACAAAATCGCCCGTCAAGTGGAGCCTGTGGGGCCTACGATACGCGATTTTGTCAACGTTCTTAGAATCGAACCAAACTTGGGTCACAGGACCAGCGCATTGCTACGAGTCCGATGGTGCAAGTTTCGTCTCGATCCGACGTGTGTACACAAAGTTATAATATGTTCCAGAACAGGCGGATAGGGGGCGTTATCGGCGGATACGCGTTGATTCCGGTGTGCACGCACATCCAAATCAACTTCTGCGAAATTCCGCACGTCCGTATCAATGATGCGCACGTTTCGGTAAAGACCGCGTGCGACCAAGTTGTCCCGTTTAGCGGGGCGCACTTAGTTCTGGGGTGAAACAGGGCGTTGGTTTTCCTGCTTTTGGATCACGGTTTACGATCGCCACAGAATGCGACGCACCGAGCGGATTATACGGACATCAAGAGGGTTACACAGTCTATGCGACACAACTGACGGAACAAAAAATGGAATAACGAGGAAAGAACGGGTTACCTGAACAGGGCTTCGTGGAACGAGAATTTCTCGTATCCGGAATGCTGCTGTGTCCGTGTCCTGGTTCAACCGTGTCCGCTGTGTCGACTCTATACAGGATCTGTGTCCAGGCAAGGGTCTGTGTCCAGAGACAGCTGGGTGGACTCGCCGGAGAAAGTCGACGCGTGCGGAGGCGGAGCGGGCTCGTCGGGGCTGCTAGGGGTGATCGGCTCCGGGCTGAGCGGTGATCGGAGCTCGTGTGCTGCGGGGGAACGGAGGTCATCGAGGTCGGGCAGGTGGCTAGGGCACGGGGCTAGGGCACGGGGCTAGGCAGGGCTCTGCGGGTGGTGGAGATGGTGGGGATGGTCGACGACTGGGGGTCGAGCGGGGCTGAAGGGCGGAGGTTAGGGCGGAGATTAGGGCGGCTGTGGAGGTCGTCGGGTCTGCGGGTTGAGTTTGGGGAGGAGATGATGGTCGTCGGTAGCGGAGCGGGGATGAAGTGGTGATCGAGCGGTGGAGGAGATGGTGGCTATGGGTGGTGGAGCTCGTCGGGATGGGCTAGGGCGGAGGAGAGGGGTGTTCTGGTCGGGGACGGATGGAGCAAGAAGGAAGAAGGCGACTGTCAGACTAGGGTTCAGGCGAGGCGTTCGTCGGTGCTGGGATAAGAGAGGAGTCTGGAGGGTTTTGCGGCGGTGGCGGGGCACAGAAGTAGAGGCTATATATAGGCCAGAACAGTGAATCTGGGGGAAATCCGATTTAGGGTTCGGTTAGGGTTTCGGGTCCGGGTCGGGTTTGATTCGGATCCGACCCGACCCGACCCGACCCGTTTAGTCTGGGTTTGTCTGGTTCGGTTTGAGTCGGTTTGGTTTAAATTCAATTAAACCGGGTTCAGTCAGGGTTTAATTAGGTTTAATTCTACATTAGTTTTTAGGGCTTTAAAAATATTTTCGGAGTCCAATAAATTCACAGAAAATTACCCTATGTCCGGTTTTCCATTTTACACCATAAAATATTATTTTTATAATATTTTAATATTAATTAACATTATTTAAAAAATCCTTTAATCATAAAATACCTTAGTTTTAATTTCCGAAAATTACAGAAAAAATTGGAAAAAATTGGAAAAAATTATTTTAAATTTTTTTTAGAAAATTAGGGTGTTTACAATCTACCCCCTTAAGAGGATTGCGTCCTCACAATCGAATAATAAACTACTAAAGGAAGAACTATTGAAATTACAAGAATGTTTAGGGTATACTTGCATCCACGAATAAGTGAGGATAACGCTGGCGCATAATATCCTCTCGTTCCCAAGTCGATTCGCCAGGAGAATGATATTTCCAAGCTACAGAACCATTCTAATTGTCTGTCCTCGTAATATCTTCTCACTGATGTCGAGGATGCCAACTGGTTGTTCTTCATATCTCAAGCTAGGGCCCACTGCGATCTCTGAATGATCGACTACGTGACTTGGGACGGTCACGTACCTTCTCAGCTGTGAGACGTAGAATACGTCATGCACTCCCTCTAAGGATGGAGGTAACACAAGACGATAAGCCACCTCACCAATGCGCTCCAGAATATCAAATGGCCCGATGTACCTTGGGCTCAACTTGCCTCTGCTCCCGAATCTAATAGTACCTCGAGTGGGCAAAATTCTCAAGAATACGTGTTCTCCTTATTTGAACTCTAGGGGACGTTTGTGCGTATCAGCCCAATGCTTCTGTCTGTCCTGAGCTGCTCGAAGATGATTCTGAATTTGTTTTACCTTCTCCAACATATTGGCGATCTATACTTTCTACCGTATAATGCCTCGAATGGTGCCATCTGAATGCTGGCCTGATAACTGTTGTTGTAGGAGAACTCCACCAAGTATAAATGATCTTCCCAAGATCCTCCAAAGTCTAGCATACACGATCGCAACATATCCTCCAAGATCTGAATCGTGCACTCCGATTGATCATCTGTCGGTGGATGGTAAGCTGTGCTGAATTTGAGTCTGGTGCCAAGACTCTCTTGCATGCTTCGCCAAAAATGAGATATAAATCTTGAATCTCGATCCGATATAATACTAACCGGCACTCCATGTAATCTTACGATTTGTCGTATATACATGTCAGCTAGTACCTCTGTGGACTCTCCAACTCTAAATGGCAAGAAGTATGCCGATTTAGTGAGTCGATCCACGATAACCCATACCGCATCTCTTCCGCTGGGGCTTCTTGGAAATCTTGTGACAAAATCCATAGTGATATATTCCCACTTCCATTCTGGTATAGGAAACGGCTGTAACATTCCTGCAGTCCTTTGGTGCTCTGCTTTTACTTGCTGACATACTAAATATTTTGCCATAAATCGTACAATCTCCCTTTTCATTCCATGCCACCAATAATACTGTCTCAAGTCTCGGTACATCTTGGTTCCTCCTGGGTAAACAGAGTACATAGAACTATGTGCTTCAGTTATTAACTCCTGTCTCAATTCTCCATTTGGAACATACAGGCGATTTCCACACCTTAATGTCCTATCCTCATGTATGCGAAGTCTTGTCTGCATGCCTGCTTCTGTCCTCTCTTTAAGTCTTTGAAATCTAGCATCAGTGGGCAATGCCTCTTTAATCCTCTCCACAAGTGACGACTTAACTTCGAGATTAGCCAGCAAGCCACTCTATCCTGGTAAAACAACCTCTATCTGAAGCTCCTGTAGATCTCTCAATAACTCAGGCTGTATTGTCAAGAAATAAGCCGTAGGCTTCCTGCTGAGTGCGTCTGCTACGACATTCGCCTTTTCCGGCTGATACTGTAGATCCATATCAAAGTCTGCCATCAATTCAAGCCAACGTCTCTGTCTCATGTTGAGCTCCTTCTGAGTATATACGTACTTCAGACTCTTGTGATCAGTAAAGATGTCTACCTTCTCTCCATAAAGATAGTGCCTCCAAATCTTCAGTGCAAATATAACTGCTGCTAGCTCCAGATCGTGCGTTGGGTAGTTCTTATTATGGACCTTCAACTGTCTCGATGCATAAGCGATAAATTTGCCATGTTGCATCAAAACACATCCTAGTCCACTACCAGACGCATCACTGTAAACAACAAAACCTCCTGACCCTGAAGGAAGAGTCAAGATAGGTGCTGTTGTCAATCTTCTCTTCAACTCTTCAAAGGCCTTCTGGCAGTCTTCTGTCTATGTAAACTCCTGGTCCTTACGTGTCAACTTTGTCATAGGCTCCGCAATCCTTGAGAAATTTTCTACAAACCTTCGGTAATATCCCGCAAGTCCTAAAAAACTTCAAACTTCTACAACTGATGTGGGTGTAGGCCAAGTTTTAATTGCAGCAACTTTCTCCGGATCTACTGAAAGTCCTTCTCTTGAGATAATATGTCCCAAGAAAGGCACTTTATCCATACAAAACTCACACTTACTGAGTTTGGCATATAACTTCTCCTGTCTCAATGTCTCTAACACAATTCTGAGATGCTCTCGTGCTCTTCGTGGCTCTTGGAATATACTAGAATGTCATCAATAAACACAACCACAAATTTATCCAAGTACTGATGAAAAACTTTGTTTATCAAACTCATAAACACAGCTGGCGTGTTGGTTAAACCAAACGGCATTACTAAGAACTCATAATGTCCATACTTGGTCCTGAAGGCTGTCTTCGGTATATCCTCCTTCCTTACTTTAATCTGGTGATAGCCGGATCTAAGGTCAATCTTCGAGAATACCCTAGCACCACTCAATTGATCGAATAGATCATCAATGCATGGTAAGGGATACCTGTTCTTGATGGTCACAGCATTCAGTGCCCTGTAGTCAATGCACAATCGTACTGTTTCATCCTTCTTTGGTACAAATAATATGGGGGCTCCCCAAGGTGAAACACTGGGCCGAATAAAACCCTTCTCCAAAATATCATCAACTTGTTCCTTCAACTCCACTAACTCCTTAGGTGCTACCCGATATACTGATGAAGTGATAGGCTCTGCTCCTGGAGTTAAGTCTATTGTGAATTCTATTTCCCGATCAGGCGATAAACCTGGAAGATCATCAGGAAATACATCCACAAACTCTGATATGACTCTTGGGTAACCTGTCTCCCCTTCTACAGATAGTACCCTAAGAGTAGACTGAACTCCTTGCTCTATAGCTCCCCGAAGAAACTCAAATTCTGGATGTCTAGGCGGTCTAAATATAACCCGTCCAAGTCGGCAATCAAGAGTCGCATGGTACTGACTTAACCAGTCCATACCAAGTACAACATCATAATTCGGTATAGAAAAGATCAGAAATTGAGCGCGCATCTCTCTTCCACAGACTACTACAGAATATGATCTACGGACGTCACTAATTGGGATAATTCCACCTCCCGTAAGAATTCTCTTAATCTTCGGAAGGGGTGCGGTAGCTACTCTATGGGTGGCTACAAAGCTAGCTGCTATAAATGAATACGATGCTCTAGAATCAAATAAAGCTACAGCTGGTAATGAAGCTACTAAAATAGTACCTGCGATAACCTCTCCTGCAGTAGCTTCCTCCTCAACAGCCAATGCAAATGCCTGGCCTCATCCCTGAGCTTGGCCTCTCTGCTGCTGAGCCTGCTGAAATAGAGCTGCCTATGGTGCCAATGGTGGTCTCTGCTGATATCCTCCTGGAGCTGGTAGTCTGGCTCCTCCAACTCCTGTCTGCGGTGCAACTATTGCTGGATAAGCTGGCCTTGGTGTAGGTAAAGCTAGTCTCGGTGCTCCCTCTCTGCGCTCAGTGCAGTCTCTGGTTGAATGCTGGTTAGATCCGCAAGCCAGGCACAGTCCCAACTTGCGTCTGCATTCTCTCTCAATGTGACCTACCTTGCCGCAGGGTGACAAGTAGGGAAAGATATGGCCCTGTGTGCTGTTCTCTCTGGCATACTCCTCTGGGACCATTTTGCAGAATCCCCATGTGATGTCCTGGATGGTGCTGATGTGATTGGCCTCTTCAGATTTGACTCCCTTCTACTGACACGCTCCATGCGTCGTACTGTTACAAGGACGTCGGTATATGACGTAGGTACAACAGATCCGATCAACCTCTGGAGCTCGAACTTCAGTCCCTCAAAGAACTTCTCAGCTTTCTCTTCCTCTGTCGAAATCAAGGTTGGGGCGAAGAGACTTAGACGAATAAATTCTACGTTGTATTCTTTCACTGACATATTGCCTTGGATCAGGCGATTGAACTTGTCTCTGAGTTCCAACCGTGCAACTGCTGGAACATACATCTCTTGGAAGAGTCTGGAGAACTCTTCCCAAGTGACTCGGTCCTGTCCGAGTCTCCTCTCTTCTGATAACCACTAATGATGTGCATTTTCAGTCAATTGTATCCTGACCGCAGTCATCCATTTCTCCCTTGGAAGTTCAGCTGCTTCCAACTGGTGCTTTATGTTCGTGAGCCATTCGTGAACTTCAGTTGGCCCCTCCTTGCCAGAAAAGGTACGAGGCTTGAGCTGACAAAAATCAGTGATATATCCCATCGATGGTCGCCTAGCTGGTGGGTTTGCCTGCTCCATTGCGGATACCAGGCTTGTTCTCAAATACTCTGCCTCATGACGCTGAGCCTCTTGCTGAACCTGTTGTTGGGCTTGCATCATGGCATACATCATCTGAAACATCTGTTTCCCGTCCATGGCTTGCCCTGGCGGGAAAACTGGCATCTGTGGAGTGAACTGTGGCAGAGGTGGGATGTCATCACGCCGGAACCTTGGATTAGGCTGGCCGGTTTGATTTCCTTGAGATGATTGTCCTCCATTCCCTGGTGTCACTCCGTCTACATAAGTAACCACAACATCGTGTGGCGTATCCATGGGATTCTCATCTCCGTTCCTGGGATCCATTACTCTGCAACCAAAAGATAAACTATAAGAACGCTCAAAGGAATCAACACAGGATGCAAATCAAGTAATTAGTTCGAGTTCGATATAGAGTTCAAAAATGGTTCAAATAATGGATGAGATCTTATAACTTATCCTATCCTTAGGGCAGACTTGTTCGGTCCCTAAGTTGAAACCGAACGATTTAGTCGTAGACCTGCATGGGCCACCACAAAAACCATGTCACGTCCCAGTCCCAAAATACCGAGGGACTAGACACGTGGCAATGGCCAGTAGCACACACTGATGGACAAACCCAATTTAATGGATCCATCAGAGCGTACTTAAGCTGTAAAATAAAGTCTACGATAACATGGCACAACTAATCTCATCCACACAAGATAAAATATGATCCATAGATATAAGAAATGTAAATCATCAACCAGTCTCAACAAAGTGCTTGGGGAACAACCCGATAAAAATCTGATACAATGGTTTAACAGACCAAAATATAAATGACTGAATAAAGTAAATACTGAGCATGAAACATAGATGCTCAGGAAAAGTCTTCAGCTAACACCTCGACCTCGGGTGTCGGTACAACTCCTGTATCTGCTCCTGCTGCTGTCCCGTATACCTCGAGATAGATCTCGTTTGCAAACCCTGGGGATATAATCCGGATCCAGGTCCTCAGGGGACATAGCAAGGTACAAGATAATACAAGCCAAAATAAATGTAGTACAGCAAATAATAAAATAAATAGGGTAAGTATGTAACCATCTATGTGAAATGCAAATAAGAGCATCACGAGTACTCAGGCTGAGCCATTACAAGCTCTGTGTCGGGGAGCCGGTAGCAGTATAATGAGTAATGGGCCAAGCTCGGGTTTAGAGTCTTGCGCCTCACAATAATAGGGGTTATATATATATGATCAGCCTGTAGCCTGTGTGTCTCTCCCCACCCAATGTAACCACACGTCTCATGTCCACAACATCTCATGTAGATGTCACGCAAGATCATAGCTAATGCAGCAAGTCATATAGTATCCATGAATATAATGTCTATGTCATAACATGTATCCTATACAGAATCACCATGAATATCTCAGGAAGATTCTGTCTCATGAATAGTGTCAAGTGTCCTGGGTTATAGTGTACTTGATAAGACAAGTACGAGAATGTAAAGGGTCACGAATGTCCATCTCTAGGCGACAATACACAACACCGCGTATGGTGTTGGCACCCGACTATAATCGGACGCTAAGTAAGGCACACGGTCCTAGGTCAAGCATGCACAATAATATAAATAAAGCAAGGAAAATATGTGACAAAACTGCAGAGTTTGGCAAGGTACACTTGCCTGGGGTTGGAATACCAACAGCTGTCCCTGTATCAGTGGATCCTGTAGGTACTCCTCCAAAAGCTGAAATAAACATCACCAACAGTCTCAGAAAATATCAAATACCTAGAAATGCATGTCCTTAAGTCCAATTTGGACACAGGGGCAAAAATGACATTTTCGGGTCAAAGCGGGGTCCACATGTGGGCCACTTTGCACCAAAAAGCGTGTCAGGGTCAAAGGTTTCCAAATTCGTCAAACTTAGTGTCAACAAGTCAGGAACGATGATACGAACCCAACGGAACTTTCAGAATTGGATTCCGATGAGTCGATCACAAAATCGCCCGTCAAGTGGAGCAGTGGGGCCCACGATACACGATTTTGTCAACTTTCTCATAATCGAACCAAACTTGGGTCACAGGACCAGCGTATTGCTACGAGTCCGATGGCAAAAGTTTCGTCTCAATCCGACGTGTGTACACAAAGTTACAACGTATTCCAGAATAGGCGGATACGGGGCGTTGTCGGCGGATACGCGTTGATTCTGGTGTGCACGCACGTCCAAATCAACTTCTATAAAATCCCGTACGTTCGTATCAACGGCACGCACGTTTCGGTAAAAACCGCATGCGACCAAGTCATTCCGTTTGGCGGGGCGCACTCAGTTCCGGGGTGAAACAGGGCGTTGGTTTTCCTGCTTTTGGATCGCGGTTTGCGATTGCCACGGGACGCGACACACCGAGCGGGTTATACGGACATCGAGAGGGTTACACAGTCTATGCGACACAACTGACAGAACAAAAAACGGAATAACGAGGAGAGAACGGGTTACCTGAACAGGGCTTCGTAGAACGAGAATTTCTCGTGTCCGGGATGCTGCTGTGTCCGTGTCCTGGTTTAACCGTGTCTGCTGTGTCGACTCTACACAGGATCTATGTCCGGGCAAGGGTCTGTGTCCGGAGACAGCTGGGTGGACTCGCCGGAGGAAGTCGACGCATGCGGAGGCGGAGCGGGCTCGTCGGGGCTGCTGGGGGTGATCGGCTCCAGGCTGAGCGGCGATCGGAGCTCGTGTGCTGCGGGGGAACGGAGGTCGTCGAGGTCGGACTGGTGGCTAGGGTACGGGGCTGGGCAGGGCTCTGCGGGTGGTGGAGATGCTGGGGATGGTCGACGACTGGGGGTCGAACGGGGCTGAAGGGCAGAGATTAGGGCGGCTGCGGAGGTCGTCAGGTCTGCGGGTTGAGTTGGGGGAGGAGATGATGGTCGTCGATGGCAGAGCGAGGATGAAGTGGTGATCGAGCGGTGGAGGAGATGGTGGCTATGGGTGGTGGAGCTCGTCGGGACGGGCTAGGACGGAGGAGAGGGGTGTTCTGGTCGGGGACGAGTGGAGCAAGGAGGAAGAAGGCGGCTGTCAGACTAGGGTTCAGGCGAGGCGTTCGTCGGCGCTGGGATGAGAGAGGAGTCTGGAGGGTTTTGCCGCGACGGCAGGGCACAGAAGTCGAGGCTATATATAGGCCGGAACAGTGAATCCGGGGGAAATCCGATTTAGGGTTCGGTTAGGGTTTCGGGTCCGGGTCGGGTTTGATTCGGATCCGACCCGACCCGACCCGTTAAGTCTGGGTTGGTCTGGTTCGGTTTGAGTCGGTTTGGTTTAAATTCAATTAAACCGAGTTCAGTCAGGGTTTAATTAGGTTTAATTCTACATTGGTTTTTAGGGCTTTAAAAATGCTTCCGGAGTCCAATAAATTCACAGAAAATTACCCTATGTCCGGTTTTCCATTTTACACCATAAAATATTATTTCCATAATATTTTAATATTAATTAACATTACTTAAAAAATCCTTTAATCACAAAATAACTTAGTTTTAATTCCCAAAAATTACAGAAAAAATTGGGAAAATTTATTTTAAATTTTTTTTAGAAAATCAGGGTGTTTACATTACAAGTGACACTAGGCCGAGATTACAAGTCGCTTATGCTCTCTCTCTCTCTCTCTCTCTCTCTCTCTCTCTCTCTCTCTCTCTCTTTTACAATGAATATGCCCTTAGGCTTAGAACTGATTACAAATGATCTGGGTGATAATGTTCCTATACATTATGTCTCATATATGTGAGCTCCAGGTCCACGCACCACGCTCTAAGACACCAAGTGCGGTCTGACGCCTCATTGCGTTAAACGATCTCCGAATCCATATGAGTTCCCCCTGCACCATGCATGCAGACTGGTTGGGTGTCAATACATTGAATGCACTGGTGGGGAGACCTCTCGTCCATGCTACAAAACAAGCACGTTCATTAGTTATGTGCACCGACTGATTTTGTTGTCTTTCTATTCTTTTTGCCTTAGGATCAGTTACATGGCAATATAAAGAAAGTAATCTCCGTGTCTGCTCAAGAGTGTCATAATAATGAACAATTGAGTTCGTCTTACCATTTTTTACCATTCAGCCTTCCCTGTCATATGCAGCAATATAAAATAATAATCTACTATATAACAAAGAATATTTATGAAGTCCAAGTGTTATGTCGTGTCTCTGCCTCAAGGCCCATTTTACTAGAACTATGTGTGATACCGTGCATCCATTCTAATTATGCAGAATGTCGTACAAACGTACTCCTTCCCGTTATTTCTTTTCTGAATGTGGATAGCCGCTATGCAAACATGACTTATCTATATGAAGGTCACTGGCTCTGTTAGCCATATTGGATATAATCTGTGATGGACGATTGTCTTCCTAGCTCGGTTGCTAGCCTTGCTGGGCCTCCTAACCGTCTGATGAGTCGGCGCCCATTGTTTGTGGTATTAAACGAAAGAATGAAGAAAGTGTATTTCAATGACAGGGTTTATGCGAAACTCGCGCCCTTTGGTTTACAAATAAACTTGTACAATTTAATCCTATACGAGGATGTGGGAGTACAATTTATTTAATCTGGGTATAAATTGCTATAGGTGTCTGATCTGCAGTCGATCACTTTAGCCCTTGGACCACGCGATGTTGAAGAAGTGCCGTGGAAGACAGATAGCAGCTTCGAAGGTTGCAAGAGAGGGTGGATGCACGATGCCAAAGTTGTCGATCCCTGCTCCTTGCCTGAGTTCTATACTCTCTCTCTCTCTCTCTCTCTCTCTCTCTCTCTCTCTCTCTTGACCTCCGGTTCGATCTTTCTTGGAAGTTCGACCTTGTTCAATCTTCAAGTTTGAAGTTTTTTGACCCTGTTGTTCGATTCTTCTTTTAAAGTTTTCGACCTTGTTCCCCATTGATAGGGGTCTCTATTTATAGAGTTTTGGTGACAGTGACCACTCCGTCGGTATAAAAATCGAGGAGTGGGAAGTACAATACCCCTTTACACAACGGTTAAGATAACCAATGCCTGCGTATAGATGACCTTTTGAGTGAGCATGTGACGCGTGTCCAACTAAGGGGACAAAACACGTATATTTGCAGCGAAGATCACGGCGTAGAAGCCACGTAGGTGTAGCGTCCCGCTTCGCGTCGACGCTATGTACAAGTGAGATGGCCTTGCTTGCTCCAACGGAAGTCTTCTCAGAGAGTTCCCGACCGATTAATCAAGGTGAGTGGGCAGAACTGCATTCTCTGATTCTTGCACGACTTAATAATGAATCTGAGTTTTAAATGCTTATTTGCTTAAGAAGAAATGTTTTCATAAGAAAATGATAGAACCGACTCAGCATGCTAACAAGAGAACTCACATAGCTTGTCACTGAAACGAATATGCTACCTAGCTAAGAGAATATGTATGCTTGTCCGAAATGAAATAGAACCCTTGCTATGCTAAGAAGATAGAACTGCATATTTTACTTGATGTGATAATAGACCGTGCCATGCTAGTCTCAACTAAAATATTGTTTATATGTTTGCTTGTCATCGTGTTTATATGGCTTGTCTTGAATGCTTGTTTCGATGTGAGAGTAAATGCTTGTCATGTGTGTGCTAGACTAGTAGCCCACCTGAGGTCCGGTCCTACGGGATCTTGGGGGTGCGGCTATTAGGAATGTGATACGATGGTTTAAATGTGCTTGTCATGTTGTGTGCTATTGTGATAGAGACAAGAGACATGTGGGTGCTTGCGGTGGATGGGGGACAAACGATATGTGGGAGACCGATAACGCGCCCTGAGCTCGGGGCATAGATATTAGAAGGGAGGATGGTGATGCGATGGGGTGAGACTAATAGTGCGCCCTGAGGATCGGTCCTTCGGGATCTTGGGGGGCGTGGCTATTAGAGGGAGGCGGTGCTTCTGTTGAGAAGAGTCGAGTCTGCATTAGAGAAGTGTATAGAGATAAGCTGCATTCAGGTCGTTAGGGAGCATGCTAGGCTAGCCTTCTTGCATGCCTAACTGTTTGATGCAGAGACGGACAGGGAACTAAAGAACGGTAAAACATATATGTTTATGCAATTGTTGCTAACTTGTATGTCTGCTGCAGGGATAACCGTTCGGCCATGGGTAAGAAATATCAGTTTATACATAAGCCTTCTTATTCATTTTGTCTGCATCGTAGAGACCACCTGTTAGCGTTTCATGCATTGCATTCGGTCGGACAATGGCTATTAGTGCAGAGCTGAACCTTGGCTACGGCTGCTTCGGCAGTAATGTGCAACCATGAGTCACAGCTGCTAATAGCATCAGATAAAGGAGTCATTGGTTAGCTGGATTACCGCTACCGATCCTGAGTTACTCGGGGACCGACCTCTGATTGATAGTTAACTTGTGTGCTTGAATGATAGTCCCTAAACGCTGCCTGTCCCTAGAATCCGTGCATATAGTTCACCGAACACGCTGCGCACACCCGAACAGGATTCCTCGTGCTTGAATTGGTTGCCTCGATTGATTGGTTGTTTGATTATGTTTTCAAAGAATGTTTCCAAACAATGTAATATGACTCTACTAGGACTGCATGTAAAGAACCTAAGTAAAACTAGCAAGATTACTAGTAATGCAATGTTTTGCCACATAATTACTTAGTGTGGGTTTCAGGGGGTGTAGCTTCTGTTCAGTTGCTTTATCTCACCAGTACTTGTATAAAGTGCTGACCCACCAAACAGTTTGCTTGTTCTCAGGTGCTCGTCCGTCTGAGGAAGCGATAGCCGTGCCTCATCCCAAGGAGCCGAAAATCTGGAGTCGATGCCTCAAGCTGCATCGAGTTTGTACCTGCTTTGAGCTGCTTTTAGATAGAGGGACATAATGTATGGAACAGTGTTATTGTAATCGAGAGAAGAGTGCTTGAGCGAATTGTAATCTCGGCCACGTGCCGCTTGTAACACTTTCGATTATCAATAAAAGAGACTATTTTTCATATGCTATTGAGTTCTTCACTTTTCTGCAATGTTATGTGCCGCTGCTTCAGTATAGAATAGCTTACTTGCCCTTGTATCAAAGCTTTGGCCTTGTGCAAGCGCACTTTAGGCTTGCACGGCATCACGTCCCGATGAGAACGATTGTCCTGTGGGAGAGCTGTAACGTGGTGATTCACGTTCAGCGGGGACGATCGAGCTCGCGGGAGATTGGGACATGACATAATGGTATCAGAGCGACTCGATTCTTTGCCCATTCCGTTGCTTCCAACTTTGAGATGTGCCTGATGTGAGATGCAATGAACGTTCCATACAATGAGTCCATAAATATTCTCAAAGTTGCCGGCAAAAAGTTTTCTGGATTTGTTTTCATTGCTTGAGATGTGATTTATAGATTTCGGGATTGCTAGAGTTTTGATTTGTGATGGTGAGGGATGAGGACTATCACTGCTTTGTGATTTCGTGAGTTTCTCCTTGAGTTTCGAGGACGAAACTCTTTATTGGTGGGTAAGTATGTAGCGTCCCGCTTTGCGTCGATGCTATGTACAAGTGAGATGGCCTTGCTTGCTCCATCGGAAGTCTTCTCGGAGAGTTCCCGACCGATTAATCAAGGTGAGTGGGCAGAACTGCATTCTCTGATTCTTGCACGACTTAATAATGAATCTGAGTTTTAAATGCTTATTTGCTTAAGAAGAAATGTTTTCATAAGAAAATGATAGAACCGACTCAGCATGCTAACAAGAGAACTCACATAGCTTGTCACTGAAACGAATATGCTGCCTAGCTAAGAGAATATGTATGCTTGTCCGAAATGAAATAGAACCCTTGCTATGCTAAGAAGATAGAACTGCATGTTTTACTTGATGTGATAATAGACCCGTGCCATGCTAGTCTCAACTAAAAGATCGTTTATATGTTTGCTTGTCATCGTGTTTATATGGCTTGTCTTGAATGCTTGTTTCGATGTGAGAGTAAATGCTTGTCATGTGTGTGCTAGACTAGTAGCCCACCTGAGGTCCGGTCCTACGGGATCTTGGGGGTGAGGCTATTAGGAATGTGATACGATGGTTTAAATGTGCTTGTCATGTTGTGTGCTATTGTGATAGAGACAAGAGACATGTGGGTGCTTGCGGTGGATGGGGGACAAACGATATGTGGGAGACCGATAACGCGCCCTGAGCTCGAGGCGTGGATATTGGAAGGGAGGATGGTGATGCGATGGGGTGAGACTAATAGTGTGCCCTGAGGATCGGTCCTTCGGGATCTTGGGGGGCGTGGCTATTAGAGGGAGGCGGTGCTTCTGTTGAGAAGAGTCGAGTCTGCATTAGAGAAGTGTATGGAGATAAGCTGCATTCAGGTCGTTAGGGAGCATGCTAGGCTAGCCTTCTTGCATACCTAACTGTTTGATGCAGAGATGGACAGGGAACTAAAGAACGGTAAAACATATATGTTTATGCAATTGTTGCTAACTTGTATGTCTGCTGCAGGGATAACCGTTCGGCCATGGGTAAGAAATATCAGTTTATACATAAGCCTGCTTATTCATTTTGTCTGCATCGTAGAGACCACCTGTTAGCGTTTCATGCATTGCATTCGGTCGGACAATGGCTATTAGTGCAGAGCTGAACCTTGGCTACGGCTGCTTCGGCAGTAATGTGCAACCATGAGTCACAGCTGCTAATAGCATCAGATAAAGGAGTCATTGGTTAGCTGGATTACCGCTACCGATCCTGAGTTACTCGGGGACCGACCTCTGATTGATAGTTAACTTGTGTGCTTGAATGATAGTCCCTAAACGCCGCCTGTCCCTAGAATCCGTGCATATAGTTCACCGAACACGCTGCGCACACCCGAACAGGATTCCTCGTGCTTGAATTGGTTGCCTCGATTGATTGGTTGTTTGATTATGTTTTCAAAGAATATTTCCAAATAATGTAATATGACTCTGCTAGGACTGCATGTAAAGAACCTAAGTAAAACTAGCAAGATTACTAGTAATACAATATTTTGCCACATGATTACTTAGTGTGGGTTTCAGGGGGTGTAGCTTCTGTTCAGTTGCTTTATCTCACCAGTACTTGTATAAAGTGCTGACCCACCAAACAGTTTGCTTGTTCTCAGGTGCTCGTCCGTCTGAGGAAGCGATAGCCGTGCCTCATTCCAAGGAGCCGGAAATATGGAGTCGATGCCTCGAGCTGCATCGAGTTTGTACCTGCTTTGAGCTGCTTTCAGATAGAGGGACATAATGTATGGAACGGTATTATTGTAATCGAGAGAAGAGTGCTTGAGCGAATTGTAATCTCGGCCACGTGCCGCTTGTAACACTTTCGATTATCAATAAAAGAGACTATTTTTCATATGCCATTGAGTTCTTCACTTTTCTGCAATGTTATGTGTCGCTGCTTCAGTATAGAATAGCTTACTTGCCCTTGTATCAAAGCTTTGGCCTTGTGCAAGCGCACTTTAGGCTTGCACGGCATCACGTCCCGATGAGAACGATTGTCCTGCGGGAGAGCTGTAACGTGGTGATTCACGTTCAGCGGGGACGATCGAGCTCGCGGGAGATTGGGGCGTGACAGTAGGTAGGTATCCCTCGTATAGAAGAGGTTGGCGTAGAAGCCAAATGACTGTCACCCTGGCGTAGAAGCCAAGTAGGCATAGAAGCCGAATAGGCATAGAAGCCGAAGAGGCATAGAAGCCGAAGAGGCATAGAAGCCGAACAGGCGTAGAAGCCGAATAGGCATAGAAGCCGAATAGGCGCAGAAGCCGAATGATCGTAGAGGCCGAGTGGTCGTAGAGACTGAGTGGGCGTAGAAGCCGCGTGAGCACAGATCCTGAATGGGCGTAGAAGCCGCTGCATACAGATCCTGAATGGGCGTAGAAGCCGCGTGAGCACAAATCCTAAATGGGCGTAGAAGCCCCTGCGTACCGTGCCAGAGTGCTGATGTGGACCTCTTAGCCGGAATTACGGCTTTTGAAGATATAATCAAATCTCTTGCAAAAATTTGCCACCATCTTATGCATTAAATACGGAGGCGTATTTTGAAGGTCTGCGGCCCTTCTGTGCACCCGTCGCAGAGACGTGCCTTGAGATAAACTGTCACCGCTCTGTGCAATTAGACGTGGAGACATGCCTCGAGTCCCGTACAAAGTGCAGCTTTTGACGTGGAAGGCGGTTTGTCTGCTGCGGAGCGTAAAACAGCTCATGTTTGCCTGTGTAAAATAAGGCAGCCTATTCCCTTGTACGTGTAAGAGCGGTTTACGCTGAGGGGACTTCAGTAAACGACGGTTCGGTGATGTTTTAACCAAATCCTCTGCATTAAATGCAAAGATCTACCATCATACTGAGGGGTGCGTCCCGAGAGGTCTGCCATCGTTTCCAGCCGTCGTCTGGGTAGCCGTGCAGCACTTTTTGTCAGGAGTCAGAGGTCAGATTCACTACGTGACTTGACAGGTTCATTTCGGGGAAGACGAAGCGTTCCTCGTACGTTTTAACGCTGCTTTGAGAGCTGATGATCTTTATGCCATGGAGGCGATGAAGAACCCTGTTTATGCTGGAGCGGCCTGGACGTACTGCACTTACGCAGATGGTCCTTTGAGCTTTATTCTTCACGCTGTGTTTTAGCGAAAAAAGCTCTGTTGCATGCTTGATGGCTCTGAAGGCCTCTGTTTACGCTGCTCTGCATCAAGAGGCTGCGTAGATCCTTCCAGCGTATTTTTTATGCTTCTACAAGACCCCCTTCAAAGCTTTTAAATTCCTCGGAATTTGAAACGCTTTGAATGAAGCATGAACGGCCCCTCGTAACTCGAAACGTTTCTGAATGGAGCGTTGAAACGGTCGATGCTGACTTTATGGCAGATTTATTGGGGACCGCTGTGATCTCTTTCGCCTATAAAAAGGCTGGGGGAGTTAACCTGTTCTCCCCATATTCCTATCACCATGCAAAGATGATCGCCGGAGTTCGTCGGGTCGACCTGAGGAAGAAGGAGATCATATTCTTCCAGCATGTAGGGAGCCGAATAAGACGGCGTCTTCGAGCAAGTGTCTACTGCAACGATGGATCATGGAAGGATATCTTATCCTCCCTTGCTCGGGATAATCAGCAACTT
The DNA here is from genome assembly GCA_036927795.1 of Iris macrosiphon. NCBI lineage: Eukaryota > Viridiplantae > Streptophyta > Magnoliopsida > Asparagales > Iridaceae > Iris > Iris macrosiphon. Next base: position 41,050,190 of record JAYESA010000003.1, read on the forward strand.
TATATGGCGTTGCCCCAGGAGAGAGGAAGGGTCGTCTTTGACCACACAGCTTGCAAGTGTTGTCTTCTCTCGTTGCCTCCGGTGACGAGAGTCAGACAGACTCGCTCTGTCCCGGCTTGAGCGGCGCACGGAGCATGGGACCTATAAAATCTATGCAGGCCCAGCTCTGTATCCTCCCGCCATTGATCATTGCCATGTTAGTCGGTTTGCGGCAACCGACTGACTGCTGGAGAAGATGGATGAAGAATTGAAGCCCAGCGAGAACCTGTCAGAACAGCTTCTGGGCGATCTTCAGACGATGATGGGGGACTCCTTTTGTCGACGGAGTTTCCCTCATATGTAATCATGAAAAATAGAGAAAAACCCTTGTAGATTGAATTTCCCTCATATGTAATCATGATTTTAATTTTAATAAAATCGTCTTGCTTCTTCATATGATCATCTTGCCATATGTTGCTGTGAAGTCTGAATATGTGTAGCTTCGACACATCTGAATCTTTACGCCGACTCTGATAGAAAGAGTATTAGGCACTGTCCTTTACGCATAGCGAATTGTCCATAGAACGCTGTCGAGCATCTTGAGCGTTTAGAACTGTCCTGCTGCTAGGACTGAGGGACCGCGTAGAATTCTGAACTGCTGCTTCTGATGAACAGAACTTTGTTCAGACTTCGTCTTCAAGAATGATCTCTCGAAACTCACTTGGAACAGGGTCGAGGTTTTGGCTGTCAAACTGAGTTTGCCATCTTGATAGACGAGATATTCAGACTGGAGTCTGGATGAACCTCCAATTTTGGACCCGAGAAGAGTAATTTCTCAATGTTTGAACTATGTATGCTTCGGGTACTTGGGATGCTCTGGGTCAAGAACGAGTATCTTCTGTGTGAACTGTTGGCAATTGACCGCTTTGGGGACTGTTCGAATATGCGGAAAGTCGTGGAGCGTGAAATCATCAGTCTGTAGCCTCCGGGCGTAAAACACCATCGAGCGTGAAATCGTAGACTTGTGGTTCCTGAGCGTGAAGTCTTAGGTTTGTAGCCTCTCGAGCATAAAAGCTACCGAGCACAAAGGCATCCGGGCATAAAACTATAGACTTATAGCTGTCGAACGTAAAGCTGTAGATTCGTAGCTGTCGAGCGTAGAAAGCTCCTTTAGCGTAGGACTGGAGATCTGTAGCCTGTGAGCGTAGAACACCATCGAGCGTGAAATCGTAGACTTGTGGTTCCTGAGCGTGAAGTCATAGGTTTGTAGCCTCTCGAGCATAAAAGCTACCGAGCACAAAGGCATCCGGACATAAAACCATAGACTTATAGCTGTCGAACGTAAAGCCGTAGATTCGTAGCTGTCGAGCGTAGAAAGCTCCTTTAGCGTAGAACTGTATATCTGTAGCTCCTGAAAAGAAAAAAATTTTGAGCGTGAAGTTTGCGGATCTGTTGCTTCTGAGCGTAAACTGAGCGCCACCGAGCGTGAGATCATCGATTTGGTATCTGCTGAGCGTAAAGTCATAGGTTTATGGCCTCTCGAGCATAAAAGCTACCGAGCACAAAGGCATCCGGGCGTAAAACCATAGACTTATAGCTTGCGAGCGTAAAACCGTAGATCTGTTGCTGTCGAGCGTAGAAAGCTCCTTTAGCGTAGGACCTGCTGAACCGTCTTGTACGAAAAACTTTTCGAATTTGCTGACTGTCCATCTTTCATGGGTAGTGGGCTGACATAGCATCCAATCATAATCCACCATTAATTGCGAGATTTGGTTAGGGTCTAGAGGAGTCCGTCCGAGGATTCGAGGAGTCGACCCAAACTCTATATATATCCCAAGCTTTTGAGAGAAAAACTTTTTATCTGTCTTCTGCGAAAGAGAGCTTTCGACTGTTCGAGTTTTTCTTCGTTCCTTCTCCGAGCACCTCGAGTCTTCAGAAATGGCGCCGAAACAAACCTCCTCCGCTAAGGGAAAGAGCATAGGTTCTTCTTCTCATTCTTCTGCCCCAGCGAGGGAGTCTTCGGTCGGGCAAGGCGAACTTCCTTCTGAGCGAAGTATCCCGCCGACGAGCAGCGCACCCGGTCTTAGAGGTAGAGCCTTTAGGGTGACAAAAACGACGAAAAATCCTTCGCACACGTTGAACGTGACCGCGCTAGGTCATCTTCTGTGCTGATAGCCTCCTTTGAGGAAGATGATGCACGGAGACGTTTTTATCTTTTACGCCCACATTTCTAATATGCCAGCGTAAAGACTCCATATTTTCGTAGTTCTGAGCGTAAAAGCTCTGGCTACCGAAAATTGGCGTATATCGTAAAATTTGAGTTTTACGCTTGTGGAGGGGACTGTCGGCGTAAAATAACCAGATTTGCACAATCCTGCGTAGAGCATAGACTGTCATTTCTTTGGTCTGTATGTTTATGCAAGATTTGTAATGACATATTTTCCTTGCACTTTTGCAGTTGATCTGGGTGAGTCTCCACTGGCCGAGGTGATGGGCTCCGCTGCTGGGATGCTGCACTCGAACTACCTGGAGGACCTGTCCCACGTGGCATTTCCCATCTCCGGACCCCAGTATCCTGAGGGAAGGGAGTTTTTGATATCGGCTCAGGGCGAGCGAATGCTGCTGAGCATGATCAACGGGGAGCCCCTGACATATGTAGACGGGGAGCAGTACATAAAGCCGGCTTTCCTCTTCGGGGACATGATTGACAAACAATCCCAGAAGAAGCCCAAGAGGGAGCCCTGGGTTTTCCCTGTCGGGAATTTGGTTTTGTACCTGCCAACGATGTCGAGGTATTATCTCATCTCGACTTTCTTCCATGCGACGCATCCCAGGAAGATGTCGTGGACGCTGACTCCTGATCTTCACGGGAACCTGGGAAAGATTGTTTATCTGAAAGGAGCCGACCGGGGGTCGTTTGTCAGTCGCCCTTCCGGCTTTGTGACATTGTTCAGGGGGCTGTGCCCGGGTAGTGTCCCGAGTGAAGACAGCTCAGTGATCCAGGCGGTCCAATTGCCGACCTTCTGCAACGACTTCATGGGACGAGGTGGGGTATATCCCAAGGAGAATCCTCGGTGCAATGGGTGGATTGCCCCAACAAACTTCCGATGGATATGCCTAGTTGACTGGGCCTTGAAGCACTTCCGGAGAGAGCTGGAGGGCATTAGACTGTATGCCGCTGTGAGTGCGACGAGGGTCGGGTTGCCTCCCAATCCTAATTTATTCTTGTCACTGATGGAGCGATACATTTCGCTCACTGGCACCTTCGCCACTCCACTGGGGAGCTGGAATTAGCCCTTCATGAGATGGCGGTTGTCTCGAGGCTGCCGATGGGGAATACCCCATATGAAGAGTATGTTCCCACCAACCGGGAGTTGGTGGACTTGGACCCTCGGGTGGCGGAAGTGTATCAGGAGCTGATGTGTCAATACTTCACGTGCACCACTTTTTATAACGAGTCTTCTGATTTGGCTCACACCACCAAGTGGATGTCCTACCTCTTCTTCCACCGAGCCAGGGCTGCCAAGTCGGAGAAAGCCTCGGGGTATATTTCAATGACAGGGTTTATGTGAAACCCGCGCCCTTTGGTTTACAAACAAACTTGTATAATTTAATCCTATACAAGGATGTGGGAGTACAATTTATTTAATCTGGGTATAAATTGCTATAGGTGTCTGATCTACAGTCGATCACTTTAGCCCTTGGACCACGCGATATTGAAGAAGTGCCGTGGAAGACAGGTAGCAGCTTCGAAGGTTGCAGGAGAGGGTGGATGCACGATGCCGAAGTCGTTGATCCCTGCTCCTTGCCTGAGCTCCGTACTCTCTCTGTCTCTCTCTCTCTCTCTCTCTCTCTCTCTCTCTCTCTCTCCCTCTCTCTCTTGACCTCCGGTTCGATCTTTCTTGGAAGTTCGACCTTGTTCGATCTTCAAGTTTGAAGTTTTTCGACCCTGTTGTTCGATTCTTCTTTCAAAGTTTTTGACCTTGTTCCCCATTGATAGGGGTCTCTATTTATAGAGTTTTGGTGACAGTGACCACTCCGTCGGTATAAAAACCGAGGAGTGGGAAGTACAGCACCCCTTTACACAACAGTTAAGATAACCAATACCTGCGTATAGATGACCTTTTGAGTGAGCATGTGACGCGTGTCCAACTAAGGGGACAAAACGCGTATATTTGCTGCGAAGATCACGGCGTAGAAGCCACGTAGGTAGGTATCCCTCGTGTAGAAGAGGTTGGCGTAGAAGCCAAATGACTGTCACCCTGGCGTAGAAGCCAAGTAGGCATAGAAGCCGAATAGGCATAGAAGCCGAAGAGGCATAGAAGCCGAACAGGCGTAGAAGCCGAATAGGCATAGAAGCCGAATAGGCGCAGAAGCCGAATAGGCGCAGAAGCCGAATGGTCATAGAGGCCGAGTGGTCGTAGAGACTGAGTGGGCGTAGAAGCCGCGTGAGCACAGATCCTGAATGGGCGTAGAAGCCGCTGCATACAGATCCTGAATGGGCGTAGAAGCCGCGTGAGCACAGATCCTAAATGGGCGTAGAAGCCGCTGCGTACCGTGCCAGAGTGCTGATGTGGACGTCTTAGCCAGAATTACGGCTTTTGAAGATATAATCAAATCTCTTGCAGTGATTTGCCACCATCTTATGCATTAAATGAAGAGACGTGTTTTGAAGGTCTGCGGCCCTTCTGTGCACCCGTCGCAGAGACGTGCCTTGAGAGAAACTGTCACCGCTCTGTGTAATTAGACGTGGAGACGTGCCTCGAGTCCCGTACGAAGTGCAGCTTTTGACGTGGCAGGCGGTTTGTCTGCTGCGGAGCGTAAAACAACTCATGTTTGCCTGTGTAAAACAAGACAGCGTATTCCCTTGTATGCGAAAGAGCGGTTTACGCTGAGGGGACTTCAGTAAACGACGGTTCGGTGATGTTTTAACCAAATCCTCTGCATTAAATGCAAAGATCTGCCATCATACTGAGGGGTGCGTCCCGAGAGGTCTGCCATCGTTTCCAGCCGTCGTCTGGGTAGCCATGCAGCACTTTTTGTCAAGAGTCAGAGGTCAGATTCACTGCGTGACTTGACAGGTTCATTTTGGGGAAGACGAAGCGTTCCTCGTACGCTTTAACGCTGCTTTGAGAGCGGATGAGCTTTACGCCATGGAGGCGATGAAGAACCCTGTTTACACTGGAGCGGCCTGGACGTACTGCACTTACGCGGATGGTCCTTTGAGCTTTATTCTTCACGCTGTGTTTTAGCGAAAAAAGCTCTGTTGCATGCTTGATGGCTCTGAAGGCCTCTGTTTACGCTGCTCTACATCAAGAGGCTGCGTAGATCCTCCCAGCGTATTTTTCATGCATCTATACCCATCCAGGTCGGTAGCAAGCCTTGCTGGATGTCCTGCTCTCGCCCGCTAGTCATCAGCTAGCTTATTACCAGGACTACAGTGGCACTGTCCTCCCGGACCGACACGATTCGGATGCCTCAGCAATCGTGTCGAGGGCTCTTTCTCTACCTGGTGCGCAACCAGTTGTTCATGACTATGCAACTACTCCCCCACTTTCAATCTTAGCCGAGGACAACTCTCAGATCAATCTTTGTCGAGGACTACACTCGGATCTTTTCTTTTTTATGCAGCTCCCTGATTAGAGACTGCCTCGGAGATGTGCATATTTCGAGTACCTTTCTTTCCTTCCATCTCCTAACTCGGAACGACTATTTGATAGCCTTCCTCGTCTATGTATGCAACATGATTTTTACTCTATCCTGTGTCATGTTCAGTGTGGTGCAATGCCTCAGTATAAACTCACCCTACTTTGTGGCATATATGTACGAAGCTACTACATTCCAATTCAATAATTTTGACTACACAAATAGCAAGTAAGATCTCATGTTCCAAACAATGATAAGGCGGGGTTATCCCCTTAGCTATGTGCGTTCATCACTTTTATTAGCATGCAAAGGTTATCGCTGAAAACTAGCATGTAATATTCATTTTTTTAGTGTGCAGCTAAGTAGAGACAGGTTCACCGGGGCCACCCACCTTAGCGATGAATCACATCGGTCGAGCGAGACTCCCAGCGCCTCTGAAAACCTAAGTCTGACTCCATTTGAAGATCCAGGTATGAATGCCTTTGCATCGAACGAGCTATCTCACTGAGCAAGGCGGGTTGGTTCGCTACACCGTGCCATTTGAATCGGCCCTCCGGGTTGAGCGGAGCGGTCGTTACAATATATATATATATATATATATATATATATATATATATATATATATATATATATATAATCAATTAACTAGATAAATATCAAGCTACTAATAAATATTAGCTAACTACTACTAACCAACTAACTAACAACTACTAAAATAAAATATACTAATACATAAATACCAATTAGGAATATATATATATATTCCTAATATATATATATATATATATATATATATATATATATATATATATATATATATATATATATATATATATATATATATATATATTAGGAATATATATATATATTCCTAATTGGTATTTATGTATTAGTATATTTTATTTTAGTAGTTGTTAGTTAGTTGGTTAGTAGTAGTTAGCTAATATTTATTAGTAGCTTGATATTTATCTAGTTAATTGATTATATATATATATATATATATATATATATATATATATATGTACTAGTATCTCTAGTTAAGTATTATATATATAGATATGTGTACATATATATAGGTATTCGTAGTTAGTGATTAGTTAGTAGTTGTATTAGATTGATATATATATATATATATATATATATATATATATATATATATATATATATTAGTCATTAGTTTGAGTAGTTAAGGTATTTGATATATTCTGGTTAGTAGTTAGTTGATATATGTAGTGATATATATATAGTAGTTAGAAACATTATATTATAGTTAGTTCCTATGAATGGATATACATACAGTATATTATTAGTTATATTTAGTATTAATTGGGTTTATATATATGTATTAGTTATATGTTAGCGTTTTGGATTACCTTGAGATACCAAGGTAAGTATCAAGGTATTGAGGATACCCAAGATATTGGATTTGGGTATCAAGATAGAGGTTTAGTATTGCGATACCAAGTTGGTTCGGAACCAAGGTATCCCTTTAGTATTTGTAATTAGGATTTATATATTTAATATTGCTTTATAATAGATATGTGATATTTATCTATTGTTTGCGTATCCTGAGATACGGTATCTTAGTATCATAAGATATAGCTTGTGTGACCTAGATTCATAGTGTATGAACCCAATATCATTGAGTTAGATTCATGCAACCCAGAAATAGATAGTTTGACTGGTTTGACTTAGAGTTGACCTTGTTTGACTATTTTGACTTAGAAATGGCTTTATGACCTAGAAGTTGACTAGTTTATCTTATTTCTTTCTAGAACCTTGTATTGATGTTATATTCCATATATAGGTTTGTGTGACACTAGTTCAGACAGTTTGACATTCATTGATCTGGACCAAAGGTGAGTACATTCTCTGATAGTTTCTCATTTATGATATCCTCTATGTTCATTGTATCTAGTGTAGATATCCATATTTTTTTGACACGATGGTTACACGGATTGGTATATCCGGATCTTGTCATACGATATTATTTCTTGTATATGGTATATCTTGTGCAAGTCTTTTTTCATTGATTATCTTGTGCATGTAAAGACACTGATTCTCGAGAAGAGTCGATATCTTCTTGGAGAATCCCATACCATAGCATACCATGGTTGGATCCACTATACCAGTCAGGATTGGGAAGTATGTAGTGTAGATATGTGATCATAACCTCCTTGTATCAAGTCTTGTTCTTGAATAGTATTAATCATACACCGCACGCATGATTACCCAGGCCATAAATCTTGTATAAAGTTCCCAAGCCGATTACATGTTAAAGCTGGTACTCACTCACTTAGTCATTAGTATATTCTTGTTCATTGCCATATTGTTCATTCTTTTATTTATTTCCAATATTTTCTTTATTGCGTATCTCTTGTACATGTATATGGCATCTTGTATATTCATATTTATTTACTGCTACATAGTTTATATTATTGATTAGAACTGTTGTTAGAGATGTACTTCGCTCTATTCCTGACTAAAAAAATATTTTTCAGAGGATCCGAGAGATTGGTGTCCGACATACTATGGACTTCGACTTATAAATGGGGCAGACTTAGACCCACTAGTTTTGGAGTGACTGTCGGGAGTTTTAGCCGGATTCACTTGGTAGCATAGTTAGTTTCTTTAGCACTTTGGTACCGGATTTGTTTTTGGCTCATATTTGAGAGTTTTTTTATTGTTCTTTTGGTGTTGTTATATATTATATGGATAGTTATGTTAGACTTCCTTGATATCTTCTCATACTTTAGAATGTGATTGAGTTTTGTATTGAGATATTATTGGCAGAATTTATATTATTGTGAGATGTTTAGATAGTATAGTTAACCAAGACAGCGTTCTACTGTCGATGCTGTAGCGTAGGCTGGACGTTGTTTCTAACTTGCATCCCTACATCGGGTGTGGGTCGTGACACCTCTACTGTCTCACTCTTCATAAAACAAAAAGCGACTGAAAAGTTTTCCCCCTAGACTTAAACCCAACAATGTGAAAAAGAGACATCTTGAACTTATTGGTCTTATATATACAATCAAGGGCCAACACGTCTGCGAAGGACCTAGCCAAGTGTGTGCAATTAGGATGAGCCCAAAACAATGAAAGGAGTTCATCATTTTGTGGATGTCTTCTATGGTACTCTACGTAGTGATGCTCCCCAAGCAACTTCAATACTTGCTACATCGCCATTCTTTCTTTCATACTATTATATTTTGCTCTCGCCAAACTATTATAGATCATCCTCATGGTTGACTTGTTCTTATATTCTTTTTGTCGCACGGCAGAATAAATTTATTTGGGTGTAACTCCGAAAAGGAACAGTTCTTCAACCAACTTTCTCTCATTCTTGTTCAACCGTGCCACGTAGGCATGACCCATAAGTGTCTCAAAAATATGATAATTGTGTATTCCATTCTTAACTTCGACTATCCACTTCACATCTTCTACTTTTACAATCAACACCTTAAATGGACAACCATATTTTCTCGTCCCAACATTTTTCTTCGGAATTTTTTTTTCAACAACACCATTTTTTTTTCGATGCTGCCTGGACACATGTCCTCTTTCGCAGCCCAGCTCTAAATATTTTTGGCCCGACCGAGATCTAATCGATCTTGCAATGATAATGACTATGTTATATCATCTTCCAAATTCTCTGCACCAATCTAATGCTTCTTCGTGGGATGCAAATCGAATATCCGTTGAGAATACCTTCTCCACATCAACCCCAATAGCAGGATATACCACAGCATCTGTGTGGTGCCCCGTTCCCCCTATTCGGGGAGTGCAGCTAAGAAATACAAGACAGTATCGTTCGATCGGGATATATTGAAACAAGATCTTATCCTCGTTATGGATTTGCGTCTTTGGAATCAATTCCCATATTCAGTGGACCGTGCCCCCAAGATCGACTTAGTGGCAGAGTCAGGAGGGACCTCTCCGCTGCAAGTTTTTCTTGCCTCAGTTTTCGCTGTCGCTTTGTTGCTTTCATGCTTTGAGTTGGTTTTCAGATTTGCTTACATTTTTTTGAACGGTTTTGATGGATTTCATTATTTTTGTTCATTTAACTGCACTTCAATTTCGAGATTGGAAAGAGTGGAAGAGGTATTGATCAGCTGTTCGTGGCAATGCTGGTGAACGAGCAGTAGACAATGCACAAGCGGAGTCCTGAAGCACCTTGTTCCTTCCTTTCTCTAACCAACTTGTGAGTGGCTTATATTTGATTCAGTTAACCCTTCTTCCAAGTCTTCACATCTAAAAATCTTGTATTCTTGCTTGCCCCAATCAAACGATACCAAGTAATAACTAAGATATGTTAAGATAAAAAGGAATAGACTTGGATTATATTGCTTGTCAATCAACTTGTGAACAGTTACTTATTTGCATGATTATTCGTATTGGAATATTCGTCATATGCATAAATACAAGTTAGAATGTATGCTTCTTCTTTAAAATTATGCTATGTAAAGAACTCATCCTAAAATGCAATAAACTGAACAGGAAGACTATACAAAAATAGATCTTACCCTGTTAGTGTCATGTGCCTGATATTGTCGTGAAATGCCTCAACTGCTAACTTAGTATACTCCGTTTGATCACGAAAAACTTGTGCACAAGGTTTTAGTTCCTATGGACGGTCGCTGGGGCACTGGCACCGATCCGATCCGGAGAGAACTCCTAATAGTCACCTGCTATAGGACGGAATGGCCTGTGAACCCCTGATCTATACATCGTACTATATTCTGTACTGAGACTAGAACCATCCATTATGGTAACATACCAGTGATCCCTATATTTATTTAAACCTGTGCAAGCTAACTTGTGTCTTCGTAGCAGGGAAGGACATGGTAAGTATTGTGCAGGTGGTTCAGACGGACAGATAAAAATAACACCGAACGGTGGCAAGTTTATTTCAGTAATTTTTATATACTGCTTTCTTGTAAAATAAACTAAGTCAAGATATAAAGACCATAAATAATATGCATGCTTCATTTAAACAATGTGTTGATTGGTATAGTTGGATTAGCTTGCCTTCACTAGTACGTTTTGATGTACTGACCCTCGTTGAAACAGGTTCCCCACACTAAGGAGATTCGAGCGAGGAGCCAAAGTCATTCTCCAATCCAGTTCAGCTATAGGCGCGTCCTGATCGTGCCATCCTTTGAAGTATATTGAAGCAAGGAGCTAGCAACGCAAGGTCAATGCAGCTCCGAGGAAAAGCCATCATCCCGCCTGGAGGTCCTTTATTTTGAAGCTTTAGTAAAGGATGTAATGTACAGGACAACTATCTCATTTTGTGTCAATATTTTGTAAGCTCGTGCGACAACCTTATGAATTGTTCAATGGTTTGTAATAGATATCCATTATCAATAAAGAGAACTTTTCCATGTTTCAACTTTGTGTTTAATTTATCTGCGTACTCTGAATATGTGCTCGCTATGCAAAATACCTTAGCCTTGTGCGGTACGCAACCTAGGCCCGCATGGCGTCATATCCGGGGGACGACTATCGATTACACAGAATCAGGGCATGACATATTGGTATTAGAGCATAACTTCAAGTTTCTTTGACCTTCGTGCTGGAAAAGTTCCTCTAAAGATCAAATTCTTGTGCGAACTCTTGAACTCGTTAGGCCAAAATAAGATACGTCTATATAATGAGTACATAATACATTATAATCCTAATGTAATTTATCTTCTTTTGAAGGAATGGCACAAGCGCAATCATCGACGCTAGCACCAGGCGAGACACAAGCCCAATAAAGCAGTTCCGGCACTTCGAGAAGTTCTCGGAGCCAAAGAGCCATGTCTTGTGTTGACCCCATTCAACAAATGATGTGGATGTTGGAGGCAAACCAACAGAGGAAGGAGGCTCGTTATGAACGGGTAGAAAAGCGAGCGAAAGAGAGACAAATCCAGTTTTAAGACCATATAGAAGCTCGATTCTCAGTCCAACAAAAGCAGGTAGATACCTTGCACCAGATTGTTCATACCTTGGCCTCCAACTAGTTTGCGGTAACAACAGTGACACCGGTGGAGCAACCTATACTTGAAGTCGAGACGTCTCAGACTCCAAGGAAGAATGATGTGATTGCCTTCGACTTTGGCGACTTCAAGAAAGTCTGCAACATGCCATTTAAAGGGACTGGGGATCCAATCATGGCTCTAGATTGGTTGGCCGAACTGAAAGACCACTTCAAACTCCTGGAGGTGCCCGGACAGAAGCCTATTACGTATGCCCAACTCCAGCTTCGTTTAAATGTGCATGATTGGTGGGACGTGCATCGAAGGTCTCTTCCAACAGACGATAATGAAGAGATGATTGCATGGGCTACTTTCTGTGGCACATTTGAAAAGGAGTTTATACCCCCTCTTGTACGTTGTCAGAAAGAGAACGAGTTCATGCAACTACGCCAAGGAAGCATGATAATAAAGCAGTATTCCGTCAAATTCAACTGGCTCGCCAAGTTTGCCAGCTCCTATTTACCTGATGCGGCGAGTCATGCCAGACGATTTAAAGGCGGTATGCATCTTGCCATCCATGCGTACGTGGTCGTTCCTCAGTACCAGACGATGATAGAAGTCTTGAATCATGTCCTTTCTCTTGAACCGCGGTATCCTCACATTTCTTCCGGCACTTTGCATACCTCCAATCATAAACGCCATAGCAAAGAAAGAGAAACAATGCTTTAAAGCGTCAAAATAATGACGGTCGGCAGAAAGGAGATTCATACCCAACCTGTAACTTCTGCAGGAAGCCTAGACACACCGAGAAAGATTATCGTAAGAAGCTTGGGACATGCCTCCGTTGTGGTAATCCAACCCATCAGATTAATGTTTGTCCATTTTCCTCAAATCGTCGTCCTCAACATCCAAATCAGGCTACTGCACCCAGGCCTACAGAGCTGCGCCTCAGCAAGAGCATTGCCAAGCTCAAGGTCGGGTCTACACAATCACACGAGAAGAAGCTCTGGCCTCAGATACTGTTTTGTCAGGTATATTACTTTTTAATAACATACCTGCACATATGCTATTTGATTCTGGTGCAACGTATAGTTTCATATCCATGAATTTTGACATGGAAAACAATATAGAAATGACATCGTTGTATCTAGATAAAGTGTTAGCACCCCCTCCGGCACGAAAATACATGTCTGTTTAGTATGCCAAGGTAGTTATGTCTGTATTGGAGGAAGAAAGCTATCGTTAGATATTTTAGTTCTAGATGTTCGGGACTATGATATTATTTTGGGAATAGATTCGCTCGGCGCCTGCTTGGCAACTATTGAATGTGCAAAAAAATGAGTCATCTTCCGCCTGCCTGGAAAAGCTAAATTTTGCTACACGAGTAGTCCAACAACTGATGCGACCAGGGCCTACGTGGTGATTTTTGCGATATCTGCTCGACGAATGCTACAATCAGGCTACTAGGGATTCCTAGCGTCGGTTCAGGACACACAGCTGGATTACGCAAACATTGAGTCTTCTTCCGTTGAGGCGGAGTTCCCGGATGTGTTTTCGAGCGAACTACCCGACATGCCACCTGGCCAAGAGATCGAGTTCAGCATCGACATTCCCGAATACTCAGCCAATTTCTAAGTCTCTACACAGAATGGCCCCTACTGAACTGAAGAAGCTAAAGTGCCAACTGCGAGAGCTACTAGATCGTTGGTTCATCCGTCTGAGCGTGTCTCCTTAGGGCGCGCCTGTGCTCTTCGTAAAGAAGAAAGATAAAATGTTACGCCTCTGCATCGATTATCGGGAGCTGAATAAGGTCACCATCAGAAATAAGTATCTTCTGCCAAGGATAGATGACCTGTTTGATCAGCTGCAAGGGGCAACAGTATTCTCGAAAATTGACCTTCGCTCATGCTACCACCAGCTAAAGATTAAGCCTGAGGACATGCCAAAGACTACATTTCAAACCCGTTATGGGCACTACGAGTTTTTTGTTATGTCGTTTGGTCAGATGAATGCCCCTGCCATTTTTATGGATTATTTGAGTCGAGTGTTCTGACCATTCCTTGATAAATTTGTGGTCGTTTTTATTGACGACATCTTGGTATACTCAAAGAATAAGGATGAACACGCAGGATACTTGCGAATGGTGCTTCAAATCCTTCGAGACAACAAGTTGTATGCCAATCTTAGTCGAGTTCTGGTTGGATAACATAGCCTTTCTTGGGCATATTATTTCTGCAACGGGCATCTCGGTTGACTCTAAGAAAATAGAAGCCATTGTGCAGTGGAAACGGCCAGAGTCAGCTAGCGATATACGGAGTTTCCTTGGTCTGGCAGGCCACTACCGTAGATTTATTAAAGATTTTTCTAGAATTGCATCACCTCTAACTTAGCTCACTCGAAAAATAGTAATATTCGTGTGGACAGACGACTGTGAAGCTTTGTTTATGGAGTTAAAGTAGTGCCTCATCTCTGCACCAATTCTTACCCTTCCAGATGGACCAGATGACTTCAAAATATATAGTGACACCTCTGGTAAGGGATTGGGATGTGTCCTTATGTAACAGGACAAAGTGATAGCCTTCACGTTGAGGCAGTTAAAGCCTCATGAGAAGAATTACCCAACACATGATCTTGAACTAGCAACGGTGGTGTTCGCGTTGAAGCTGTGGCACCACTATCTTTATGGTGTACCATACGAGATCTATACAGACCATAAGAGCTTAAAATATCTCTACACACAAAAGGATTTAAATCTTCGTCAATGACGTTGGCTTGAACTTCTTAGCAACTTTGACTTAATGATCAGATACATGCTTGGCAAGGGAAACGTTGTAGCTGATGTACTGAGTCGAGTGTTCGTTGGAAGTTTGGCTATTGATGACAAGCTGCATCAAGATCTTGAATCTTTGGGCATTATACTACTAATCAGATATAAAAAGAGGGCACAAGTGGCTCAACTGCGCCTCGAACCAGACTTGTTACAAAAGGTCAAGTCGCTCAGAAGGATGACTTGTTCCTGCAAAAGATGCAAGGTCTTATCTCAGCAGAAAAGACAACTGACTTTACGATAGGCACGGACGGGATGATCCGAGTGAAGGAAAGATTGTGCATTCCAAATAATGCAGCCCTCAAAAAGGAGATACTCACGGAAGCTCATTATGCTAGTTAAACTTCTCATCCGGGTAGCACAAAGATGTATCGAGATCTTCGTATGACATTTTTGTGGCACAGCTTAAAACGATATATGGCACTGTTCATGTCGCATTGCATGGCTTGTCAGAGGGTAAAGGCCGAGCACCAGAAGCTGGGCAGAGAGATGCAGAACCTCGCTATACCAAAGTGGAAATAGGAACATATTATAATATCCTATTTCGCTCAAGCGGACTGCCAATTCAAACGGCAAAAAGGCAATGCCCCGACCCACTTTGATCAGGCGAGAATACTCGTTTGAGGCAAAGGATATCCAGACTTGTCCCTTCAGGAGTTCGGCTTAGGCTTTCAGAGACTCGCTCGGAGTATCCCTCAACCATGAGGAATCATCGCTAAGGTGGGTGGCTACAGTGAACTTGTCTTTGCTTAGCCATCACACTTAAAATATGGAATGATACATGCTAGTCGCTAGGTGAATCACCCCCTGTATGCTAATAAGAATACAACGTACCTAGCTAAGGGAATAATCTCAACTTGTATTGCTTATGCTAGAACATAGAAATAAAATATTGCTTATATTGAGACCCTCGCATGCTACCTTTGCCTTGTGCAACTGGACCCTGTTATGCCTCGATAGAACAATATGTATATGATCTTTTTAGTGCACTGTTCACTTGTTTACACTGTACGACCCTAGATCATGTCGCTCAAAAAGTTCTTTTACGGTTTTACTCCTCGGCTTACCTTCGAGCCTGAGCTAACGTGAATGCTTATGAATGAAATGCTTGCCTGCTTATACGTTAACTTGCCAAACTCAATGTTTGCCACATAAAACTTATGCCATAAGCAAGTAACACTATCGTGTATTGTTCATGCATTGAGTTAGCTAGAAGACTATCGGACAGTCCTTCTGTGTAATTGAACCTGCAATTATCCAGGACCGTTAGGTCACCAAGGCAGTCCCCGCACCAGGGGTATACATCAAGAAAATTTGAATACTTAACTGGAATCATGTTAAGTTTACATCAGAATGATAATCATACCAAGTTTATATCTAAAGAGAATCGTGTCAAGCTAAACAAGAATCACAGTTCATAGAACAACGCTCGTTGATCAAGGAGACTATGCATGTTATGTGACTGTCTCGTGCTCGTTGATCAGGAAGACTATGCAAAGACAGATCATGCTATGTGATTGTCTCATTCTCGTTCAGAATAAGAACTATGGATTATCATGTCAAGTTATGGATTTGGAAGACCAAGACTACGTGTCACAGACAACTTGGAATCAAGAAGAATCTTCAGATCTTGTTCCATGGGCGATCTCTGGGGCACTGGGGCGGATCCGATTCGGGTGAAACTATCGAATAATTTCTGACTGAGCGGGATAATGAAAGCGACACATGCACCTTCGTCATCTATGCTCCGAGATTATTAAATTGGTCCTTTATGGCTATGCCAGTAACAATCGTTCATATAGATAAGTCATCCTCGCTTATCAACTATCCGCGTGCGAGTTATTACATCGCATCAAAGATAATTCTGAATCAGCTAAAACAATATGAATATGAAATACATGTATGTATGGAACACTTCAGCATCATATGCAACACACTTGATTTTATGTGTAACTCGTGCACCCGATATGAATCTCGCATTAAAAAACTTGTATTTGCATATGTTATTGCCCCTGAGTGTTTATACGTGATTGTGCTTGAATTAACTTAGTTTGTCTTGGACAGGGAAGGACAATTGGTAAGTCTCGCCGTGTTTCCTCTTATATCGCACGATGCACTGCCACACGAGTTAGGCTATTCAATATTGCCATAAAACTAATCCTAAGGAACTAGAAAGATAACATAATAGTTGGTGCACGGAACCTATGTTACGTGTTTGGATTTGTCGACCGGGCGAGTAGCCTCCCCACCAGTGCATTCATGTACTGATAATCCACCAGGTTGCTTGTAGGATGCAGGAAAACCTCGCTCAGTGTGGATGCCTCCTTTATGCATGCTAAGGCATAGAGTTCACTCTGGAGCCTTGGAGCGCTACGTCCTGAACTGAAGCACATATATAAGATATAATATTGGAACATTGCATGTACATATTTCCATAAATATAACCATTTGGCACGCTTTTACTATTTCAGAGAGAGAGGCTTGAGCGACTTGTAATCTCGGCTATACGCCGCTTGTAACACTTGTTTAAATCAATAAAGAGTTTGTTTTACTGTTACTTGTGTTATTCAATGCTTCCGCTATTGTCAACTCAGTAAACTTGTTATGAATCGCCTATGCATTATAATTCCCCTGTACTTGGACAATCTGTGTGACTCTATGGCTTAGATCTCTTAACGCCAGCCAATGAACCACGGCCTTGCATGGGCACGGCTTACGCTCGTGCGGCATCACGCCAGATGGGCCAGAGCGATAGTTCCGCGAAAGTGCTGGCACGGTGATTCTCGCCTAGCGGGGATGACCGATTAGCCTGCGGAAGATCGGGGTATGACAGATTGGTATCAGAGCCTGGCTATACGCCTTTGGACTTCATTTCGATTTTCTCAGTTTCGAAAGCTCTTTCGTGGGTTATGTGCATACTCTCTCTCAATGTCCCAAATGGAATGCTCCAACAATGAATCTAAATATTTTCAAAAAGTATAGGTGAATGATGTGATTGCTTGTATGGAATTGTAATACGATTGGCCTTTATGCTAACCTGTGCCAGTTTCTTTGGGAATAGACTCGTGCTAGAATTACGACTTATGTGCAAACTCAAAATGCATATACCTGTTTGCCCAATTGGTTAGTACAGAATCGAATATTGCTTGAACGGTTAGCTTTGTACATAGCCTTTCGGCTAAGTTATGCTAAGTATCGTGCGCCAAGACCTTTGGTACAAGCTAGCTGCAATAAAATTAGGATATTATTCAGGAATAAGGCAAGTCAGACTTAGAATGCCAACCGATAGGACATTCTCGGATTTATCGCTTAGGCGAATATAGAGAATTGTGCTTGGATTTTGGGAAATAGCTCAAACAATATTTTATGTCAGAGGATACAAATCGAATATGGTTACTTAGATGACTATCGAATATGGATTTCATTGGATGACTCAATTCTGAGTGGTGTATGGATCATTTAGAAATGTCCAAACGGATTCATAAGTCTCGTACGATAATCAGATTGAACGATTTGAGATTGTCTTGAATAAATGATAAGGCTTATACCGAATTGGGATTATGGAATTAGAAATCAATATCTTGGTTAAGTAAACTTGTTGTAAACTTAGAGGATCGTATGGGCAATTTTGGATTGAAACAACCAGACTGAACTTGAATACAATACCGCTCGAATAGAAGTTATCTTGAAATGAATATTGTGTTTCGATGAAAGAGATGAACGATAATAGATTTTTGACTTGGTGAAATATAAGGTGTCTCAATTGTGTCGAAGAAAACTATAATGTTCAAACGTTCTTGCCTTGTACGAGTGTAACTCTATGTCATACATGCGTTACACCCGGTTTAGGACGATTATCCAGCGGAAGAGTTGATGTGGTGATCTCACGTCCAACGTGGGTGATCAAACTTGCGGGAGGCCGAGGCGTGACAACTTATAGATCGTCTTGACTTTTGGTTCGATATGATAAGACAAGTTTGGAATGCAAGTGATCGAAAATATTTTGATGGATAAGTTAGCCTAGAACCTGGAATAAATCATGCTTAAGGGTTTCGTGAATGGATACATGAATCAGGTTGGATGACTTAGAGTTATAATTAAAAAGGGCTTAGAATCGAATCTTGGCTTGGTGATTTAGGCTTGAAATGGGTAGAGATTCTATCAAAACATGTTTGTAGGGATAGACTATGCAAATTATTAGGCTTATCCTGCAACTTGGATAGATGTTATGGATTTTACTGAACGGACTTGTCCCCCGTCCAAACGAACATGTTATTGAGAGTAGGATAATCAGTGCTCGATGTTTAGAAATCTGAGTAAAACGAGCTTGGGTACCCCGTGCAAATGAACAATGGTTTGACCCTAGGAATTGGGACGAGCATCATTCGATGAATTTGTACGATGAATTGCATGCTTGAACTTGTACCTATGACCTTATGAGCTGACCTAGGAATTAGACAGACGACCTTGTGCCGAGTGAATGAACATGTGTTACCAAATTTACCATATTGCTTGAATAAGCTATAAAATTGATGCATCAAGACTTATGGTTAGACTTGGGAACGATAATGTGTGCTAAGTTTGACTCGAATGGATGAATGCTAATCGGTAAATCGAATACATCATGCTTAACGGTAGTACAAATACTTAAGATCGATTTGGAAATAAAAGTGATATGAATTTGATTGACCCTATCGGAAGTATTCTCATGATTCAGTTAGACGAGAACCCTTGAGATTTTTGCAAGTAGCTTATCCGATTTTACTATCTCTAAGTTTGGTTGAATGCATATGTTTGAGGGACGCCTTGAATGTATGCCCAATCTAAGACTAAAGGATATGTGAAACTCGAGTGCTAAGACTTCGCTATCGCTAAGTTGGTTGACATGCATGTGTTTGAGGGACGATTCAAATATGTGCACGATCCAGACTCGCGATATGCTAATTTCAAATGCTAAGTGCAAGTGAATATCCATATGAACAAGTATAATGACTTGTATAATTTTGCCTCGGCCCTAGATCGTTAATCAAGATCGATTGAAATATACTCCGCATTAAGCAACATGTCCCACGCTAAGGCACAAATGAGACTAACTCAGCATACACGCAACACGACGTAAGGAACGAATAGGGATTATGTTCAAATTGGATCTAGTGGTACTGATTGCTGCACTTGGGATAGATTCGATAATGCGATAGAACGGCTTGCCCTCAAGAAGTCTCGAGGACGAGACTTTTTCTGAGTGGTGTATGATGTAATACCCCATTTCGCTCAAGCGGACTGCCGATTCAAACGGCAAAAATACAATATCCCGACCCACTTTGCTCAGGCGAGAATACTCATTTGAGGCAAAGGATATCCAGACTTGTCCCTTCATGAGTTCGGCTTAGGCTTTCAGAGACTCGCTCGGAGTATCGCTCAACCAAGGCGAATTATCACTAAGGTGGGTGGCTACGGTAAACTTTTGCTTAGCCAGCACACTTAAAATATGGAACGATATATGCTAGTTGCTAGGTGAATCACCCCTGCATGATAATAAGAATACAACGCATCTAGCTAAGAGAATAATCCCAACTTGTATTACTTATGCTAGAACATTGAAATAAAATATTGCTTATATTGAGACCCTTGCATGCTACCTTTGCCTTATGCAACTGGACCCTGCTATGCCTCGATTGAACGATATGTATATGATCTTCTTAGTTCATTGTTCACTTGTTTATACTGCACGACCCTAGATCATGTCGCTCGAAAAGTCCCTTTACGGTTTCACTCCTCGGCTTACCTTCGGGCCCGAGCTAACGTGAATGCTGTAAAACCCCCTAATTTTAAGTATTAATTATTTAGTTAATCATTGAATTTAATTATAATATTTCTTAGTTAAATAGAAAATAGAATTTAATTGAATTAATTTACTAGGTAAATATTCATCAAGAAATTTATGGAACAAGGCTATTAGTTTATTTTTATTTATTTATTTTAGGATCCAGATAGAAGGATGATAGATTCTAGAATGTATTAACGATTTCCTGGTATTTTTCTAAATACATGTATATATAAATATTCCTAATAAAAAGAAAATAAATAGAAAATAAAACTTAACAAATAAAACTCTAATCTTAAATCCCTAATTAAAACATTAACTAACCTAAACTACCCAACAGTGGCCTAATCAACCCCTCCCCCCCCCCGTGCGAGTCAGCGGCCCAGGTTCTCTCTCGCAGCTCCCCTATATATATATATATATATATATATATATATATATATATATATATATATATATATATATATATAGCTTATGTAACTACCCAAAATCCTAACCCTAAACCTATTCCCCATGACCCCATGCCGACCTCCACCACCGGGACGTAGCGCAGCCACCAGCACCGCTGCCCGCGTCCGCCAGCGTTCGCGTAACCACGCAAACGTCGCGAAAGATTCGCAGCGACGTACCCTGTTTCAAGCACTGTTTCCCGCCGCATCGCTCGACCGATCTCCGATCCGCCTTTACTGGTATTTTTATGACCTATCCCCCTTCCAACTCTGTTAATTAGTTTCCATCGAACAACGCTTAACACTAGGTAGAAATCAAGGCCAAGTTATAGAAAAACCACAACTTTTACACTGTAGAAAACTGTTCAACCACCTATATTTAAGGACTGATATCTTCCTCCATAGATATCCAAACTTAGATATACCTTTTTTTATGTGAAGACCATATAACCAAGATTATTTCCTGTTAATTATATTATTTTATTTTGTGTCATATGCAGAAATAAATTGGATTAAAAATCAAGAAAAACTTATTTTCCAAAACTTAGAAATTATGATATGGAGCACGTTCCACCAAACGGGACCATTCCATCGCATACCAATTACACCAAAATGTGCACAAGGTATGCCATGACGTGTGGGCTTTTGCAGAAACTGATTTGGACGTGTGTGCACGTCGAAATCAACCCGTATCCGTAAAAAGTTCCTGTATTATGACTTTTGTAAAATACAGCACCATTTAGTGTACACTCGTCGGAATGCGACAAAACTTGCGTCATTGGATTCATGGTATCACGCTGGTCCTGTGACCCAAGTTTCACGCGATTCCGAGGCAGTTGACCAAGCCGCCTATTTACGGGCCCTACGATTGACTTTTTGGGCCAATTTTTGTTTGGCTCACTGGAATCCAAAATTGGATATACCGTTGAGTTCGTACTGATGTATATAATTTTTTGACCTATAATTTATCTAATTTAGAGACCTTTACCCTTGGCACATATTTTGGTGCAAAATGGGCCACATGTGGACCTCACTTTGACTCAAAATTATCATTTTGCCTCTGTGTCCAAATTGGACGAAAGAGTAGTATTTTTTAGCTATCTCGCTGATTCCAAAAATTTGGTGATATTTATTTTAGCATCCGAAGACGTTTGTTCGGAGGCCATAGTTTCTGATCCTGTGTACTTAACATCTGGACGGTTATACTTTACAGATTGCTTGTCAGGCAAGTATACCTTGCCATTGTACTATGATTTATATTTTATGTGATGCATGTATTTTATTTCTATCTATTTAGTCATATATTTTAACTACTATATAAACTGCGTATCCAAGAATAACTTGGGTGCAACGAAGGTGGCGTCATATTCTATTTTTATTATATATATACATGTTGACCTAGTTTATGAGGCCACCCCATTATCATGAGGCATCCTTATATTTCATTGGCCATGACACTGTTATTACATGAGTGTGAGTCTCATGTAGGACACGGACTTGCATACTCGGCTGGCCACTGGTACGTATAGGACGTGCGACGGATATGGATAACTGCTGATAGAATTGCATGCTAGTAGATCTGACAGTTATTTGGAGGTATCATCATGTCATGGATGTGACATGCTTAGAGCATGGGGTGGAGAGAACAACAAGTAAGGCATTTGGGCTCCTTTGCACTTTCCTTGTATAACCCGTACGCTCCGTCGAAGATGCGCGGTCATGATGACCACTATATATTATATATTATCAGGCGGCCTCTGGCGTTCAAAAGACAACATGCTTTATAGGCCCCTGAATCACCGAAAGAATTATGCCAATCCCATTTTAGCCAGATAGCCCACTTGTTGGAAAGTTGTTCTCAAACTGCATTCACATAGATGGTTAGGTGACCCATTTGATGTTTATTTTCAGTACTTTATTGGCATGCTTCTATGTATCTTGTTATATCCCTCTGAGGACCTGGTCCCTTTCTAGGTATAGACTTGCAGGAGTATCCACAGGAGTACGGACCCGAACCTGACACTTCATACCAGACTGAGGAGGTCTTACCTTCAGAGTACCTTTGATTCATCGCAGCTGATGGATATTCTAGTTGCAATTTCTTTTTTTGACATTTATCTTATATTAGAGTTTGATCTCTTCTCTCATTTAGTAGTTGTTAGTATAGTCAATTTGTAGTGGATTTATTTCCACCCGACTATCATTCTTTGATACTCATATTTGAGATTCAGTTATGCATTCCTATTTCTTTATTTGTGCTGTAGATGAGATATAGATTGTGTGTGACTTATTGACAGTATATTACCACTTGTGGATTTGATATTCATGTACAGCGTACGTGTGTTTTACGATCTTCCAACATATTAGAGTTTTGTATACATATGACTGGAGTGTTACGTATTCCTAGTCCTACGTATTTTGGGACTGGGATATGACATATTTTTGTGGTGGCCCATGTAGGTCAAGAATATATTATCTCGATTACGTTACTGTACCGAACAAGCCTGCGTATAGGAATAGAGTTTAGGATCTCATCCACGCTTGACTAAAACTCATCTTCCTTTTCAACCTTTCCTATTTAAATGCTTGCATCCTGTTTAATTTCTGTACTCCTTCTAATCATTTCGTCCACCTCTTGCAGAGAGATGAATGCACGACTCTTAGTCCTTCTTATGCCAACTTTTTATATTGTGCTTGGGATAGACTGACTAAGCAAGTACCACGCTTTCTTCGATTGTTTTGGAGGAAGAATTCTTTTTAAGGTACCGGGCCAACCGGAACTTGAGTTTGCATGAGGATCCACAGAAGCCCTTGATGATCTCACGTCTAAGAAGGGTGATCAAACTTGCGAGAGACCGAGGTGTGACAAACTAATGGATCGTCTTAACTTTTGGTTCGACAGGATAAGACGAATTTAGAATGCAAGTGAATCAAAAAAAAATTGATGGATAAGTTAGCCTAGAACCTGAAATAAATCATGCTTGATGGTTTCGTGAATGGATACATGAATCAAGTTGGACGACTTGGAGTTATAATTAAAAAGGGCTTAGAATCGGATCTTGGCTTGGTGGTTTAGGCTTGGAATAGATAGGGATTCTATCAAAACATGTTTGGAGGGATAGACTATGTAAATCACTAGGCTGGTCCTGCATCTTAAATATTATAGATTTTACTGAACGGACTCGTTCCCCGTACAAAAGAATGTGTTATTGAGTGTAGGAAAATTTGTGCTCAATGTTTAGAAATCTGAGTAAAACAAGCTTGGGTAGAATACCCCGTGCAAATGAATAATGGTTTGACACTAGGAATTGGGGCAAGCATCGTGCGACAAATTTGCACGATGTATTGTGTGCTTGAAATTGTACCTATGACCTTGTGAGCTGACCTAGCAATTAGGCAGACGACCCTGTACCGAGTAAATGAACCTGTGTTACCGACTTTATCGTATGGCTTGAACAAGCTATACAACTAGGGCAACAAGACTTAGGATTAGACTTGGGAACGATAACATGTGCTAAGTTTGACCCAAATAGATGAACGCTAGTCGGTAAATAGAATAGATCATGCTTAACTGTAGTGCAAATACTTGAGATTGAGTTGGAATAGAAATGATATGGAATTGGATTGACCCTGTCGAAGGTATCCTCGTGATTCAGTAAGACAAGAACCCTTAAGATTTTTGCAAGTAGCTTGTCCGATTCACGATCTCTAAGTTTGGTTGAATACATATGTTTGAGGGATGCCTTGAACGTGTGCACGATCCAAGACTAAAAGAGATGTGAGACTCGAGTGCTAATACTTTGCTAACGTTGAGTTGGTTGACATGCATATGCTTGAAGCGCTACGAATATGTGCACGATCCAGACTTGCAATATGCTGATCTCAAATGCGAGTGCAAGTGAATATCCACCTGAACAAGTATAACGACTTGTATAAGTTAGCCTCAGCCCTAGATAGTTAATCACGATCGATTGAAACGTACTCTGTGTTAAGCAACATGTCCCTTGCTAAGGCACAAATAAGTCAGACTCGGCAAATACGCGATACGGTGTAAGAAGCGAGTAGGAGATTGTGTTCAAAAATTGGATCTAGTGGTACTAATTACTACGCTTGGGATAAATTCCATAATATGATAGAACAACTTTCCCTTAGGAAGTCTCGAGGACGAGATTTTTTCTGAGTGGTGTATGATATAATACCCCGTTCCACTCAAGCGGACTGCCGATTCAAACGACAAAAGTGCAACATCCCGAACTGCTTTGCTCAGACGAGAATACTCGTTTGAAGCAAAGGATATCCAGACTTGTCCCTACAAGACTTTGGCTTAGGCTTTCAGAGGCTCGCTCGGAGTATCGCTCAACCGATGCGAATCATCGCTAAGGTGGGTGGCTACGGTGAACTTGTCTTTGCTTAGCCAGCACAATTAAAATATGGAACGATATATGCTAGTCGCTAGGTGAATCAGCCCCTGTATACTAATAAGAATACAATGCACCTAGCTAAGGGAATAATCCCAAATTATATTGCTTATGCTAGAACATGGAAATGAAACATTGCTTATATTGAGACCCTCACATGCTACCTTTGCCTCGTGCAACAAGACCTCGCTATGCCTCGAGTAGAACGATATACATATATTCTGTAGTGCACTATTCGTATGCCACACTGTACGACCCTAGATCACGTTGCTTGGTAAGTTCCCTTACGGTTTCACTCCTCGGCTTACCTTCGGGCCTGAGCGAACGTGAATACTTAAGTTTCCTTGTGAATAAATGCTTGCCTGCTTATATATATTGCCTCGATTGAATGCTTATTGTATAAACTATGCTAAGACCATGTGATGCCATTTATGTCAATCATTCATTTAGGTTTTCCTCGAAAGACTATCTAATAGTCATTTCGTGCATGAGTAAACCTGAAAATATCCGGGACCGTTAGGTCGCTAAGGCAGTTCCCGAACCAGAGAATTTGCACCAAGTCAAATGATCCAAAAATTACAGATCGTAGAGAAATACTGTCCTATACTGAATTAAATGGCTCATAGAGTCGATACACATATTGTGAACAATCCTGCCTGAAACAAGTACCTGATATACATATCATGCCTCAAACATGTACCTGATTTTTTGCCTGAAATATGTGCCTGATATGTATCCTGCCTTGAACTTGTCCCTATGTCTGACCAAAGACCCAGAAGATTGAGACTTGCATGGTCACAGGACAACTTGGAAACAAGGTTTTAGTTCCGCGGACGGTTGCTGGGGAACTGGCACCGATCCGATCCGGACGGAACTCCTAATAGTCGCCTGCTTTGGATGGAGTGGCCTGTGATGCCTTATGTATCTTGTGTCGCACGTTACTTCATCCCAAGACTAGAACCGTCCATTATGGCACCGTACCAGTGACCTCATATTCATATAGATAAGTCATCATCGCTTAGCGGCAACCCGCGTACGAGTTATTGCATCGCATCAAGAATAACTGAACATCTGAACGATCATGGTATAATAACACTTGTGCATGAAGAGCACTTGAATATCTTATACAACACACCTGATATTCCTCATAACTCGTGCACCTGAAGCATAATCTCGCTTACAACACAAGTGTTTGCATATGTTATTGTCCTTAATATTTATACATGCTCGTGCTTGAATTAACGTAGTTTGCCTTGGACAGAGAAGGACAAATGGTAAGTTGGTAAGTCTTACCGTATTTTCTCTGATATCGCACGGTGCACTGCCACCAAAGTTAGGCTACTCAATATTGCCATAAAACTGATCCTAAGGCAACAAGAAGGATGTCACGCCCCGATCTCCCGCAGGCTAAATCGGCCATCCCCGCTAGGCGAGAATCACCGCGCCAGCGCTCCCGCAGAATGATCGCTTTATTTCCCATCTGAATATGATATTGCAGGAGCGTGAGCCACGCCTGTGCAAGGCCGTGGTGCATTGTCTGGTGGTAAGAGCTCTAAGCCATAAAGTCGCACAGATTGTCCGAGTGCAGCAGAATTTATGAACGCATAGGCGATCGGTAACAAGTTCACTGAGTTGACAATATAGCAGAAGTATTGAATAACATAAGTTGAAGTAAAAACAACTCTTTATTGATATAAATAAGTGTTACAGGTAGCGCTTGGCCGAGATTACAAGTCGCTCAAGCCTCTCTCTCTGAAACAATAAAAGCGTGCCAAGTGGCTATAACTATGGAATGATTGTACAGACGATGTTCAGATGATGCTCTAACATTATGTCTTATATATGTTCTTCTGTTCCGGACGCAGGGCTCCAAGGCTTTAGAATGGACTCCTGGCCTTAGCATGCACGAAGGAGGCATCCACACCGTACGAGGTTCTCTCGCACACTGCAAATGATCTGGTGGGTTATCAGTACATTGAATGCACTGGTGGAGAGGCTACTAGTCCGCTCGAAAAATCCAAACACGTAATATAAGTTCCATGCATCAACTATTTTATTGTCTTTCTAGTTGCCTTAGGGTCAGTTTTATGCAAGGATTGAATAGCCTAACTCGTGTGGCAGTGTACCGTGCGATATGAGAGAAAATACGGCGAGACTTACCAACTTACCATTTGACCTTCCTTGTCCAAGGCAAACCAAGTTAATTCAAGCACGAGCATTCATAATAAAAACCAAGGCAATAGCACATGCAAACACGAGAGTCATTATATCATGATCATTCAGGTGTTCAGTTGTTCTTTTATTATGATGCAATGACTCGCACGCGGATAGCCGCTAAGCAATGATGACTTATCTATATGAACGTTTGTCGCTGGCATAGCCATAAAGGACCATAGTCATTGACGAGGAGGGAATACAACGAAAGTAGAGGCGCTACAAACTACCCCGCCAATCATATTAGACTATAACGTTAGTTCCATCCGGATCGGAACGGTCCCAGTTCCCCGGTGACCGCCCGTAGAATGATACCTCGTTTCCGAGTTGTCTGCGACATGCAGGTCAAGGTCTTTCCAAATCCACAACTTGATATGATAATCTATGATTCTTGTTCTGAACTGAGCGTTTGCTCCACGAGCTAGAATTCTTTCTTTACGTGACGTGATTCTCGTTCAGATTATAAACTTGATGTGATTATCATTCGGTTGTAATGTGATAGGATTCTCGTTCAGTATTTATGCCCTGATGCGTGCCCCTGGTTCGGGGATTGCCTTGGCGACCCAACGGTCCCGGATACTTGCAGGTTCAATTGCACCGAAGGACAATTTAATAGCCTCCTGGCTGACTCAATGCATGTACAATATAATAACGTTAGACATTTGCAAGCAAGCAAGCATTCGTTTCTAAGAAACTTAAGTAATCACATTGGCTCGGACCCGAAGGTAAGCCGAGAGGTGAAACCGTAAGGGAACTTAGCATGCGAGGGTCTAAATATAAGCAATATTTTATTTCCATGTTCTAGCAAAAGAAATACAAGTTGGGATTATTCCCTTAGCTAGGTGCGTTGTATTCTTATTAGCATGCAGGGGGTGATTCACCTAGCGACTGTCACGCCCCGATCTCCCGCAGGCTAAATCGGTTGTTCCCGCTAGGCGAGAATCACCGTGCCAGCGCTCCCGCGGAACGATCGCTTTGACCCATCGGGGCGTGATGCCGCACGAGCGTGAGCCACGCCCATGCAAGGTCGTGGTTCATTGGCAGGCGATAAGAGTTATAAGCCACAGAGTCGCACAGATTGTCCGAGTGCAGCGGAATCATGAACGCATAGGCGATTTGGTAACAGGTTCACTGAGTCAACAATAGCGGAAGCATTGAAACACAAGTTGAAGTAAAGCAAGCTCTTTTATTGATATAAACAAGTGTTACAGGCGGCGTATATCCGAGATTATAAGTCGCTCAAGCATCTCTCTCTGAAACAATAAAAGCGTGCCAAATGGCTACAATTATAGAATGATTGCACAGGCGATGTTCAGGCAAGTTTCAACATTATGTCTTGTATATGTGCTTCAGTTCCGGACGTACCATTGCTTTGGAGTGATCTTCACACCTTAGCACGCATGAAGGAGGCATCTGCACCGAACGAGGTTCTCCCGCACCCTGCATACAAACTGGTGGATTATCAGTACATTGAATGCACTGGTGGGGAAGCTACTCGCCCGCTCAACAAATCCAAACACGTAATATAAGTTTCGTGCACCAACTATTAAGTTGTCTTTCTAGTTGCCTTAGGATCAGTTTCATGCAAGATTTGAATAGCTCAACTCGTGTGGCAGTGCGCCGTGCGACATGAGAGAAAACACGGCAAGACTTACCATTTGTCCTTCCCTGTCCAAGGCAAACATTATTAATTCAAGCACGGGCAAGTATAAGCATTCAGGGGCATAGTATATGCAAACACGAGAGCCGTTTTAACATCATCATTCAGGTGTTCAGTTATTCCTTGATGCGATGCAATAACTCGCACGCGGATAGCCGCTAAGCGAGGATGACTTATCTATATGAACACGAGTTACTGGCATAGCCATTTATGGACATAGTCAAGGACAAGGATAGCATGCTACGAGAGTACACGATGCGCTGCAAGCTACCCAGTCCCGTACACGATGACTACACACGAGCTCCATCCGGACCGGATCGGCCCCAGTGCCCCGGTGACCGTCCGTGGAACTAGTCCGCGATATGCAATTTGGGGTCATCCAATTATCACGAGATACACGAGAACATGCGTGCACTAGAATACGAGAACATGAGTGCATGAGAACACGAGTACCCGAGTACACGAGATACTTGAATCTTATTTCTTTGATCAGTGAATAACTTGCCTTGATCCATTCCCCTGGCTCGGGGCTGCCTGGTGACCTAACGGTCCCGGATACTTGCAGGTTCAATCATGCACGGAACGACTACTTAGTAGTCTCCCGGGGTTTGGATGAAAACAAGGCAACATTCAAGCAGACAAGCATGCATTTGTATAAACACAAATATTCACGTTGGCTCGAGCCCGAAGGTAAGCCGAGAGTTAGATCGTTAGGGGACTTCCCGAGCGACACGTTCTAGGGTAGCATGCGAGGGTCTGAACATAATACAAAAGCAATATTTCATTTTCTATGTTCTAGCATAAGCAATACAAGTTAGGATTATTCCCTTAGCTAGGTGCATTGGATTCTTATTAGCATGCAGGGGGTGATTCACCAAGCGACTAGCATGAACATTCCATATTTTATGTGTGCTGGCTAAGCAAAGACAAGTTCACCATAACCACCCACCTTAGCGATGATTCACCTCGGTAGAGCGATACGTCAAGCGAGCCTCTGAAAGCCTTAGTTAGAATCCTGTAGGGACAAGTCTGGATATCCTTTGCTTCTCGTTTGAGGCAAAGCGGGTCGGGACAGTTGCACTTTTGCCGTTTGAGTCGGCAGTCCGCCAGAACGGAACGGGGTGTTACAGCGACTATCATGTATCGTTCCATATTTTAAGTATGCTGGCTAAGCAAAGATAAGTTTACCATAGCCACCCACCTTAGCGATGATTCACCTCGGTTGAGCGATACGTCAAGCGAGCCTCTGAAAGCCTAAGCTGGAATCCAGAAGGGACAAGTCTGGATATTATTTGCCTCAAACGAGTATTCTCGCATGAGCAAAGTGGATCGAGACATTGTACTTTTGCCGTTTAAATCGGCAGTTCGCTTGAGCAGAACGGGGTATTACAAAAGGCAACATAATAGTTGGTGCACGAAACCTATATTACGTGTTGGATTTTTCGAGCGGGCGAGTAGCCTCCCAACCAGTGCATTCAATGTACTGATAATCCACCAGAACGTTTGTAGGGTACGGAAGAACCTCGTTCGGTGCGGATGCCTCCTTCGTGTGTGCTAAGGCGTGGAGTTCACTCTGGAGCCTTGGAGTGCTGCATCCGAAACTAAAGCATATATACAAGACATAATGTTTGAACATCGGCTGAATATCTTCTGTATTATTTCATAAATGTAGCCACTTGGCATAATTTTACTGTTTCAGAGAGAGAGGCTTGAGCGAATTATAATCTCGGCTATACGCCACTTGTAATACTTGTTTATATCAATAAAGAGTTTGATTTACTTCTACTTGTGTTATTTAATGCTTTCGCTATTGTCGACTCAGTGAACTTGTAATTAAATCGTCTATGCGTTTATAATTTTGCTGCACTCGGACAATCTGTGCAACTCTGTGACTTAGACCTCTTACCACCAGTCAATGAACCACGGCCTTGCATGGACGCGCCTCACGCTCATACGGCATCATACCTAGATGGGCCAAAGCGATCGTCCCACGGGAGCACTGGCGCAGTAATTCTCGTCTAGCGGGGATGGCCGATTAGCTTGCGGGAGATCGAGGCATGACATTGTTAACTCCTTCCGAAGGCCTGAATTACATTCTTCTTATAGCTTTTGAATCTTTGGGTCCTCTGTCTGAGCTAGTTTGATTCTATCTACCAAAGTTGATTGAATCTGTAGGCTAGCCTGAACTCCTATACTCTGTGGAAGTATTATCTCGATACCCATCTCTCGTAATGTAAGCCCCCTTATTTTAGAATAGGGATAATTTGGTACTTTTTATTTTATTTTATTTTATTTTATTTTATTTTATTTTATTTTATATTTTAAAGTATTAATTTATAAAATCTTTTTTTATATATGATACTTTGCCATGGCTTTGATATTTCGAGCAATGCACAGCATTTTTTCTTCAAAAATAAAATTTATATTACTAGTCTTGATTGTACCTAATTTATTTGGGATGTGAATGTTGTATTTGTTTGATCTCCTCCATGCTCCAAAATATTGACAAACATCTAGAGCCACGGTTAACGTAAAACTACTTCCTTTTGACTAGAACTTGACCCAAACCAAACCCAAATACATGGAGGCATGTAGTACACCCAAATACCCCCCCCCCCCACACACACACACACACACACATATATATATATATATATATATATATATATATATATATATAATATTTAAATTAATTTGTTTCTATTTATAGAATTTTTATTTATAGAAAGTGTCATAGGTGTCATCATAGTTGGCCTAACTATCTAACTACCCAAGATCCTAACCAACCAAATCCCAATCCTAACAAACAACCCCCATAACTCTTTTTTTATTTTACAACACATCTTACATATAAAATATATCCATAAAATCTGAACAAATCAATTAAAGATTTAAATTCTACATTTCTAAATTAGGAAATCTCTAGTTTGTTGTATATTCTTATCTTTGGATCAAACAAAATCCTAAGTGAATATTTTTGTGTCAATACCCTAATTTAAATTTCATCTCCTTACTGTCATGCCCCGATCTCACGCAGGCAAATCGGCCGTTCCCGCTTGGCGAGAATCAGCGCGCCAACGCTCCCGCGGAATAATCGCTTTGACCCATCCAGGCGTGATGCCGCACGAGCGTTAGCCACGCCCGTGCAAGGCCATGGTTCATTGGCTGGCGGTGAGAATTCTAAGCCACAGAGTCGTACAGATTGTCCGAGTGCAGCGAAATTATGAACGCATAGGCGATCGGTAACAGGTTTACTGAGTCGACAATAGCGGAGGCATTGAATAACATAAATTGAGGTAAAAAAAGCTCTCTTTATTCAAATTGAAATAAGTATTACAGGCGGCGCATAGCCGAGATTACAAGTCGCTCAAGCTCTCTCTCTCGAAAACATAAAAGCGTGCCAAGTGGCTACATTTATGGATGATATACAGGAGATGTTCATGCGATGTTCAGGCGATGTTCCAACATTATGTCTTGTATATGTGCTTCAGTTCCGGACGTAGCATTCCAAGGCTTCTGAGTTGAATTACACGCCTTAGCACGCACGAAGGAGGCATCCGCACTGAACGAGGTTCTTCCGCACCCTGCAAGCAATCTGGTGGGTTATCAGTACATGAATGCACTGGTGGGGAGGCTACTTGCCCGCTCGACAAATCCAAACACGTAATAAAGGTTCCGTGCACCAACTATTAAGTTATCTTTCTAGTTGAGCCTTAGGATTAGTTTCATGCAAATATTGAATAGCTTAACTCGTGTGGCAGTGTGCCGTGTGATACAAGAGGAAACACGGCGAGACTTACCAACTTACCATGTGTCCTTCCCTGTCCAAGGCAAACCAAGTTAACTCAAGTAGAAACATGTATAAGCATTCAGGAGGCATAGCATATGCATGCACTGTGTTGTGAGCGAGGTTATGCTACGGGTGCACAAGTTACAAGAAATATTAGGTGCATTACATACGATGATCAAGTGCTCTTTTATGCACAAGTGTTGTTATATCATGATCGTTCAGGTGTTCAGTTATTCTCGATGCGATGCAATGACTCGCACGCGGGTAGCCGCTAAGCGAGGATGACTTATCTATATGAACATGAGGTCACTGGCACGACGCCATAATGGACGATCTAGTCTCAGTACGAAATATCGTGCGACGCATAGATCAGGACGTCCTAGGGCATTCCGTCCTATAGCAGGCGACTATCACGAGTTCCGTCCGGATCGGATCAGTGTCGGTGCACCAGCGACCGTCCGTGGAACTAAACCTTGTTTCCAAGTTGTCATGTGACCATGCAAGTCTCTAATCATCAGGTTCTGGTCAGGTACAGGAACAAGTTCAAGGCAGTATATATATATATAGAACAAGCTACATGGAACAAGTTCAAGTCATGATATATATATATTTGTAACTTGTTGAGGCTGGATCAGGATTTCTCTAAATGTTGAGTATCAACTCAATGAGCCATTTTATTCAGTGCAGGATAGTATTGCTCCACGAGCTAGGATTCTTGGATCACAGAATTGGTGCAAGTTCCCTGGTTCGGGAATTGCCTTAGCGACCTAACGGTCCCGGACACATTCAGGTTTATTCATGCACGGAACAACTATCAGGTAGTCTTCCGAGGAGAACCTAAATAAATGCATGACAAGCATAGTGTTTCACGGTCTGGGCATAGTTATACAATAAGCATTTGAAATTAGGTAATATATATAAAAGCAGGCAAGCATGCACTTGTATAACTTAAGCATTCAAGTTCGCTCGGGCCCGAAGGTAAGCCGAACAAAACCGTACGGGGCCTTTCCGAGCGAAGTTATCTAGGGTTGTGCAGTGTTAGGGAGTGAACAGTGCACTACTGAATATACATATGTGTCGTTCTACTCGAGGCATAGCGGGTCCGGTTAAACAAGGCAAGGGTTTCATGCGAGGGTCTGAATATATAAGCAATGTTTCATTTCCAAGTTCTAGCATAAGCAATATAAGTTAGGATTATTCCCTTAGCTAGGTGCGTTGTATTCTTATTAGCATGCAGGGGGTGATTCACCTAGCGACTAGCATGTATCATTCCGTATTTTATGTGTGCTGGCTAAGCAAAGACAAGTTCACCGTAGCCACCCACCTTAGCGATGATCCGTCTCGGTCGAGTGATACTGCGAGCGAGCCTCTGAAAGCCTAAGTCGAACTCCTATAGGGACCAAGTCTGGATATCCTTGCCTTAAACGAGTATTCTCGCCTGAGCAGAGCGGGTCGGGACGGTTGCACTTTTGCCGTTTGAATCGGCAGTCCGCTTGAGCGGAACGGGGTATTACATTATCCACCACTCAGAAAAAGTCTTGTCCTCGAGACCTCCTGAGGGCAAGCCATACTATCGAATTTTCGAATCTAGCCCAAGCGTAGCTATCGGTACCACTAGATCCATTAGAACACAATCTCCTACTCGATGCTTACGTCGTATTGCGTGTATACTGAGTCAGTCTCATTTGCGCCTTAGCGCAGGACATGTTGCTTAATACGAGGTACATTTCAATCGATCTTGGTAGCGATCTAAGGTTGAGGCAAACTTATACAAGTCGTTATGCTTGTTATGGAGGATTTTTACTTGCACTAGCATTTGAGATCAGCATATCGCGTGTCTGGATCGTGCACATATTCGAAGCGTCCCTCAAATATATGCATGTCAACCAACTTAGCGATAGCGAAATCTTAGCACTCGAGTTTCATATTTCTTAAGTCTTGGATCGTGCACATATTCGAAGCATCCCTCAAACACATGCAGTCAACCAAACTTAGGGATAATAAAATTGGACAAGCTACTTGCGAAAATTTTAAGGGTTCAATCCAATTCCATATAAATCACCAGGATACTTCCAACAGGGTCAATCAAATGTGATTTCCATATCATTTCCATTCCAACTAAGTATTTGTACTACCGTTAAACACGATCAATCTGATACCGACTTGCGTCCGTCCATTCGGGTCAACTTAGCATATGTTACCGTTCCCAAGTCTAACCCTAAGTCTTTCTGCCCAGTTGTGA
Organism: Iris macrosiphon; assembly: GCA_036927795.1. Taxonomy (NCBI): domain Eukaryota; kingdom Viridiplantae; phylum Streptophyta; class Magnoliopsida; order Asparagales; family Iridaceae; genus Iris; species Iris macrosiphon. Next base: position 41,085,202 of record JAYESA010000003.1, read on the forward strand.
TGCTTTATACAAGCAATATGGTAAAGTTGGTAGCACAGGTTCATTCACTCGGCACAGGGTCGTCTGCCTATCACTAGGTCAGCTCACAAGGTCATAGGTACAGGTTCAAGCATATCGCGATTCATCGTACAAATTTATCGCACGATGCTTGTCCCAATTCCTAGGGTCAAACCATTATTCATTTACACGAGGTATTCTACCCAAGCTCGTTTCACTTAGATTTCTAAACATCAAGCACAGATTCACCGACTCTCAATAACACATTCGTTGTACGGGGGACGAGTTCGTTCAATAAAATCCAATATATATCCAAGTTACAGGACAAGTATAGTGGTTTGTATATTCTATCTCCTCAAATATATTTTGATAGAATCATATCCATTCCAAGCCTAGTCCACCAAGCCAAGATTCAATTCTAAACTTTAGATTATTTCTCCAAGTCGTTCAACCTGATTCACGTATTCGTTCACAAAACCATCCAACATGATTTATTCCAGGTTCTAGGCTAACTAATCCATTGAAACATTTCCAATCACTTGCATTCCAAGTTCATCTTATCGTGTCGAACCAGAAGTCAAGACGATCCATAAGTTGTCATGCCTTGGTCTCCCACAAGTTTGACCATCCACATTGGACGTGAGATCATCACGTCAATGCTCCCGCTGGATAATCGTCCTAATCCGGGCGTGACGCATGTGCGGCATAGAGTTATGCTCGTACAAGACAAGAATGTTTGAATGTTATGGCTATCTTCGACACGATCGAGACACCTTATCCTTTAACCTTTAATTCCATCCAACTGTATATCCACCAAGTCAAATTCGTTTATGCAGTGATTATAGTTCGTCTTGCAAAATCATCCAACTTCAATGTTATCGTTCGATATTTCCACAGTCTACTTTTTGGCATTCTTCAATAACCAAGTTCAAATATCAAGCCCAAGTCCATCCATTTATGATACGTTCAATATATCAAGTTTGTTCTTCTAAACTCCAAGTAAAATTTGTTATCGCTTATATCATTTCTAGAAACATAATATTTCATTCGCTTGTATCGATCCATGCTATATTCCAATTATCGATACCAAGTCAAATTTATCTTCCGAAGCCAAGTATTCATTTTTGGGTTAACTTGTTCGAGCGATAATTTATTCACGTTCAATCCGTTTGTTTAAATCAGAAACCGCTCGCACGATTCTCCAATTTCCAACAAGTTTTCCTTAACCAAGATATTGGTTTCCATTTCCTAGAGTTTCTATTCGATATAAGCCTTATCATTTATTCAAGTCATTCTCAATATCGTTCAGTCTGACTATCACACGGGTTATGGATCCGTTTGGACGTTTCTAAATGATCCATCCACCACTCGGAATCGAGTCATTCCATCAAGTTCTTAATCGGTGCTCGTATTATCGTTAGCTTACTCACTAACTCGTTTCCTCAATTTCTAGCACAATACTCAAGTTTTTGCCTGATAAAATCTAATCTCATTATATATATTCTTGATTGATAGTCATCCAGCAACTATATTTGATTGCGTCTTCCAACAAGAATTTTTGTTCGAGCTATTTTCTATAACCAAGCATGATTCTTAATATTCGCCTAAGCGATAAATCCAATGAAGTCTATCTATTTGCAGCTCTAAGTCTGACTTGTATTATTCTTGAACGATATCCAACTCTCATTTTATAACTGGCTTACACCAAAGGGTCTTGGTGCACGATGTTTTACACAACTTAGCCGAAAGGCTGAGTGCATAGCTAACCGTTCGGGCAATATTCGTTTTTGCACTAACCAGTTGGATAAACATGTATAGGCATTTCGGGTTTGCACAAAATGCACGAGTCTACCATGAATCTAATCCCATAAGGACTAGTACAGGTTGGCACAAAGGCCCTCTGATCACAATATCGTACAAGCAATCATATCATTTTACATGCAACTTTTTCGAAAGTATTAGACTTATTGTTCGGAACATCCCATTGAGGCATTGAGAGAGTGTGTACACATAACCCATGAACGAGCTTTCGAAAAAGAGATATTTGAAACGAAATCCAAAGGTGTATAAGCCAGGCTCTGATACCAATCTGTCACGCCCCGATCTTCCACAGGCAAATCGGCCATTCCCGCTTGGCGAGAATCACCGCGCCAGCGCTCCCACGGAATGATCGCTTTGACCCATCCGGGCGTGATGCCGCACGAGCGTTAGCCATGCCCGTGCAAGGCCATGGTTCATTGGCTGGCGGTGAGAATTCTAAGCCACAGAGTCGCACAGATTGTCCGAGTACAGCGGAATCATGAACGCATAGGCGATCGGTAATAGGTTCACTGAGTCGACAATAGCGGAGGCATTGAATAACACAAGTTAAGGTAAAACAAGCTCTCTTTATTCTTATTGAAATAAGTATTACAGGTGGCACATAGCCGAGATTACGAGTCGCTCAAGCTCTCTCTCTCTCTCTGAAACATAAAAGCGTGCCAAGTGGCTACATTTATGGATGATATACAGGAGATGTTCAGGTGATGTTCCAACATTATGTCTTGTATATGTGCTTCAGTTCTGGACGTAGCATTCCAAGTCTTCTGAGTTGAATTACACTCCATAGCACGCACGAAGGAGGCATCCGCACCGAACGAGGTTCTCCCGCACCCTGCAAGCAATCTGGTGGGTTATCAGTACATGAATGCACTGGTGGGGAGGCTACTCGCCCGCTCGACAAATCCAAATACATAATAAAGGTTCCGTGCACCAACTATTAAGTTGTCTTTCTTGTTGAGCCTTAGGATCAGTTTCATGCAAACATTGAATAGCTTAACTCGTGTGGCAGTATGCCGTGCGATACAAGAGGAAACACGGCGAGACTTACCAACTTACCATTTGTCCTTCCCTGTCCAAGGCAAACCAAGTTATCTTAAGCAGAAATATGTATAAGCATTCAGGAGGCATAGCATATGCAAGCACTGTGTTGTGAGCGAGGTTATGCTACGGGTGCACGAGTTACAAGAAATATCAGGTGCGTTGCATACGATGATCAAGTTCTCTTTTATGCACAAGTATTGTTATATCATGATCATTCAGGTGTTCAGTTATTCTCGATGCGATGCAATGACTCGCACGCGGGTAGCCTCTAAGCGAGGATGACTTATCTATATGAACATGAGGTCACTGGCACGGCACCATAATGGACGGTCTAGTCTCAGTACGGAATGTCGTACGACGCATAGATCAGGATGTCCCAGGGCATTTCGTCCTATAGCAGGCGACTATCATGAGTTCCGTCCAGATCGGATCGGTGCCGGTGCCCCAGCGACCGTCCACGGAACTAAACCTTGTTTCCAAGTTGTCCTGTGACCATGCAAGTCTCTAATCATCAGGTTCTGGTCAGGTACAGGAACAAGTTCAAGGCAGGATATATATATATATATATATATATATAGAACAAGCTATATGGAACAAGTTCAAGTCAGGATATATATATTTGTAACTTGTTGAGGCAGGATCAGGATTTCTCTAAATATTGAGTATCAACTCAACGAGCAATTTTAATCAGTGCAAGACTGTATTACTCCACGAGCTAGGATTCTTTGATCACAGAATTGGTGCAAGTTCCCTGGTTCGGGAATTGCCTTAGCGACCTAACGGTCCCGGACACATTCAGGTTTATTCATGCACGGAACAACTATCAGGTAGTCTTCCGAGGAGAACCTAAATGAATGCATGACAAGCATAGTGTTTCACGGTCTGGGCATAGTTATACAATAAGCATTTGAAATTAGGTAATATATATAAAAGCAGGCAAGCATGCACTTGTATAACTTAAGCATTCAAGTTCGCTCGGGCCCGAAGGTAAGCCGAACAAAACCGTACGGGGCCTTTCCGAGCGAAGTTATCTAGGGTTGTGCAGTGTTAGGGAGTGAACAGTACACTACTGAATATACATATGTGTCGTTCTACTCGAGGCATAGCGGGTCCGGTTGAACAAGGCAAGGGTTTCATGCGAGGGTCTGAATATATAAGCAATGTTTTATTTCCAAGTTCTAGCATAAGCAATACAAGTTAGGATTATTCCCTTAGTTAGGTGTGTTGTATTCTTATTAGCATGCAGGGGGTGATTCACCTAGCGACTAGCATGTATCATTCCGTATTTTATGTGTGCTGGCTAAGCAAAGACAAGTTCACCGTAGCCACCCACCTTAGCGATGATCCGCCTTGGTCGAGTGATACTGCGAGCGAGCCTCTGAAAGCCTAAGCCGAACTCCTGTAGGGACCAAGTCTGGATATCCTTGCCTCAAACGAGTATTCTCGCCTGAGCAGAGCGGGTCGGGACGGTTGCACTTTTGCCGTTTGAATCGGCAGTCCGTGTGAGCGGAATGGGGTATTACACTTACTATATTAAGACTCTACAAAATCCTACCCACATATTTTTAAATATTAAATCAAATCCTAACAACCAACCTATTTAAACTACATATATTTATCAACTCTCTAATACTTAAACCTAATTATTAGGTTCGGCCCCCCTTTTTTTCTCCCTCATGAAAAAAACTCCTTACCCACATTCTCTCCCTCTTCTACTTATTTTCCTCTTCCTCTCACCTTTCCCACAGGCCACAACTCCACAAAAATCCTAACTGAACCCATTTTTGGCCAAATAATGGCTGCTAGTTGCAGTAGCATTTCAGACCCTTCCATAATAGGAAAAAATCCTAAAAATCCTAGATTTACATTATACTTGAAGTTCCCAAGAGGCTCGTTAAGTTTCGTAAGGTTTGGAGTTTGTTTGGTACTTTGTTCGGCCGTAGTCGCGAAAAAGGTCACCGGCATAATCGCAATCGCGTAAGTTTTCCAATTTTGTTTCTTTTTCTTTTTTTTCATGAATAAAGCCTTGTGTAAATTTATAAATAATAGATGATGTTTAAAATTATTTCCATGCATTACATATATATTTTTATATACAAAAACTATCCTAAACCAATGAACAACTTTGACATGGACACGTCGTATCAAGACTAGTTATAGTTCTTTGATAGTTGTTATATTTTACTGAAGTAAATAAATTCCAAAAATTAATGTATGTTAATTCCAGAATATTTAATGTATTAATCTCTTATTTAATCATATTTGGATGCCAACATGGAGATTGTATGTCAAGGCTACGTGCCAAAGTTGGTTAGAATGGCTAGTTGTCGTCCGAAGCAAATAATGGCATGCAATGCCGATGTTTGGTTATTTTTTATTATTTAGAAATAATTTCAAAATATTAATTATGATTAATTCAGTAATAAATGATGTTAAAATATATGATTAAGATATTTCATGCATGTTAGATGAATAGGATAGCAATGGTGCAAGTTTTGCCACATCGATACGTTTTTACATACATATAGGACTACGTGTAGCCAAACACATATAAGTTCCTATAAGTACGTGTGGTATGTCGATGCAAGACACCCTCACAATATATTTTAAGAGTGGTATGGCACGTGTATCTTGGTATATCTTGACATGTGGTTCAATGCTACGCAAATATTGGATTGTTGGACAAGAACGTCAACTGAAAGTTGAGGTTGTGCAACAATCTTTCGTGTTGTCCTAAGAATAGTTAGCATGTATGGTTATTGATTAGAATATATTTAACAGGGCATCTTGGATCTGCTACTCTTCCAACAGAGGACGTTCGACATACAATATTGCAGCCACAGACAGTAGGCAAGTGTACCTTGCTATGATGTATCACAGTTTAATTATTTTATTTAGTTATTATAGTTATTTGATATGGTTGATGTGTATGTTTATCCTAGGGACGTGAGATATTGCTTAACATCCGAATAAGATTCGGGTGTCGACGCCGTACGCGGAGTCGAGTAACGTCACTTAGAGAGTTAATACCACGATCCCATTTCGCATGATTGTATCCTTGCACGTCAGACGTAGGACACTTGACACTATTTCATGTGACATAATCCTTCTTGAGGTATTCATGGTGATTCTTTATAGGATTATAGGACTCGTAATATGAGACTTGTATATTATATACATATCTCATTATGACTCATTGTACTATCTAGAGGTCATGATCTTGCGTGTTATGGACATGAGACGTCGTGGACATGAGATGTAAGGTTACATTGGGTAGGGAGAGACACACTATACTACAGGCTGATTATGTTTTTATATATATATATATATATATATAAGATCTGTTACAAGATCAATTCGGATTGGCTCTTTATATATATATATATATATATATATATATATATATATATATATATATATATATATATATATATATATATATATATATAAGATCTGTTACAAGATCAATTCGAATTGTCTTTTTGGTTTCCCTCTCCCCCCCAGACCCCCCTTCCCTTTAAAAGAGGACGGCAGAAGTCCAAATCCCATTAACATAGTAACTGGAAATGGAAGAAGGGGCAAATTGAAAGCTAAGTAGTGGTAATTATAAAGATCCCCCGGGGGCCGGCACGATCCTTCGGTCGCCTCACTTCGATTATTCAGTATTCGCCCCTTAGTATTATGCACAGAAGGGAGGAGCAGCGAAGTAGTACCATGAGGGAAAGGTGAAAAGAGCCACCTTGTTTCAAAGAGAGGAGGACGGGTCCTCACTTCTTTCTATCATTCAAAACCGTGCATGAGACTTTCATATGTATATATATATATATATATATATATATATATATATATATATATATATATATATATATATATATATATATATATATATATATATATATATATATATATATATATATATATATATACTATGTTACTTGAAGTGCCTTAGACTTTGTGCCAGATCTTTGGCATATTTACTGGCCCTACGAGATATTACTTGCTACTATGGGCTCCCAACATAGAGCCTGTAGTGGTTTCAGCTTGAGTACGAGTGATATTCTCATATGCATATCACTTAGATGGTTACAGTAGTTTACCCTTGAGTATGTGACATTATACTGTTTTACTTTGGCATACTGTTTCTTGTACCTTGTTACGTCCTTCTGAGAACCTGATTCCTTACTAATTTTGTAGCATAGACCGTTGTTGAGCTTGCCTGGAGTTGCTAATTTGGGTTGCTTTGCCATGTAGGCTTTGGTACCAGGTACTTATATTATTTCTACCAGAGTTATGTTATTCATTTATCTTATTGATTCATCTGCTGATATAGCCTAGTTTTTATAGACTCATATTTCTTTCTCGAGTCTATTCGAGCTTGTTTGTCACTGGAATGTCGACTTTAGCACATGTAGCTTATTCTTGTTATATTTTGTTTATTGTGGATTGAGGCATATATATATTTATATTTACTAGATTATCTAGATAGTGGCCATTATAATACAACTTATACGTATTCGAGTCGGACCAGAGTCTGGTCGAATGTGTAGCTGGCATATTACGTATTTTTAGTCCTATATATTTTGGGACTGGGGCATTATGTCATGCCCCGATCTCCCACAAGATAAATTGGACGTCCCCGCTAGGCGAGAATCACCGCGCCAGCGCTCCCCCGAAACGATCGCTTTGACCCATCCGGGCATGATATTGCACGAGCGTGGGCCGCGCCCATGTAAGGTCGTGGTTCATTGGCTGGTGGTAAGAGTTCTAAGCCACAGAGTTGCACAGATTGTCCGAGTGTAGCGGAATCATAAACGCATAGGCGATTAGGTAACAAGTTTACTGAGTCGACAATAGCGGAAGCATTGAATAACATAAGTTGAAGTAAAGCAACTCTTTATTAATATAAATAAGTGTTACAGGCGACGCTTGGACACGATTATAAGTCGCTCAAGTCTCTCTCTCTAAAACAATAAAAGCGTGCCAAGTGGCTACAATTATGGAATGATTGTACAGATGATGTTCAGGCAATATTCAGATGATGTTCAGGCAATGTTCAGATGATGTTCCAACATTATGTCTTATATATGTGCTTCAATTTTGGATGCAGCGCTCCAAGACTCCTGAGTGAACTCTACGCCTTAATATGTACGAAGGAGGCATCCGCATCGAACGAGGTTCTCCCGCACCCTGCAAGCGATCTGGTGGGTTATCAGTACATTTAATGCACTGGTGGGGAGGCTACTCGCCCGCTCGATAAATCCAAACACATAATATAGGTTTCGTTCACCAACTATTAAGTTGTCTTTCTCATTGCCTTAGGATCAGTTTAATGACAAAGATTGAATAGCCTAACTCGTGTGGCTGTGCTCCATGTGATATAAGAGAAAATACGGTGAGACTTACCAACTTACCGTTTGACCTTCCCTGTCCAAGGCAAACATTGTTAATTCAAGCACGAGTAGGTATAAACATTCAGGAGCAATAACGCATGCAACTACAAGTGTTTGGATGCGGAGATTCATATCGTTTAGCTGATTTAGATTATTCTTTGATGTGATACAATACCTCGCATGCGGATAGCCGCTAAGCGAGGATGACTTATTTATCTACTTTATTTTACAAGCAAGCATGTAAAGATTAAATATACGTGGCGATCACTGGCGTATGCCATAATGGACAATATAGTATTTGACGAAAATGGTATGCAACGAAAGTACAAGAGGCGCTGTAAGCCATTCCGTCAAGAACAAAAGACTAAACAATAGGCCTCGTCCGGACTGGATCAGTGCCAGTGCCCCAGCAACCGTCCATGAGACCGTGACCTTGTGCACATGTTGTCCGTGATCAAACGGTCGTCTAGGTTAAGTTATCCATTCAAGTCATTGGGGCAACAAGAGTACAAGACAAGAGGCATTGCCTGGTTCAATTTGCAAAGCCTTTTTGAATAATATTTTTATATAACGGGATGTGTTCCATGATTAGCACAAGACGTATGAAATGAACTAGCATGGAATCAGATAACAGTTCATAAGTTGATTATTTGACAAGCAAAGCAGTGCATATCCATTATCGTACTACTCGAGGCATAGCGGGGTCTTGTTGCATAAGAAAAAGGTAGCATGCGGGGGTCTGTATATAAGCAACGTTTCAATTCCATGTTCTAACACAAGCAATGGGATTATTTCTTTAGCTAGGTGCATTGTATTCTTATTAGCATACAGGGGGTGATTCACCTAGCGACTAGCATGTATCGTTCCATATTTTAAGTGTGCTGGCTAAGCAAAGATAAGTTCACCGTAGCCACCCACCTTAGCGATGATTCGCCTCGGTTGAGCTATACATCAAACGAGCCTCTGAAAGCCTAAGCCGGAATCCTGTAGGGACAAGTCTGGATATCCTTTGCCTCAAATGAGTATTCTCGCCTGAGCAAAGTGGGTCAGGACATTGTACTTTTGCCGTTTGAATCGGCAGTCTGCTTGAACGGAACGGGATGTTACACATTATATATTTTTGTGGTGGCCCATGCAGGTCCTGATTAAATTATTTCGGTTGCGTTATTGTACTAAGCGATCCTGTGTTAGGATAAGTTTATTAGGATCTCAATCCACAATTACTATTGGAACTTCTTTTGAATTCTAATTTCATGCTTGAACCTCAAAATTATATTCATTCATACTTTCTTTGAACTCTTATTCATTGATTCTCTCGTTTTTCCCTATCTCGGAGAGATGAACACTCGTGCCGGTAATTTTTCCAGAAGATTCTCGTCAAGGTGAAGAAGACATATTTTGTAGAATATTTGTAAGAAGAGGGATACTTGAGTAGGAAAGATTATGGTAGATAATTTCTAAATATTAGAGTTAGAATAGATTAAAGGCATGAGAATTGACATTAGTAGTAGGAACCTAAAATAATAAGGACTCTATCAACTGTCATAGATTAGAAGCGATGATTACTATTAGATAAACATTTTGGACGAATATGAGTCATTTTATATGAGGGTATAATATTGTGTCTTGATGAGATGGTTTGATCTAAGGTGGGTAGGCTTCTCGACTAGCAAATTTGTTTTAGAGGTTATACAATTGATGAAGATGAGAATTATCAAATTTTGGTGCTTTAAGGCTTAAACTTCTATGTGATTTGTAAAAATTTTTAATGAATATCGTACTATGATAATATTGAATTTGTTTAGGATAATCAATTTATCAATATTAGAAAATTTTACCTAGATGTGAATTAAAAATTTTAAATTTTTCTTGAAGAATGAATTCGAATTTTTAGATTTTGAGGTTAAATGAAAGATAGATTGGTTGGATTGAAGATGACTAGCAACCCTCAAAAGATTTTTGTTAGTTGCAAATAAAGAAAATTAATTATTATGTTAATTAAAATTTAAAATTTTGAAGAAGAAAGAGGACATCATGATAAGACTGAACTTGGACTTTAAATTAGAGAATTTTAGGACATGATAGTTGGTGAATTTAAATTTGATAATTTTCTAAAGTTAATTATTATCCCCTAGTAATTGGAAAAAAATGGAGTAAGTTTGATAGAACAAATTTTGGAATTCAAATTTTAAATGAGAATATTTTAAAGTCTGTAATTGGATTCAAATTTTAAGAATAGATGGAATTAAATTAAATTTTAAGATTTTGAGGAGATAAAGATGTATTAAAAATTATAAATTTTGAGGATTTGATTTGATCTTAAGAGATTGATTAGGATTAGATATATCATATACCAATTTTTCTTGGGTAGATTTATGATTGCTAGGTTTAATAATAGAGGATAAATTAATTAAGTATGGGTATTATGGATTCGAAAAAAAAATCAATAATTGGAGGGATTGAGGAGAAGACTATCTTAACAATTGAATTTAAAATTTTGAAGTTTGACAACTTTGAGGATGGAATTTAAAAGATATTATGTGGTAATAGTAAAATATTAATTTTTGGAAAGATCATGATATTCTAGATTTAAATTTCTTTTGGATTTGAAGGGTCTAACTCTAAAAGAGTAAATCTTTGGAATTAAAATTTGAAGATAGAATTTTGAGGATTGGATTTAAAATTTTGAGTATTGGGTTATTAATTTATAATTTTGAGGAATTTAAAAAGATTTATATTATAGTCCTTGGACTACAAGATGTCGATATATAGAATCTCGTTCGGTGCAGATGCTTCATTCGTGCATGCTAAGGCGTGGAGTCAAATCCGAAGCCTTGGATCATTGCGTCCGGAACAGAAGCACATATACAAGACATAATATTGGAACATAGCCTGAACATTGCCTGTACAATCATTCCACAATTGTAGCCACTTGGCACGCTTTTATTGTTTCAGAGAGAGAGGCTTGAGCGGCTTGTAATCTCGACTATACGCCGCCTGTAACACTTGTTTATATCAATAAAGAGTTGCTTTACTTCAACTTGTGTTATTCAATGCTTCCGCTATTGTCGACCCAGTGAACTTGTTACCAAATCGCCTATGCGTTTATAATTCCGCTACACTCGGACAATCTATGGACTCTGCGTCTTAGACCTCTTACCGCCAGCCAATAAACCACGGCCTTGCAAGGGCGCGGCTCACGCTCGTGCGGCATCACGCCTAGATAGGCCAAAAGCGATCGTTCCGCGGGAGCGCTGGCATGGTCATTCTCACCTAGCGAGGACGACCGATTTAGCCTGCGGGAGATTAGGGCGTGACATGTTGGTATATATATATATATATATATATATATATATATATATATATATATATATATATATATATATATATATATATATATATATATATATTAAAAATATTTTGAAGATTTGAATTAAACTCAAGTTTTGAAAATGTTGAGGACTTGGAATCTCATGGATTAATTGTTGAAGAAATAAAAAAATTTGATCGAGTAGAAGAATGATAATTTTAAAAGTGAGAATTTAATTTAATTTAAACTTGAGGAGTTTAATTCTTGAAGAGGTTAAATTTTAAGGACTTAAAATTTTATTTTAAGTATGAAAAATAAAGTTAATATTGAGGACTTTCCAAAATCACAATAAAGAATTTGACCCCATTGAAAAAAAAAGTGTATTATTAAAAATCATAAATTACGAGGACGCAATTCTTTTAAGGTAGGTAGACTGTAAGTTCTCTTATTTTGGAATAGGGGTAATTTGGTACTTTTTAATTTATTTAATTTAATATTTTAAAGTATTAATTTATAAAATCCTTTTTTTATATATGACACTTTGTCATGGCTTGGATATTTGGAGCAATGCACAATATTTTTCCTTCAAAAAAAAAATTTATATTACTAATCTTGGTTGTACCTAATATATTTGGGACATGGATTTTATATTTGTTTGTTCTCCCCCATGCACCAAAAATATTGATAAACATCTAGAACCACGGTTATCGTAAAACTGCTTCCTTTTGACTAGAACTTGACACAAACCAAACCCAAACACATGAAGGCATCTAGTGCACTCAAATACACTCATCTAGTGCACTCATATATATATATATATATATATATATATATATATATATATATATATATATATATATTAATTTGTTTCTATTTATAGAATTTTTATTTATAGAAAGTGCCATAGGTGTCATCATAGTTGGTCTAACTATCTAACTACCCAAGATCCTAACCAACCAAATTACAATCCTAACAAACAACCCCTACACCTTTTTCCTATTTTACAACATATCCCACATACAAAATATATCCACAAAATCTGAGCAAATCAATTAAAGATTTAAATCCCACATTTCCAAATTAGAAAACCCCTAGTTTGTTGCATATTCCTATCTTTGGATCAAACCAAATCATAAGTGAATATTTTTGTGACAATCCCCTAATTCAAATTTTAGCCCCTTACCATATTAATACTTCACAAAATCCTACCCACATATTTTTAAATATTAAATCAAATCATAACCACCCACCTATTTAAACTATATATATTTATCAACTTCCCAACACTTAAACCTAATTTTAGGTTCGGCCCCCTTTTTCTTTCCCTCACAAAAAAACTTATTTCTCACATTCTCTCCCTCTTCTACTTATTTCCCTCTTCCTCTCTCCTTCCCCACAGGCCACAACTCCACAAAAACCCCAACTAAACTCCTTTTTGGCCAAATATTAGCTGCTGGTTGCAGTAGCATTTTAGACCCCTCCACAGTAGCAAAAAGCCCTAAAAATCCTAGATTTACATCATACTTTAAGTTTCCAAGAGGCTCGTTGTAACACCCCGTTCCGTTCTAGCGGACTGCCGGCTCAAACGGCAATAGTGCAGCTGTCCCGACCCGCTTTGCCTCGATCAAGAAGCAAAGGATATCCAGACTTGTCCCTACAGGTATCCGTCTTAGGCTTTCAGAGGCTCGCTCAGACGTATCGCTCTACCGAGGCGAATCATCGCTAAAGTGGGTGGCTACGGTGAACTTGTCTTTGCTTAGCCAGCACACATAAAATCTGGAATATTTATGCTAGTCGCTAGGTGAATCACCCCCTGCATGCTAATAAATCCAACGCACCTAGCTAAGGGAATAATCCTAACTTGTATTGCTTGCTAGAACATGGAAATAAAATACTGCTTATATACAGACCCTCGCATGCTAAGTCCCTTAACGGTTTTATCTCTCGGCTTACCTTCGGGTCCGAGCAAACGTGCCTGTTTATGTTCCTTAGAAACGCATGCTTGTCTGTTTGAATGTTACCGTGTTTTCATCCAAACCCCGGGAGACTACTACATAGTCGTTCCGTGCCTGAATGATCCTGTAAGTATTCGGGACCGTTAGGTCACCAAGATATATCCCCGAACCAGGGGAATGCACTAAGCATGAATGAATACTGAACGTAAATCACACTTGAATGCTAATCATGCTAAGTATGCATCTGAACAAGGATCGTGTTATGTACTGATGGAATCCCAGCTCGTGGAGCAATATGCTCGTTCAGATTAAGTTTAAGTTTCATTATTATCATGTCAAGCTATGGAATATGGATAGACCCTGACCTGCATTATCGCGGACAACTTGTGCACAAGGTATGTTATGTTGAGTTCCGCGGACAGTCACTGGGGCACCGGGACCGATCCGATCCGGACGGGACGTATGAGCAGTCGTATGTTATGGGGCAAGGTGTTATGCAGCGGGGCTCGCCACCTGCGTTGCATATCATTCTGTGTCTTGAGACTGTGAACCGTCCATAATGGCTACGCCAGCGACTTATGTTCATATAGATAAGTCATCCTCGCTTAGCGGCTATCTGCGTACGAGTCATTGCATAGCATCAATGAACTGAACACCTGAACGATATGAAAATAACGACCCTCATGTTTGCATATGCTATGCTCCTGAATGTTTATACTTGCCTGTGCATGAATTAACAATATTTGCCTTGGACAGGGAAGGAAAAATGGTAAGTTGGTAAGTCTCGCCGTGTTTCCTCTCATATCACACGGCGCACTGCCACACGAGTTAGGCTATTCAGTATTTGCATGAAACTGATCCTAAGGCAACTAGAAAGACAACTTAATAGTTGGTGCACGGAACTTATATTACGTGTTTGGATTTATCGAGCGGGCGAGTAGCTTCCCCACCAGTGCATTCAATGTACTGATAATCCACCAGTTTGTATGCAGGGTGCGGGAGAACCTCGTTTGGTGCGGATGCCTTCTTCGTGCGTGCTAAGGCCAGGAGTTTCCTCCGAAGCCTTGCAACGGTGCGTCCGGGACTGAAGCACAAATATAAGACATAATATTGGAGCATCGCCTGACCATCGCCTGTACAATCATTCCACAATTGTAGCCATTTGGCACGCTTTTACTGTTTCAGAGAGAGGCTTGAGCGACTTGTAATCTCGGCTATATGCCGCCTATAACACATGTTTATATCAATAAAAAGAGCTTGCTTTACTTCAACTTGTGTTTTAATGCTTCCGCTATATTTGTCGACTCAGTGAACCTGTTACCAAATCGCTATGCGTTCATGACTCCACTGTACTCGGACAATCTGTGTGACTCTATGGCTTAGAACTCTTGCCGCCAGCCAATGAACCATGGCCTTGCACTGGCGTGGATCACGCTCGTGCGGCATCACGCCCGGATGGGTCAAAGCGATCGTCCCGCGGGAGCGCTGGCGAGGGTGATTCCCGCCTAGTGGGGATGGCCGAAATAGCCTGCGGGAGATCGGGGCGTGACACTCGTCAAGTTTCATGAGTTTTTGAGTTCGTTTGATACTCCATTTGGTACTCACTCCGTTTGGCCGTAGTCGAAAAAAGGTCCCGCCGTAATCGCAATCGCGTAAGTTTTTCAACTTTATTTCTTTTCCTATTTTTTCATGAATAAAATCTTTTATAAATTTATATTAATGATATATGATGTTTAGAATTAATTTCATATATTAGATCTATATTTTTACGTACAAAAACTATCCCAAACCAATGAACAACTTTAATACGGACACGTCGCATCAAGACTAGTTATAGTTCTTTGATAGTTGTTATATTTTACTGAAGTAAATAAATTTTAGAAATTAATGTATATTAATTTCAGAATATTTAATATATTTATTTCTTATTTAATTATATTTGGATGCCAACATGGAGAATTTATGTCAAGGCTATGTGCCAAAGTTGGTTAGAATAACTAGTTGTCGTCCGAAGCAAATAATGGCATGCAATGCCGATGTTTGGTTATTTTTTATTATTTAGAAATAATTTTAGAATATTAATTATGATTAATTCAATAATAAATTATTTTAAAATATATGATTAAGATGTTTCATGCATGTTAGATGAATAGGATAGCAATAATGCAAGTTATGCAACATCGATACGTTCCTACATACATATAGGACTACGTGTAGGCAAATACATATAAGTTCCTACAAGTACGTGTGGTATATCGATGTAAGACACCCTCACAACTTATTTTGAGAGTGTCATGCAACATTTATCTTGCCATATATATCTTGGTACGTTGTTCAATGCTACGCAAATATTGGATTATTGGACAAGAACGTCAACTGAAAGTTGAGGTTGTGCAACGATCTTTCGTGTTGTCCTAAGAGTAGTTAGCATGTATGGTTAATGATTATTATAAATTTAATATGGCATCTTGGATCTCCTACTCTTCCAACAGAGGATGTCAGACATACAACATCGTAGCCACAAACAACAGGCAAGTGTACTTTGCCATGATATATCACAGTTCCTTGCCTTAATTATCTTATTTAGTTATTATAGTTATTTGATATGGTTGATGTGTGTATTTACCTTAGGGATGTGAGACGTTGGTTAGTGTTCGAACAAGATTCGGGTGTCGACGCCATATGCGGAGTCGAGTAACATCACTTAGAGAGTTAATACCACGACCCCATTTCACGTGCTTGTATACTTGCATGTCAGACCGCAGAACACTTGACAATATTTCATATGACAGAATCCTTCTTGAGGTATTCATGATGATTCTATATAGGATTATAGGACTCATGATATGAGACTTGTATATTATATACATATCTCATTATGACTCATTGTACTAGCTAGAGGTCCTGATCTTGCGTGTTATGGACATGAGACGTCGTGGACATGAGACGTGAGGTTACATTGGGTGCGGAGAGACACACCATACTAAAGGCTGATTATGTTTATGTTTATATATATATATATATATATATATATATATATATATATATATATATATATATATATATATATATATATATATATATATATATATATATATATATATATATACTATGTTATTGGAGGTGCCTTAGACTCTGTCCCAGATCTTTAGTACATTTACTGGCCCTACGAGATATTATTGCTACTATGGGCTCCCCGACACAGAGCCTGTAGTGGTTTCAGCCTGAGTACGAGTAATGTTCTCATGTGCATATCACTTAGATGGTTATAGTAGTTTACCTTTGAGTATGTGACATTATATTGTTTTACTTTGGCATACTGTTTCTTGTACCTTATTACGTCCCTCTGAGGACCTGGTCCCTTGCCAATATAGTAACATAGACCATTGTGGAACCTACTTGTAGTTGCTGATTTGGGTTGCTTTGCCCTGTGGGCATTAGTATCAGGTACTTATATCATTTCTACCAGAGTTATGCTATTCATTTATATGATTATTTCGTCTGTTGATATAGCCTAGTTTTTATAGACTCATATTTCTTTCTCGAGTCTATTCGAGCTTGTATGTTATTGGACGGCCGACTTTAGCACATGTAGCTCATTCTTGTTGTATTCTATTAAATGTGGATTGAGACATAGATATTTATATTTAGTGGATTATCTAGATAGTGACCATTATAATACAGCTTATATGTATTCGAGTCGGACAGAGTCTGGTCGAATGTGCAGCTCGCATGTTACGTATTCCTAATCCTACGTATTTTTGGGTTGGGGTGTTACACGCAAGTCTTCTAGAATGTGCTTTTGAGTACTAAACATAAATTTTCCACCTTTTCTACTAAGTGCATCAACTAATGGTACTGAAGTTCCACGTCATAATCTTTCAACAACTCTAGCCACCTTCTCTGCCTCATGTTCAGGTCCTTTTGCGTGAATACATATTTCAAAATCTTATGATCCATGAATATTTATACTCGATCACCATATAACTAGTGCCTCCACAACTTAAGTGCGAACACTACTGCTGCTAAATCCAAATCGTGAATTGGATAGTTCTTCTTATGATCCCTGTGCTGCCGAGAATCATATGCTATCACTCTTCCTTGTTGCATCAAAACACATCCAAGTCCTTTGCCAGATGCATCATAGTATACTGTGAATCCTCTGGAGCCTGCTGGAAGAGTAAGTATTGATGCAGAGATTAACTTCTTTTTTAACTCTTCAAAGATAATCTGATATTCTGCTGACCATATAAACTTAACTTTCTTAAGCATCAACCAATTCAATGGTGCCGAGATTTTAGCAAATTCTGACACAAATCTCTTGTAGTATCATGCCAAGTCCAAAAAACTATGCACTTCTGCTACTGTCTTCGGAACTGGCCAGTTCTCTACTGCATCTACCTTCTTGGGAAATACTCCTGCTCTAGAAATAATGTACCCAAGAAAGGGTATGCGATCCAGCCAAAACTCACACTTACTAAGCTTTGCAGGGTGGTCCCTCAAAGTTTGCAGAACTATCTTGAGCTCCTCCTTATTATGAGAATACACCGGGATGTCATCGATGAATACTACCACAAATTGGTCTAAGTAAGGCATGAAAATATGGTTCATCAAATCCATGAATATCGCTAGAGCATTAGTTTGTCCGAATGGCATAACTAAGAATTCGTAATGCCTATATCGTGACCTAAATATTGTCTTTGGTATATCCTACTCCCGATCTTGTACCTGATGATATCATGATCGTAAATCTATCATGGAGAAGACTCTTGCTCCACTTAATTGGTCAAACAAATTATCAATCCTTGGTAATGGGTACTTGTTCTTCACTGTTACTGCATTCAACCGCCTGTAATCCATACACAACCGCGTCGATCTATCATTCTTCTTCACCAATACAGTTGGTGCTCCGCACGGTGATCCACTAGTCCCAATAAACTTCTTCACCTCCAGTTCTTTCACGTGTCGATATAACTTATCAAGCTCTAATGGTGACATTGGGTATACCTCCTGGGATACTGGTTTTGCTCCTGGCATCAACTCTATACAGAACTCTACTGCTCTAACTGGGGGTAATCTGGGATGATCGTTGGGAAATACGTCCATAAACTTATCACCTATCTTGGGCAACGGGTCTTCTTCCTTTGCTACTGTTGCGACTCCTCTCTTACGTTTGTCTCTTGCTATTCTCCTAAGGACAACCTCTTCTAGACCAAAAATTCTAAACAACACTCTGCCCTCACGACAGTCTATCATTGCATGACTGTCTCTCAACTAGTCCATGCCTAAGATAACATTAAAGTTACCCATAGGAACTCGATCAACTTTGTAGGTAATAAATACCCACATACTATAACTGGATATGCTAAGCACACCCTACTAACTTCTACGATCCCATTGCCAGTGAGTATATTCAGCCTCTCTGGCAATGCCTCAAACTTTAATACAATTTGTGTCACATATTATGCAGATATAAATGAGTGCGAAGCTCCAAAATCAATTAAAGCTATGGCAGGAAAGGTTGTAATAGAAATGTTATCTGCCACTACGTCGCCTGATGCCATATCTTCCTCCAAAGACAAGGTGAGGGCCTACCCTTGGCCTTGTTGAGCTCCTTGTTGTTGTCTTTCTTACTGCCATGGTTGTGGCCATTACTGATTCTGTTATTACTGCCTATAAAGCTGGGCCTGCATCGACAACGGACGCTGAGCTAAAGGCCGTACTTCTACTGCTGGTCCTCCTTGTTGTACTGCCCTCGGAGCTGGCAATGCAGAAAACTGTTGCACTAGCCCTCTAGGTCTCTGTATCAATAGGCATATGGAAACCTTATGATTAGGGCTTCTACATCTCAAACATAGTCTATTAGCCGTCCGACAAATATCCCGGTATAACCACCCTTGATATAGTAGGTATAACATATCGGCGCTCCCCGTCGTTGTTGTTGCTGCTGCCTCAGCTGTTATTGTCGAGTTAGTGCCATTACTGTCAAGGTCACTAGCCTCCTCTATATCATGTCATGGATGTGAATGCCAGAAGATGTTGCTGACGTTCACGATACTGGTCCTTCCTTATTGTTCTGTCCATGAGGCCTCTTCTAATCTACTTCTGGATGCCATCTTTTGGGAAGTAATCTCAACCCTCTTGGCTGCTATCAATACCGCCTCGAATGTCTGGTAGTCGTGCACCTCTACCATGTGTAAGATATCTAATTAAAGTCCATACTGGAACCTCATTGCTCTATCCAAATATGTTGCCACCATGGTAGGAGAAAATCTGCTTAGTCGACAAAACTCCTCCGCATAGCCATATACTGTACTTTTAACTTGCTTGAGGTTAATGAACCTTTGCTGTAACTCACACTGAGCTACAATCCTGAAGTACTTTGCCCTGAACCAGGCCCTGAAATCCTTCGATGAAATAGGATACCTCAATCCTACCTCCATCATGGCCCACCAATCTCTTACCATATCTTGGAGTTGTAGGCGAACTAGGTCAACATGTTCCTCGGCCGAAACTTTAGTTGCTGTCAGAATGGTCTCAATATCTTGGAGCCAATTATCTGTCATGATTGTATCCTCTGTGCCATTGAAATATCTGGGGTTCCATCTACAAAATCTAACAAATGCCCCAGAATCCGTTCTTCCGCCTCGTTCTAGGGCCATCTGTAACCCTTGGTTCAACAGGATATTTTGTTCCTGCTGCTAAAGCTGTTATTGCTGATGTTGCTATTGTTTTTGTTATTATTGCACCACCATCTAGTGTAGTTGGGCAGCCAATAAGCCACGAATAATCTCTATCAAGGCCGGGGTATCCAGTATTGTCGGCACTACGGAGGTACGGGAACACCTAGAGCCAGCTGCTCTGTCCCATTCAACGTGTGCTTAACTCGGATCCTTGGCTGGGGTTCCACAGGATTTCGTTCTACTGGCAACTCTGTCTCTCTTGTTGCTGCAGCATCAGGGGAAGGAGCAGCCCTAAAGAAAAGCACAAGAAACATCAAGTACAGGATAAGAAGGAACAAGGAAGCAACCAATCTAAAAAAATTCAAGCTGAGTATCGCAGAGGACGAATCCAGAATTTCAAGAAGGATCATGTTTGATTGAGACTCCTATGACCATGACACCCCATAAGTATAAAGAACAGACATGTATAGCTGCCACTAAAACCTTGTCACGCCCCAATACCGGAATACGAAGAGGAACATGGCCAGCTACCCCGTACAAGGTGCTATACGTCATACAACGATCACGGCTATATGAGATAAGGGGTGCATGCTACAATCAAGTCTCATATGGTCAAGAACTTCTATGTCTTAATCATTCAAATAAGAAACAGTAAGCATAGAGCATATATAATAAATCAATAAGGCATCCCAAACGCTTTCTTAAAATGTTATGGAGACCAGCTATGCAAAATAAGGAGCTGGAAGAGTGACAAAAGTACATGACAGTGATCTACAGCAGTCTGATTTAATATAATCATGTAAGAAAACTAATATCCAGACGAGTTGGCTAACAGGTGCCGGTGGCTAAACACCAAAATGAGTAAATGTTCATTGATGAGCAGGAAAGAAGAAAACCCCACTCGCTATCTCCTGCAACCATGTTCCTGGTATGTGCCATAAGTTGGAGGAAGGTATGCTGGATCCTCAGGTGCTGGCTTAAAACATGTCTATGCAAAACCAGTGGGGTTAGACCCAAAATAATAATTACCACAAAAGAAGCATGAAATAGAGAAACAAAAACCCAAGGAAAATATATAATAATACATAGGTTCAGTGTCGTAACTTAGGTCCATTCCATATCCTAGCCAAAGGCCCAACCCTACAACCAAACAAGGACAAGGGTTGTACTATCACACTATGATAGTCCATTTTCTTAGGCTACTAGCTGAATAATACAATAACAACCAAGTCTATTTCCTCGATATCGACCAATCATTTATACGACTTGCTATTTTGTGGAGTCTAAGGTTATCTAAAAAATAATGCATAATAGGAATCCGCATATCCTGTCAGTGTCGAACATGAGATAATCGAACCAATAAATAAATAAAATAGGCACTTACAAGATGCACCAGTCCCCCATAGGGCCACTGCGCTAAAAATACGGTATTAGCGGTTCCAGTGTTCCTATAGTAAAACAGTAGCTCGGCTAATAATATGTCAGATACTGCACTACATTAAGGCAAATGATATACAATATCTTTGGTGGCCAACCCACAATACACTTAGAATGAGTCTCTGTGGGAAAGTTCGTTGGCACGATCTCGGGATATTATTCCCTCCAATGTTACTACCACTTTTAGTTACCTAATTAGCCCTATGTTGTGTTTGAAATCTTAAGGCATGGTAACATAAAAATCTACCTTAAGATGTCATATAAATTACGGGCACGCTAGATACGAATCCATAGAAGTTAAATCTGGGTTCACCCAAGCGTGTATACAACATTCATTTAATTAAAATTCTAGCCATACTTTGGTAGTTGATTAACTTATTATGCCCGTGCTGGAAAAATAATATATATTTATAATATCACGCTTTAAGGAATTTGGAGGCATTCTCAATGCACAACCCAAATATAATCAGTTAAAACGTGATATGATGTGT
The DNA here is from genome assembly GCA_036927795.1 of Iris macrosiphon. Taxonomy (NCBI): domain Eukaryota; kingdom Viridiplantae; phylum Streptophyta; class Magnoliopsida; order Asparagales; family Iridaceae; genus Iris; species Iris macrosiphon. The sequence continues at coordinate 41,107,327 of JAYESA010000003.1, forward strand.
CATACCTCGGGGCACATTAAATCATGAACAATTATCAGGCAATAGTGGTATAAGCACGGATACAGTATTCGAGTTAAATTACCAATTATACATTGGGTCAAGAAGAACAAGAAATATTCAATCAAAACAAGCAAGACCGCATGGGTCTCTAGGCCGCATATGAAGTCAAGCGGCATGAGAAGTCCTGACAACATGTGGATTCAGGCCGCATGAACCACTTGGCCGCATATGAAGTCAGGCCGCATGCTCAGGATTAAAGTCCTTCCCTTGGGACAAGTATTGAAGTGACGGGCAATGAATGAAGTGTCAGTGATGTGACATAAAGTGATAGATATGACAAGCCATAAAGTGTGTCAGAAAGAAAAGACAAAAATTATATAAAGATGTGCCAAAGTTTCAGAGTCATGCGTCTAAGAAAAAGTGGCCGCATGCTCTGCTTGCCGCATGGAGGTCTCTTGGACTTAACGAATTTCTAATTCATTCAGTGAGTGAAAACACAAGGTATTCAAGGATACTTGTGTAAATAAGCAGTCATGCATCCAACAAGATGGACACATATTGTCAGTATGCGGCAAGAGTTCAAGCCTTATAACCCTCTCGGGCCGTATATCACTCTCAGCCGCATATCTCGATGGCCGCATGTGAACTTCGTCTTCTCCATCAGCAGGTTCAGCCATGACAGAAAAGTTCCAAAAATTAAAATCTTATTTTGACCATAAAATTCTTATTTTTAGTCCAAATCGGGTGAACCAAAAGCCAAAAATGCTATAAATTAAAAGCTCCATCATGTAGCAAAAACTGGTTTTCTAAAATACATGTTTAATAGATCAAAACTAAGAAAAACTCATAAAACCCATAAAATCCTAAGTTAGAAATGTAGATCTATACTAATCCATCCATCAAAACAGAAAACTCCAAGAACTAAAAGTGCTTAGAAACACACAACAAACATAATAGAACAATAATATTGATGATTTTTTCATTTCTTATGCAAGTTGTACATGCCTATGGAAATGGGAAGAGAGAACACAAGAGAGAGGAAAAAATGAAGAAGTGAAGAGAGAGAGAAAATATTGAGTTATATATGGTTGGATTGAGGGTTAAGCTGAGGGTTCTCATGACTTGAACCAACCCATAAAATAAACCATGAGCAAGGTTAAACCAAAGAATGGATCTAGTCTCCATGCACATGCAACCATGCTAAAATAAAATACGTTCCAAATAAGTATATCAGGAACGGAGAATGACAAGTTATTATATGGACATAATTAAAAGGAACACAAAATATACACAAAATTTTTTGGTCGTATGGACTCACTGGCCGCATGCACCAAAGTGATGGGTCATAGAAGTGACTAAAGTGATGGACGTGACATGCCATAAAGTGTGTCAGGAAGAAAAAGACAACCATAGAAAAATGTGCTAAGGTTTCAGAGTCATGCATCCTAGGGAAGGTGGCCGCATACTCCGCTTGCCGCATAAGTCACTCGGCCGCATATTGCGCTTTGGACTTAGCGAATTGCTCATTTGTCTAGCGAATAAAACACAAAAAGTTCTGTCACTTAGCTCCAGAACACTTTGTGTAATAGTCAGTCATTGATCCAACAAGATGGACGCATTCTGGTTGGTTATGCGATAAAGAGTCCACGCCGCATAAGGATCATGTCGCATGGATGTCTCGGCCGCATAAGGTGCTGGCCGCATAAGAATTTCGTCTTCTCCAAACAGCAAGTTCAGCCATGGCAGAAAAGCTCCAAAAACCAAAAAATTATTTTTTTTATAAAAACTTCATTTTAACATCAAATCAAGTAAAATAAAAGCTAAATTGTATGAAATTAAATGCTTTATCATAAAGAATAACTAGTTTTCAAAAATACTAAGTTTTAATATATCAAAACCAAAAAAAAACTCATGGAACTCATAAAAAATCTTAACTTAAAACTCAAATCTATTCAAATTTATCCACCAAAACTAAAATCTGCAAGAACTAAAAATGACGAGGAACACAAGGGATATATTTTCTATCAAACATATTTTTAAAACAACACATATATAAAAAATTTAAAAATTTATGACTACACTATTAAGCAAGATGTACTTGCCTAAGAGTCCAACGACCTCTTCCTAGCTAGGTCCAGTGCTAGGGTTCGGCTAGTGGAGGTACACGAGGGTGAGGGAGAAAGGATCAAGGAAGAAATAAAATAAAAATGAAGAAGAAAAAATAGAGAAGAGAGAGAAAAGCTCATATATATACTAAGAGAGGAGGAAAATGGTTTAGTCATTGGTTCAGTCAAATGAACCGAACCAAATATCCATTCTATATGTGGATCCTAAACCGGATATATGGCAATGCTAATGGATATTCTACTGGTCTCGGATAGTTTCTCTCAACAATATAAAATAATAATAAAAAAATGACAGGAACCAACATGAGAAATGCAGCAGGAATACATTATCAGAAAAAATTAAATTCTAAAAAATTAAGAAATACCAAATCTAGAATTAGGTGTGACAATATCTATCCCTCCTTCATATAACCAGACGAGGAAAAGGGACCTCAGATCCTCAAAAGACAAAATGCACTTATCTGGGAGACTACAAAACCACTCAAAAGTGACCCTGGATAGTACCCCAACGAACAAGTTGGTGAGTAAGGCGTCATCCTGAGGTAAGTGACCCATTGTAGATGGAAAGTTTATCATGTATTGATGGGGCAATATCTTTCTGTCAAATGTCGTCAGAGATAGTGGCTTATATTTGGGAGGGTATACCATGTTATCCTACTCGGAAGGATAGGGCTTCCGGATTCCAAGCTTCTGGAGCCTGTCTTGATTATCCCGAGCATCAGCATGGACGCGCAAGTCCCTAAGAGTCTTCTGGATATTATCTGGTGGAAGAGTGGCAGAGGGTCGAGGTACGATCTGGTTGCTTGCGACATGGGGAGCCAGACCAGTCATGTCAGATTCTTTATTGGTTCTTTGGTCCAGGTTTGTGTCTCGGGGTCCGTTGTTGTGCCAGGACTAAGTTTTTTTGAGTTCTAACACGATATGAATCAGAGTCTGCATTGAGGTACTCCTCGTCTACCTCATGGCCTCAAGGGCCTCAAGGCATTGCTGGTTACTGGATCCTGCGTCGTGCTCGTCTTCTACCATATATATTGGCATTACGTGGGAAGAGGTGACAAAAAGGTGAATACCTCACTTTTTGCCTCAGATGTTTGAGTCTTATTGTCCTCTAGGAGAGTGGGCAGTATTGCATCACTTTTGTTATTTAAAGGATTGCTACCCTCAATCTCAGTGGCGGCCACATCCTGCAAGGTATGGCTACCCCCAGCTAAGCTGTCATACCTGTGCAGAGATTCGTTGTCCTCTTGATAGGACGGATTGACATAGAATACCAGAGGACTACCACCCCAGCTCCAATTACAACCTCGGTTGGGAGGGCATGGATATCCCCAGTTCTTGTTCTCAAGCGCGTGCGCTGGAACACCCCCACCGTAGGTATTTGTTTGCTAAACCGTGGACAATGGACCGACGTCCTCAGGTCGGGCAAGCTTTTCTTCAAGATCTTCTTTATAGGAAGTGAACTCCATATTGAGCAACATGAGGCAACGGGCCATTCCTCCTCGTTGTGTAGCTATTTTCTAGAAAGTTGTCAGGTTGGTGCTGCGGGTTATAGCCAATAGAACATTGACTATCTGGTTGGAGGAACTGGTGCTTTAGTTCAGCAACAGTTGATGATGATGTTGGCACAAGTGTGTCTTTGAGGGGACACATCATGTGCGAGGGTTACTTCTCTCGTCTTACACTTGTGACTAATCACGTTGTGTAAATCTGATGATGGAAGCTTCACTTTTATCCCCCATTTCATGTGCTCGGACAACCCTTGTGTATAGAGGTGAAAGTGAAATATTTGCTCCCTAACCTAGTTCTTTCGCATAAACTATAACTGGATCATTAGTGAAAGACTTAACGTGAGACGAACCCACTTCATGCATGCAGCCAAGCTGGACGCATGAGTTTGTCGTTATGATGTTTGTACTTCGACTTAGTTCAGGGGCCACTACGGCATCCAAGTGAGCTTGAGAAGACATTAGGGGTTGACCCACTTCCGGTACATGAGTGCCTGGGTCATCCATATATAGTCTTCCATCAGCAGCTCGCGTGACGACCAATGATGCATGCTTTTTGGGAGTTGACGGCACAGCCCCTCGAGCGCGCAAGGCTCGGGATGTTTTGGGTTTTCTTGAACCAGCGCTCTTAGGCGCATAGTATAGGAAATCCAAGTTAGGACCATAGGAGTCCTTGGTGGAGACCACTTTGTGTGTAGAGAACTTCATGTGCCTATGTTCTAGCACAACGCAGCTTCTTATGCGCGGGTCACGCTATGGGCGCATTTCCTGAGGTTCAACACTATTCCATTCAAGAGTAACTTTGGAGATGGAGATAGGATGTGCGCCAACCTTATATGCACTTGCGGTGGAAGTTGGCAATGCTTTTGGGACAGATTTGGGGTTTGGAGCAGCGGCTTTGACGACCCAAATCTTGCGAGGTCGTACGGGCCTCATTGGAGAACTCAATATGTCAGCGGGATATATGTCAACCTTGTGTGCATCTACGGTAAGGGTTGGTACTACATCAGGCGTCGACCTCGGGCACGGCACTGCGGCCTTGGCATCTCGAGTTTTATAAGTCTTGCGGTGTCGTACGGGCCTCATTGGAGAGCTCGGCTTGTCAAGCATATCTTCGAATGCTTGTTGATCAAAGCGAATGACCAACATCCTCTGAGTCGAACCCAGCTTGGTCACGTCGGATTGCGTCACCAGCTTCTTGTTGGAGGAGAATCTTTTTCTCAATAGAGTCAATATTTTTGTCGACATCGCACAAAATAATACTCAGGATAAAGTTGAACGAAGATTGAGAACTGATAAATAGTACAAAAGAATCTTTAATACAGAAGAATCAAATACAATAAAAAGATAATCTGAGCAAGTGTGATGGTGGACTACAATGGCTCGTTTACTCCGTTGACGTTCCGGGATCAAGGAGGTTGACGAGGATTTGGGCGATACTTTTTATCTTCTTCTTCTTTGATCTTGTCATGCCCCAGAACCAGAATACTATAAAGAGGGACAGACAATGCCAGCTACGTATACTTAGAGCACTCCGGTACTCTGTATATATGGTGAAGCTGTAAGACAAGAGGGGTCACTACTATAAACCAACAGTCAAGCCTAGGTCCAATAAACCCTAGTGTCTCAATCACAAGAACAACATGAATAATAACAAGATGTAAGATCAGTTGAAATATAATAGTAAAGCATCCCAAACTATAATATACAGATGATCATGATGCTAGTAAACAAAAAATGAATAAACTAGCCAGAATCTGAGTCATACATGATCAACCCTAGGATATGTCAATTATGCTAATGCCCGTAGGCCAACTGATCAAAAAAAAATTAGCTAAATACGTGCCCGGTGGCTAAATGCCCACAAAATAGAATGTACATCAGAGTGGGGAAGTAAGAAAATCCACTCAAGCGGTCTGGTGCTCCTGGTGGCCACCATCCTCAGGAAAGTACAGAAGATCCTTCGGTGCTCCTACTGGATCTGGCCATACAAAACCAGTGGGTTCAGACCCCCAAATAGCAAGTACCACAAATAAAGCCAATCTAGGAACTTAAACCAACAACACAAGTAAATACAAATAATAAAAAGTAAAGACTGAATGTAAAAGATCTCAGGATAATAAATACTGTAAAATCTGCAATGAGACATATCCGAATATGATAATCAATAAGGAAATAATAAGTACTGAAAGTAAAGGTGATCATGTGAAGCCTAGACTAAACATCAACCATCAACCATCAATCATGATAAATCATAAAAGTATGGCTTAATACCTTTAACTAACTAGGGTTATCACAATCCTTAATTACTAACTTTATAATGCAACGCGATGCTAGAGTTCCTTCTAATCGTATGTCCCTACAGTCCATCCAGGATATCCATACACACAACCAACTAGATACTCCTCAAGATACGCCATAATATAAACCACTGGATACTCCTCAAGATAACAGTACGAATAACCAGGACTGCATACAATCTAGGATTTTTTTTAGCCATATACTAAGTGAATCTCTAGTTATTTAACCCTTAGCAGTTTCTTGTATGAATCCGGGTGTGACATTCTGCAGAATCCATCCTAGACATGATGCAGACAAATCAAGTCCTAGTAGTAATATAAACAGGTTTAATATACATTGCACATACGGACTCATGTATGCCCCGATAACAATCAAGCCACATGAAATCAAGTTAAGCTAGGTAAAGCTAAGTGAAACCAAGTAAAGACGTGTACAACCATGTGAATCCATGTCCAACCAAATGAAACCAAGTCAAGCCATGTCTGATGAAGCCATGTAAAGTCATGCCAAGTCAAATTCAGTCAATCTTGTCATCACGTGTAGCCGGGCAAGGCCGAGTAAAATTGAGTAAAGCCAAGTAGTCAAGTCATGTCATCTGTAGCCATGTAAGTTCATGTCAAAGATCAGGTCAATTCATCGCGTGTCCAAGCAAAAGCCAAAAATTTTAACATAAAATCTAAAAAAAACCAATAATTCCTAAAGAAAGTACACGATCGATATACCGTCGGTATAGTCCAGTGCACCATCGGTACACTAGTCCAGAGATAGGAATACAACAAGTTCTAGATTCCAATAAGTTGGTATACCATCGGTATACTGTAGTATACCATCGGTATGCCATTTAAAGTAGACAAAAGTTAATAAAAAATAAAGTTCCACAAATCAGTATACCGTCGGCACAGCTCAGTATATCGTCGGTATGCCGGCCAAGACAAATATCTAACAACATCGGCAAGATCGATATACCATCGGCACAATCTAGTACACTGTTGGTATGCCGATAGGGTTCACACAAAAATATTTAAAAATCAAGTCGGTCGAAATCGATATACCGTCGGTATGCCAATTTCCAAGAATAAACATGGTTAAATCAAGTCTAATTTTTGGGACCCAAATCAAACCCCAAAATTTACTAGAACCATGTCTAACAGGAAGTCAAGTCTAGGGTAAGCCTCATATCACAATATGGACTAAATCTCATGGTCTCAACTCCGGTACCGTTTCCGTTACCGAGTTACCAAAAAGGGACAAAACGAGATTTTACCAGAAATCAAAACCGAGACGGTCACTAGGCTAGAAATCATGATATAAATACTAATAGAAAAGCAAGTCTAAGCTAAAAAGTAATAACTAAGCTCCAGGAAAGTAAAATGACAGAAAGTAAAAGAAGTTCATAAAATCTGCAAGGTGTACTTGCCCAACGCGGGCTCCCAGCCTAAACCTTCTAGTCCACCACCACGAAGGGGTTTATAAACCCCCTCATTTATTTTTATAGATAGACAGGTTTTGGGTTAAAAAATTTTGGTTTAGCATCAGGTATATGAGGTTTAGAAGTAAGGTTACAGATGTCTGTTTATTTAATTAAACCCTTGGTGCACCCTACCGTTGCTATAATATTCGGAGCCCAACATTAGTCCATAATTTCCAACAAGTTATTGCATTCTAGACTTGACACGCCAACTTAGGTGCTGGACTTTTCTGTCACTCAAAATCTTAATCTCTTGTGCTCTAATTTAATTGCACAACTTCCAGTATCCGAAATTCATTATTTAATCCTGTGTCGTATACATGTGTCGTTGCCACCAATTTTGAGACACTAATTCAATCCGTTGAGCCAAACCTAATAAAGGGTCTAAAACTGACACCAAGCCTACACCCTTCATGACCTTTGTGTCACTCCAAATTGAGACCCCATGTGCCCCCATTTAATTTAAGAGCACATAATAATTTATTCTAATTAAATTGGGGATACCAACTTTGACTAATCCCATTTTAATCCTAATTTAATCCCAATACCCCCTTTAATTAAACCCATGCAAAATACACAATATCTCCTCACCCTACAAAATACCAAATACCAATTCCTCCACCAATTTTCTATATTTTATGTGTGTGCAAATACCCAAAATTAAGGGGCTTATTTACAAATAATGTAATAGGTGTCATTACCTTATTGGCCCAAGCCAATGAAGAAGGCTCACCCTATCCCTTGACCGGTTGTGACCAAACCCCCCTCTCTATGGTGTGAACATAACTTTCTTTATGAGAAATACAAGCCCTCCATTTGAAATTGGAAGCATCCTCACCACACACTCCCTATCACCCTTCCCTATTTAATGTCTCGTCACACCCTTCCCAAGAGCAGGCCCTAATCCCAACACCTTGGAAAAACCCCACCCCCTCTCTCTCTCTCCTCACGAAAACCCACATCCTTCTTTCTTTCTTTTATTCTTTCTTCTTCTTACTTTCTTTTCTCCATTCTTTTTCTTCTTTCCTTCCCCACGAACCCGACCGCCCCCCTACTCCGGCCAACCCCGGCAAGCAGCTCCACCCCGCTGCCTCCACCACCTCCAGCTGCCACGACCCTTGAAGCCTCCCCGTTGCCTCCACCACCTCCGGCGGCCACTGCATCACCACGAACCACCACCTGCACCACTGTAGTTTCTTCCCCCCTCGGCCAATACTCCACGAGCCGACCACTGCAATCACCCGTACCACCGCCATCACCTCCAGTCGACCTGACCCCGGCCAACACTCCACGCCGCCATGACCACCTCCTCATCCTTCTCCGGTCTCCATCAACACCCTTCGTCACCATCACCACCACTCTTCACCACCAGCACCACCACCCTCAACCATCATCATCATCATCTTCACCATCTTCACCATCCTCAACATCATCGACATCACCACCATTTTCACGACCACCACCCCATACCACCAGCACCACCACCCTACACCACCAGCACGAACACTCCTCACCATCAGTAGCATCATCATCGTCTTCATCATCACCTTCACCATCTTCATTAACATCATCAACACCACCATCAATACCCCTCCGGCCGAGCACCACTACGACCCCCTCCGGCCAGCACCACTACCACTCCGCCGAGGTGAGCCTCTTCCCCTATCTTTGTAGTGCAGTGACACATATATTGTTAGGGGTTATGTTTAGGCTTTGAGCTTAGGGTTTATGTATGAAATCAATTTATTTTAGTGTAATATATGCATATGGGGTTTAGGATTAATACATGTTATAATATGCATTGATGGTGAAATGCTAAGTTGAATATTTATGGTTTAAATATGAATTGATTGAGGATATGAAATATATACATGTGATGGTTGAAAATGTGATATATATTGAGGTTGGGATTAAAATGCCATATGAGACATTTAGGGTGTTGTCCTATTTAATATACGCATATTGATTATTGTTGATGAGCTGATTTTAAATTATTGCAAATAATACTATGGTATTAAAATATTGATGGACATTGAGGAGCAGGTGATTTCGGGTGAAATTGTGTGTAATATCAAACCATCAGTTAGTGATTGAGGACTGATAAATAATAATGAATTTAATCGGGGAGTAGTTTTAAGGTGCAATGGTGACGATTGTATAAACGAGGATTTATTAATAATAATTTATCAGAGGATGAAATATGTCAACGTACATGGTAATGACTATAAAGACTAGGGTAAATTTTGAGGATTTGATCATGGCTTGAACTACTGAACACCATGGTGAGATATAAGATTGAGGATTGTTGATGATATTGTATAGGTGATTAATCGGATTTGACGTAACGTACCATTAGTCAACCTTGGTCAACCCTCTAGCTTCGTATCCATGTGAGTTATAACAGAGTTTAAACATATAGTAGATGTGTGTCACATCTTATTTCAGCCTCGTGATAGTTTATTGATTGAGCTTGTATCTCGTCTCTAGGTACTACGGGACCTGCGGACTTGGAAGTTGTACCGGATCCCTATCTTCAGCAGCCGGATCCAGGCAAGTGTACCTTGCCACCCTATATTTTAGTTACTAGATATTTATTATTTTATTATATGCATTATGCGCGTGTTTGAGTAGAATCGTTACTACACGTCCGGGTCACAACCGGGTGCAAACGTTCGTCGATAACGTCTGGTAACGAGTGATAGATGTTCGCAACACCTTGATGTATGTACCTATGTACATCATAACCCTAGGACACATTCAGACACTGTCATCGTGCCAGATTTCCTGTATCCTGATACTGACATTATGACCAGAACCTGGGATGACCTAAGGGTCACATTGATTGATAGTTACTTCAGTATGACGAGACTGCTAGATAGAGGTTCAAGTTCATCGCATAATCGTTGATCGCTTGGGATGGGAAAGACAGTTACTAGACGTTTGGGCTCCTCTGCACGCGCTATCTATATGTATATGATCTATTTATGTAGTTTTCCTATATCCGGAGTAGTTGTATCACCCGTGTGACACAGTGTTCGGAGCTACGGTACGCCCCGTGTGTCTCTGTGTTCGGAGCTACGGTTTTATTTTGGATAGCCCACTCGTCGAACATTGTCTTCAAAATTGTGTCTCACTTAGGTGGTTATGCTAGACTACACCGTCGTTGCATTTGTACTTTCTGTTATATCTTTGGCATACTATATTTTTGTATCTTGTTACGTCCTTCTGAGGACCTGGTCCCCTGCCAGTTTTGCAGCATTGACATTGGCGGAGCCCTTGGAGTTGATGATGGAGTTGCTTGTCTTGCGGGCATTTATACCAGGTACTTATATTATTTCTATCAGCATTATGGTTGTTTTATTCATATTGTTATTTGTCACGCCCCAGTCCCAAAATACCGAGGGACCAGACGCGTGATAATGGCCAGCAGTACGTACCGATGGATAAACCCAATTTAATGGATCCATCAGGGCATACTTAAGCTGTAATATAACAATAAGCAGGTCCCATAATACCTAATCACAGTCTATACTAATCTCATCCACAACAGATAATCACAGATCAAATGCCAGAGTAAAAGCAAGTAAAAAGAATCTAGCATATCTCAATAAAGAGTCTCGGAGAACAATCCGAGAACAAGTCTAATATAATGATGCAATAGACTGGAAGTAAAGTAAATAGGAACAGAAGTAAATGAGTATCTCAAACCAATACCCAGGAGAAGTCCTCTGGTACGATCCCGTCCTCTGGTCCTGGTACTGCTCCAATGTAGGCACCTGCTTCTGCTCCTGCTCCTGTACGGTACAACTCTGAGTGGATCTCCTCTGCTAGTCCTGGGGACAAAGTCCGGATCCAGGTCCTCAGGGGACAGCAAGGTACAGAAAATACAAGCCAAAATAAATGCAGTGCAGCAGAGAATGAAATAAATAGGGTAAGCTATAACCATCTATGTGGATTGTGAGAGAGAACATCAAAAAGTACTCAGGTTGAAACAACTACAAGCTCTGTGTAGGGGAGCCGGTAGCAGTGATATCATGAGGTGGTCTAGCTCAGCGGGAGACTGAGTAGCCGGCATAATATAGTCAACCTGTAGCCTGCGGGTCTCTCCAGCAATAGATGGAACAATAAGGGAATACTAAAATAACCAGCTAAGTGATATGCAAGATGAGAGCAGCACTAGAACTCAGGCTGAAGCATACTACAAGCTCTGTGTAGGGGAGCCGGTAGCAGCAGTAATAATGAGTAATGGGCCAAGCTCGGGCTTCAGAGTCTTGTGCCTCACGATAATAGGGGTGTATATATATATGATCAGCCTGTAGTCTGTGTGTCTCTCCCCACCCAATGTAATCACACGTCTCATGTCCATGACACGCACAATCATATCTAATGCACAAGTCATCTAATGTATAGGGATATAATATCAATGTCAGGTCCTGTATCCTATACAGAATCACCATAAATATCTCAGGAAGATCCTATCTCATGAACAGTGTCAAGTGTCCTGGGTCAAGTGTACTTAGTATGACAAGTACGGGAATATAAAGGGTCACGAATGTCCATCTCTAGATGACAATACACAACACCGCGTACGGTGTTGGCACCCGACTGATAATCGGACGCTAAGTACGTCACACGGTCCTAGGTTAAGCATGCACAGCACTATAAAGAAGCAAGAAAAATAGGTAACAATACTGCAGAGTTTGGCAAGGTACACTTGCCTGGGGTCCTGGCTCCAACTGTAGCTCTGGTCTCAGTGTGATCCGCAGATACTGCTCCGGTTGCTGAAATAAACATCACCATTAGATTCAGAAAATATCAAATAGCTAAAAATGCCTGTCCTTGAGTCCAATTTGGACACAAGGGCAAAAATGATATTTCCTGGGCCAAAGCGGGGTCCACATGTGGGCCGCTTTGCACCGAAAAGCACGTCAAGGTCAAAGGTCTTCAAATTCGCCAAACTTAGTGTCAACAGGTCAGGAACGATGATACGAACCCAACGGAACTTCCAGAATTGGATTCCGATGAGCCGATCACAAAATCGCCCGTCAAGTGGAGCCTGTGGGGCCCACGATACACGATTTTGTCAACGTTCTCAGAATCGAACCAAACTTGGGGCACAGGACCAGCGTATTGCTACGAGTTCGATGGCGCAAGTTTCGTCTCGATCCGACGTTTGTACACAAAGTTACAGCGTATTCCAGAAAGGACGGATACGGGGTGTCGTCGGCGGATACGCGTTGATTCCGGGGTGCACGCACCTCCGAATCGACTTCTGCGAAATCTCACACGACCGTATCAACGTCACGCACGATTCGGTAAAGACCGCGTGCGACCAAGTCGTCCCGTTTGGCGGGGCGTACTCAGTTCCGGGGTGAAACAAGGCGTTGGTTTTCCTGTTTTTGGATCGCGGTGTGCGATCACCACAGGACGCGATGCACCGAGCGGGTTGCACGGGCACCGAGAGGGTCATACAGTCTTCGTAACGCAATTGACAGAATCGAAAACGGAATTACGAGGTGAGAGAAAACGCTACCTGAACAGGGCTCCGAAAACTGAATTTTCTCCGTGTCCGAGTGTCTCCTTCGTGTCCTGGACGCGTCCGAATCTCTGCTTCGTGACCGCTGTATCCGTGTCCACTGCTCTAGGGTTTAGGGCAGCGGTGTCGGATCCTGCTGTGTCCGGAGACCGCGGAAGAGGAGAAGAAAGGAGGACAGGGCCCGGCAAGGTGAAGGGCTGTGGTGTTCGACGAGGATGGGAGAAGGTGGTCGGCTTCCGAGGGGTCGTGGTGGAGTGCAGGTGGTGGCTGGCTGGGATGTGATGGTGGAAGGACGGCGAGGAGGTTCGAGCGGGCTGGGCGGAGGAGAGTCGTCGACTGGTCGGGGACGAAGGCTGGGGAAGACGGCTGTGCGGGCGGCCACGGCGCTGCAGGTCGGGGACGGAGATCTGGAGGAGAGGCGGCGGGGTGATGAGGATGTTAGGGTTCAGGCGACGCTGGGGGTTCGAGGAGGAGGTCGGAGCTAGGGCGAGTCCGGGTCGTGCTGGAGCCGTGCGGCGAGGTGGAGGAGTCGGGTGTGGAGTCGGGCGGCTGGGCTAGGGTTTCTGGGAAGAAGGAGGAGGGCGTCGACGACGGGGGCAGCCGGCGGAGACCTAGGGTTCAGGGGAGGAGCGGTGGAAGGAGGATGACGAGGAAGAAGGAGGGTCGGGCGGCGCTCGCGTTAGGGGAGTCAACGGCGAGCGGATCGGTGCTGGGTGGCGCTGGACGCGGCGGGGAGGGGCCGACGTGGCCGCGGGAAAGAGAACGCGGGGGAGGCCGGGGAGCAGCGCCGGAGTCGTCGGCGAGCGGAGGGTCGGCGGGCAGAGGGCGGCCGGCGGCTTAGGGTTAGGTTAGATTAGGGTTTGGGTTAGGGTTAGGGTTAGTAATTAGGGATTTTGGGAAATTTAGGAATTAGGGATTTGTTTTCTTTTTCTTTTCTTTTGTGGAGAAAACCTAGGGAATCATGTATTTATACATTACAGGAATTGGACTAGGGTTAGACCTAGGATTCGGGCTGGGTCAACGGGTCAACGCTCCTTGGGCTGGGCTTCGGCTCTCATGGGGATGTCGGGCGTTGGCACGGGTTAATTTCGGTTTAATTTCTAAATTGGTTTCTAGGGCTTTAAACGGGTTTCCGGAGTCCAATAAATTCACGGAAAATTACCACATGTCCGGTTTTCCGTTTTACACACTAAAATATTATTTCCATAATATTTTAATAAAGATTGACCGAAATTAAAAATCTTTAAATCACTAACGCCTAGGGTTTAATTCCCAAAAAATACCAGAAAATTGGGGAAAAATCCGGAATTAAAATTCTGAAAAATCAGGGGGCTTACAATCTACCCAACTTATAAAAATTTCGTCCTCGAAATTAAAATAGAGTAGTGTTCAAAGAATTCCTCTCAAGTAACCATTGCGGTCTCTACCCAACTTAGATTTTACCCATCTATCATCTAAGACTATCTAAGAAAACTATGGCCCAAATCATGTTATTGAATCCTCAAGGCTTTAACACCAAACATATCACCTATGATATTCCCTTAATCATATATAAAAGGGTCATCAATGATGCGACCGACCTGTGGGGTATATCTAGTACTGTCTATATATCAACTTATACTAGGCACGAGGTTTCGTCTTTCCGAAGTAAGGGAAGATGAAGATCAATAATAAAGAGTTCAAGGACGAGGTAATAGAATAGAAGTATCAGGATCAAGGCGTTTAATGAAGTCCAATGGGAATTGTCAAGTTGTTGTGGATTGAAATCCTATTGGTAAATTCCTATTCGTATGCTCGTATTAGTACAGTTATGTAACTGATACGATATGCTCAGACATATCTAGAGGGCAAGTATACTAGTCAACTATATATCCCAATCCACGTAAAGTAGTCGTGCGAAGAGGCGAACCAAAATGCACTAAGGTTGATCAGACCGTAATACACTGATTCTGAATAGACAACTGTATTAGTGTACGCGTCCAATAATACAGATGTCATGATCAAGCTCGATAAAAGGATAAGCTTGCAAAACTAGGCTATATTAGCAGCATAAGTCAAGGTAGTACAACAATTAGAAGTACGCTAGATGATGATGAAAGAAGGTACAACTTAATTTAAGTTCTCAAAACAATCACAAGATAAGCACAATCACAAAAGACTCTATAATCTTTACTGTTATCAATTATAAGAACATTCTAGGTTATAAATTATTAGCAAGTTCAAAATTACATAGGTTAGGGCTGGGGTCACGAACCAATAGGCACGAGATAAAACAAATCGATAAACAGATAACTACGACAAATTATGCGCATTAGCTACTCCATGGGTCTGCGCGTCTTCCAAAGTCATCGCTGGAGCTTGTTCACGTTCTTGCAGTTGATTCCTCTGCTGCTGTTGAGCCTGCTGGAAGAGTGTTGCTTGTGGTGCCAGGGGTGGCCTCGGCTGATTCCCTCCTGGGACTGGTGGTAGGACTTCTTGGACTTTCGTTTGTGGTGCTCCTAATGCTGGATAGGCTGGCCCCGGTGCTGGTAGTGCTTGTTGGTTAACCACTGGTGCTCTTTCTCGACGCTCAGGGCATTCTCTTAATAAATGCTGATTGGATCCGCAAACTAAATATACTTTCCTTTTTCGTCTGCACTCGTCCTCAGTATGGCCTCGCTTGCGACAATATGGACAGACAGGTATTGTCTGTGGAGTTGCTTCTGGTGGCTGGTGTACTTGAGGTCTTTGTGTAGCTTCTTCTTGTGGTGCTCCGGCTGGTGCTGATGTGGCTGGTTGTTGAATCATCAATGCTTTCTCTCGATGCTGAAGACAATCCTTGGCTAAGTGTTGACTGTTTCCGCAAATCAAGCATAATCCTAACTTGCGTCTGCATTCTTTTTGAATATGGCCTATCTTGCCACAGTAGTGACAAGTTGGAAGAACTAAGGCTCTTGGTGCTGCTCTCGGTGGTGGATTCATCTGTGGTCGCTTTGCAGCTCTTTCCTGTTGTGCTTGATCCGGTGCTGATGCATACGGCCGCTTCTGGCTGGACTCTATCCTTGTGTTGCACTCCATGGGTCGTGCTGTAGCAAGAACATTCTCGTCTAAGGTAGTTGTAGTGGGGCTGATTAATCTCCGTAGCTCCGAGCTAAATCTGTCGATGAACTTCTCCGCTTGGATTTGCTGGGCTTCTTCCTGAACCTTCTGTTGGACTTGCATCATCGCATAGAACATGCGAAACATCTGTTGTTCGTCCATAGCCTGCCCTTGTGGAATGGTAGGCGTCGGTGGAGCCAACTGCGTCGATGGTGGAACGTCATCTTCCGGGATTCTCGAGGCATGCTGACTTGCTTGCTGTGATGATGGACCTTCACTAACTGGTGTCACTTCATCTCCGTTGGTTACCACATCATCTCGTGGTGATCTGGCAGGAGTCTCGTTGTTTGTTCGTGAATCCATAACTCTGCAACCAAAATAAACAATAAGAGGCGCACAAGAATCGGCAGGATGTGAGTCAAGAATTTAAATTCGAATCTGATATAGATATCAAGAACGTTTCAAGCAAGTGGATGAGATCCTAGAAACTTATCCTATTCTTATTGCAGGCTTGCTCGGTCCCTAAGTTGAAACCGAACAATTTAGTCGTTGACCTGCATGGGCCACCACAAAAACCATGTCACGCCCCAGTCCCAAAATACCGAGGGACCAGACGCGTGATAATGGCCAGCAGTACGCACCGATGGATAAACCCAATTTAATGGATCCATCAGGGCATACTTAAGCTGTAATATAACAATAAGCAGGTCCCATAATACCTAATCACAGTCTATACTAATCTCATCCACAACAGATAATCACAGATCAAATGCCAGAGTAAAAGCAAGTAAAAAGAATCTAGCATATCTCAATAAAGAGTCTCGGAGAACAATCCGAGAACAAGTCTAATACAATGATGCAATAGACTGGAAGTAAAGTAAATAGGAACAGAAGTAAATGAGTATCTCAAACCAATACCCAGGAGAAGTCCTCTGGTACGATCCCGTCCTCTGGTCCTGGTACTGCTCTAATGTAGGCAACTGCTTCTGCTCCTGCTCCTGTACGGTACAACTCTGGGTGGATCTCCTCTGCTAGTCCTGGGGACAAAGTCCGGATCCAGGTCCTCAGGGGACAGCAAGGTACAGAAAATACAAGCCAAAATAAATGCAGTGCAGCAGAGAATGAAATAAATAGGGTAAGCTATAACCATCTATGTGGATTGTGAGAGAGAACATCAAAAAGTACTCAGGTTGAAACAACTACAAGCTCTGTGTAGGGAAGCCGGTAGCAGTGATATCATGAGGTGGTCTAGCTCAGCGGGAGACTGAGTAGCCGGCATAATATAGTCAACCTGTAGCCTGCGGGTCTCTCCAGCAATAGATGGAACAATAAGGGAATACTAAAATAACCAGCTAAGTGATATGCAAGATGAGAGCAGCACTAGAACTCAGGCTGAAGCATACTACAAGCTCTGTGTAGGGGAGCCGGTAGCAGCAGTAATAATGAGTAATGGGCCAAGCTCGGGCTTCAGAGTCTTGTGCCTCACGATAATAGGGGTGTATATATATATGATCAGCATGTAGTCTGTGTGTCTCTTCCCACCCAATGAAATCACACGTCTCATGTCCATGACACGCACAATCATATCTAATGCACAAGTCATCTAATGTATAGGGATATAATATCAATGTCAGGTCCTGTATCCTATACAGAATCACCACAAATATCTCAGGAAGATCCTGTCTCATGAACAGTGTCAAGTGTCCTGGGTCAAGTGTACTTGGTATGACAAGTACGGGAATATAAAGGGTCACGAATGTCCATCTCTAGATGACAATACACAACACCGCGTACGGTGTTGGCACCCGACTGATAATCGGACGCTAAGTACGTCACACGGTCCTAGGTTAAGCATGCACAGCACTATAAAGAATCAAGAAAAATAGGTAACAATACTGCAGAGTTTGGCAAGGTACACTTGCCTGGGGTCCTGGCTCCAACTGTAGCTCTGGTCTCAGTGTGATCCGCAGATACTGCTCCGGTTGCTGAAATAAACATCACCATTAGATTCAGAAAATATCAAATAGCTAAAAATGCCTGTCCTTGAGTCCAATTTGGACACAAGGGCAAAAATGATATTTCCTGGGCCAAAGCGGGGTCCACATGTGGGCCGCTTTGCACCGAAAAGCACGTCAAGGTCAAAGGTCTTCAAATTCGCCAAACTTAGTGTCAACAGGTCAGGAACGATGATACGAACCCAACGGAACTTCCAGAATTGGATTCCGATGAGCCGATCACAAAATCGCCCGTCAAGTGGAGCCTGTGGGGCCCACGATACACGATTTTGTCAACGTTCTCAGAATCGAACCAAACTTGGGGCACAGGACCAGCGTATTGCTACGAGTTCGATGGCACAAGTTTCGTCTCGATCCGACGTTTGTACACAAAGTTACAGCGTATTCCAGAAAGGACGGATACGGGGTATCGTCGGCGGATACGCGTTGATTCCGGGGTGCACGCACCTCCGAATCGACTTCTGCGAAATCTCACACGACCGTATCAACGTCACGCACGATTCGGTAAAGACCGCGTGCGACCAAGTCGTCCCGTTTGGCGGGGCGTACTCAGTTCCGGGGTGAAACAAGGCGTTGGTTTTCCTGTTTTTGGATCGCGGTGTGCGATCACCACAGGACGCGATGCACCGAGCGGGTTGCACGGGCACCGAGAGGGTCATACAGTCTTCGTAACGCAATTGACAGAATCGAAAACGGAATTACGAGGTGAGAGAAAACGCTACCTGAACAGGGCTCCGAAAACCGAATTTTCTCCGTGTCCGAGTGTCTCTTTCGTGTCCTGGACGCGTCCGAATCTCTGCTTCGTGACCGCTGTGTCCGTGTCCACTGCTCTAGGGTTTAGGGCAGCGGTGTCGGATCCTGCTGTGTCCGGAGACCGCGGAAGAGGAGAAGAAAGGAGGACAGGGCCCGGCAAGGTGAAGGGCTGTGGTGTTCGACGAGGATGGGAGAAGGTGGTCGGCTTCCGAGGGGTCGTGGTGGAGTGCAGGTGGTGGCTGGCTGGGATGTGATGGTGGAAGGACGGCGAGGAGGTTCGAGCGGGCTGGGCGGAGGAGAGTCGTCGACTGGTCGGGGACGAAGGCTGGGGAAGACGGCTGTGCGGGCGGCCACGGCGCTGCAGGTCGGGGACGGAGATCTGGAGGAGAGGCGGCGGGGTGATGAGGATGTTAGGGTTCAGGCGACGCTGGGGGTTCGAGGAGGAGGTCGGAGCTAGGGCGAGTCCGGGTCGTGCTGGAGCCGTGCGGCGAGGTGGAGGAGTCGGGTGTGGAGTCGGGCGGCTGGGCTAGGGTTTCTGGGAAGGAGGAGGAGGGCGTCGACGACGGGGGCAGCCGGTGGAGACCTAGGGTTCAGGGGAGGAGCGGTGGAAGGAGGATGATGAGGAAGAAGGAGGGTCGGGCGGCGCTTGCGTTAGGGGAGTCGACGGCGAGCGGATCGGTGCTGGGTGGCGCTGGACGCGGCGGGGAGGGGCCGACGTGGCCGCGGGAAAGAGAACGCGGGGGAGGCCGGGGAGCGACGCCGGAGTCGTCGGCGAGCGGAGGGTCGGCGGGCAGAGGGCGGCCGGCGGCTTAGGGTTAGGTTAGATTAGGGTTTGGGTTAGGGTTAGGGTTAGTAATTAGGGATTTTGGGAAATTTAGGAATTAGGGATTTATTTTATTTTTCTTTTCTTTTGTGGAGAAAACCTAGGGAATCATGTATTTATACATTACAGGAATTGGACTAGAGTTAGATCTAGGATTCGGGCTGGGTCAACGGGTCAACGCTCCTTGGGCTGGGCTTCGGCTCTCATGGGGATGTCGGGCGTTGGCACGGGTTAATTTCGGTTTAATTTCTAAATTGGTTTCTAGGGCTTTAAACGGGTTTCCGGAGTCCAATAAATTCACGGAAAATTACCACATGTCCGGTTTTCCGTTTTACACACTAAAATATTATTTCCATAATATTTTAATAAAGATTGACCGAAATTAAAAATCCTTAAATCACCAACGCCTAGGGTTTAATTCCCGAAAAATACCAGAAAATTGGGGAAAATCCGAAATTAAAATTCTGAAAAATCAGGGGGCTTACATTATTCATCTGTTGTTGTAGCCTAGTTTTTATAGACTCATATTTTTTTCTCGAGTCTATTCGAGTTTGTGTTATTGGACGGCCGACTTTAGCACATATAGCTCTTTCTTGTATATTTCTGTTCATTGTGGATTGAGACATAGATATTTATATTTACTGGATTATTTAGATAGTGACCATTTTTATTAAAGCTATACGTATTCGAGTCGGACCAGAGTCTGATCGAATGCGTAGTTGGCATGTCGCATATTCCTGGTCCTATGTATTTTGGGACTGGGGCATAACATATTTTTGTGGTGGCCCATGCAGGTTTGATTTAAATCGTCTTGGTCACCTGACTGTGCCAAGCGAGCCTGTAAATTAGGAATAGATATTGTAATTTATTGTTGAATAGGCTCAATCCATAATCGATTTTAAAAAAACTCCCTTCATAATTGATTATCGCCATTGGGCTTCCCATTTGTATACTTTAGTTTTCGTTAATATCGTTATCATTGTTTCTCATCTCCTATTATTTCGGAAGGATGAACGCTTGTGCCTGATGGTTTCCTCCAGAAGAAGATCATAGTTCAGACGACAGAAGACATAATTTGTGCAATAATCTCTGAGAAGATTGTTACCCTCAATAAGATAGATTGATAGGTTCTTTTTGGATTCTAGAACTAGTGTGGAAGGTTAGCAAGAGAATTGAACCC
Organism: Iris macrosiphon; assembly: GCA_036927795.1. Classification (NCBI taxonomy): domain Eukaryota; kingdom Viridiplantae; phylum Streptophyta; class Magnoliopsida; order Asparagales; family Iridaceae; genus Iris; species Iris macrosiphon. Next base: position 41,128,112 of record JAYESA010000003.1, read on the forward strand.
AGTAGTACCCTATCCGTACTTGAGATAATAGTGAATTGGGAAGTACTAGGAGCTGGAAGGATTGTTGATCATAACCCTCTAGAATAATTTATGGAAATGTATAGCCCGATGCTAGAAATTAGTTGTTGTATATAATAGCAATACCAGGAACGATGTTATGAGCAAGAGGATATAGAATTTTAGGCTCTCACCTGGAAGATGATGATCTGATACCAAAAATTCTAGCATGTACTTGGGTGATACCATTATTGTACTATGTGACTTGGAGAGATAAATAACGGAAATAAGAAATTTAAGGAATACAATTGTAGGAAGAAATTTGAGGAGAAGAGTAATTATACATTAGGCAAGGAAATTTTTTCTTTTGGAGGATTGGTGGTAAATAGAACGGGAGAATTTATTATGAGGTTAAGTCTAGACTATGACATTGTCCTAGGCATGGATTGGTTAAGCCAATACCACGTAACGCTATATTGCCGTCGTGGTTGCATTATTTTAGACCACCAGATCATCCTGAGTTTGAGTTTCTTCGGGGAGCCCGAGAGCATGGTGTCCAATCTATCTTAGAGGCACACATTGCAGAAGGTAAACCAATGTACCCTCACTTTATATCAGAGTTTGAGGATGTGTTTCCAGAGAATTTTTCAGGCCTACCACCTGATAGAGAGATAGAGTTTGCGATAGAGTTGACTCACAGAGCCGAGCCAGTTATTTCCCCCGTCTACAGACTAGCACCCGAAGGATTTGGTTGAATTGAAAGTCCATGGTAGAGGATCTCTTAGACAAGGGATTCATTCGGGCTAGTGTCATCTTAATTATGCCAAAGAAAGATGGGATGGTACGTTTGTGTATCGATTACAGGGCGTTAAATACTGTAATGATAAAGAATAAGTAACCACTGCCACGTATCGATGATTTGATTGATCAGCTTAGTGGTGCATGTGTATTCTCAAAGATCGATCTTAGATCCGGCTATTATCAGATCAAGGTACGGAGAGAGGACATTCCGAAGATGATTTTTCTGATAAAGTATGGACACTATGAGTTTCTAGTCATGTCGTTTGGTTTAACCAACGCGCCAGCAGTATTTATGAGCCTGATGAACAATATTTTCCACCGGTACTTAGATAAGTTCGTGGTGGTGTTCATCGACGATATCTTGGTATATTCCAAGAGTTAGGAGGAGCACGAGAGACATCTCAGGATCGTGTTGGAGACGCTGAGATAGGAGAGGTTGTACACCAAGCTCAGCAAATATGAGTTCTGTTTGGATAGAGTACCCTTCCTGGGATACATAATCACCGAAGATGGACTATCAGTCGACCCGGAGAAGATAGATGCAGTTGAGACATGGCCAACCCCTACATCAGTTACGGAGATTAGGAGCTTTCTCGGACTTGCCGAATATTATCGGAGGTTCGTAGAAAATTTCTTGAGGATTGTTGCGCCTATGATACGACTGACGCATAAAGGTGAGGAGTTTACCTGGACCAAGGAGTGTTAGATGGCTTTCGATGAGCTGAAAAAATATCTGACATCAGCACCGATTTTGACACTTCCTTCATGATCGAGAGGATTTGTAGTGTACAGTGATGCGTCTGGGCGCGGATTAGGATGTGTACTGATACAACATGACAAAGTGATAGCCTACGCATCGAGACAGCTGAGAGTTCATAAGAAAAACTATTTAACGCATTATCTAGAGCTAGCTGCAGTGATAATTACACTAAAGATATGGCGACACTATATTTATAGATAGCGTATTGAGATTTATACAGATCACAAGAGTCTGAAGTATGTTTACACTAAGAAAGAGCTCAACATGAGACATAGGCGATGGCTAGAGTTGATGACAGATTATGATATCGAGTTGCAGTACCACCCTGGCAAGGCGAATGTAGTAGCAGATGCTATAAGCAGGAAGCCCAGGGCATACTTTTTGACGACTCAGCGACAAATTATTAGGGGATCTTCAGAAGCTCGGGATATAGATTGTATTGCCAGGCATGGATGGACAGATGGCCAGTCTCGAGGTTCAGTCTACTTTGGTTGAGAGGATCAAGGCAGCCCTACCTACGGATGCGAGATTTTGATGACTACGAGAGAGGACAGAGGCCGACATGCAGATGGGACTCAGGATCTATGAAGACGGAACATTAAGGTATGGAGATCGCCTATACGTTCAGAGTGGCGAGCTACGCCAGGAGTTGATGACCGAGGTTCATAGCTTGATTTATTCTATTCATCCCGGGGGTACGAAGATGTACCGAGATTTGAGACAATATTACTGGTGGCATGGGATAAAGAGAGAGATTGCAAGATTTGTGGCGAGATATTTGGTCTGTCAGTAAGTCAAGGCTGAATATCAGAGGACTGCAGGACTATTGCAGTCGCTTCCCATTCCCGAGTGGAAGTGGAAACACATGTCACGACCCGCACCCGGTTTAGGGGCACGAATGCGTGGGTACGTCCAGCCTACGCCGCAGCATCGGCGGTAGAACGCTGTCTAGGTCAAGTACTATCTATAAAATCTCACGCTAGTATCCAACTCCATAAGGAGACTCGGATAACACTATGAAAATATTAACAACATACTCAATCACAACTACAGCACGATAGGAATTTGAAGAACAAAAGAATACAACACAAGTCTAATGACAAAATAATCATACCTGCAATCATTAACTTCCAATCCCCAAGTATGTCAGAACCCAGTCTACTAAGGTCACAGTCTGGAAAAATATTTCCAGTCAGGAAGAAGTAAAGTACATCTCTAAATAGCAGTTCTATATAAATGACATAAACTATGTAGCAGTTCTAGATGGAAATATACCAGATGCATGTACAGGTACGAAAAATGTACAATGAAGAAATACTGGAAAAATACTGTAAGTAACTGCAGGAAAAGAAACAATATGTCCATGAGCAAGAAACCTATGACTAAGTGTGTGAGTACTAGCTTTAACATGTGATCGGCTTGGGAACTTGATCAGGCTGGTTACATGTGATTAGCTATGATTCACGAAGGTCAGGCTAACCGTTGGTTAGCTATGATGCATGTAGAGGTCAGGCTAATCACACGTAACAGCTATGAGGCACTGAGATGGTCAGGCCGCACCCGACGTGAGATGTGGGGTAAGCTATGATGCATGGAAAGTTGGGTATGATCACATATCTACACTAAAATACTCCCCACCCCCGACTGGTATAGTAGATCCAATCATGGTACGCTATGGCACGGGATTCCCCAGGAAGGTAGCAAGTCTCCCCGGGAATCAGTGTCTGTACATGCACAAGATAACAAGGAAACAAGTCTTGTACAAGCTACACCATAAAAAAGGAATAACATCTCATGACGAGATCCGTGTATACCAATCCGTGTAACCAATGTGTCAAGAACATGGATATTTACACTAGATACAGTGAACATAGGAGATATCATAAATTAGAAACTAATCAGAGAATGTACTCGCCTTGGGTCCTTAGCTGGTAATGTCAATGTCCTGTCCCAGAGTATCGCCTGGAGGAACCCACAGTCCTAATGACAAAATAAATAATACTTGTATCAGATGCTATACTAACACACAATCAAAACACTGGCCTCAGGGCCATGCCAGGCAGGGCACTAGTCAACTAGGGTCATCTAGTAGGATATACATAAATAAATATACATCTCTCAATCACATGTGTACTTACAATATATATATCAAGATAAATACATATGCAATATATATATATATATAAAAATGTACTAAGGGTTATACAAAATATATCTACACACACGAATTTACAAAATACCTACATAGACTAATTACATATATATACTCATATATACAATTAAAATATACAATACTATATACAGGTAAATATACCAATTTATATTTATATATATAAACCAATACGAAAATATACATCTACATATATATATTTATACCAAAATACTGTTATATATATATACCAATTTAATGATTTCATATATATACTAAATATATATATACATACATGTATACCCATTTTATATATAAAAATATTAAGTATACCAATAAATAATTACCTACATATTCTGAAATCTACATATACATCTATACATCAAAATACGTTTATGCATATATATATATATATATACTAATGAAACATTTCATATATCATATATATATATATATACTAAAGTATACTATGTTTATACCTGTTTGACATTTAATTAAAAATAACATATACAAAATATATATTAAATTATGCATTACCAATTTCTTTATATACCATACACATTTCATGTATTTAAGGCACTAATTAAATAATACTATTTATATACATCTATATGCCAAAAGATATATATACTAATTTAAATATATATACAATATATACACGTACCAATATTATATATATACTAGAATCATATTAAATATGTATATCCACATACATATACTGTTAATCATTAATTTAAATTACATAATTTCATATACATTAATTTACAAATGAAATACATATTTATGTATTTAAAACATTAATTAGATACATACTTAATTATATAATTTAATAAAATAATTGATATACTTATTTATATGTTAACATTTATTTAAAAATAATACTTGTACATATTGCATTCATATATTAAATATATAGATATACTATACATATTTATTAATATATATACAAATATACATTGGTTATATATACATGAATATATTACATATACAATACATTGATTAATATACCATTATTCACATTAAATAATTACCTACAATACATATACATTAATACATCCTTAATTATACAATTTATTTGAATGCATACTATACCTTATATTAATACAAATACATATACTAGTGTATACATATACATTAACATATTAATTTTATACACATTTATTAGACATATATACATATACATATATATTAAATCATACTTGTACATGCTGATTAAACCATATACATACATTAATAAAATACCTACGAATACATATACATATTATATATATACTCACGTATATATATACGTATATATACATCTATATATATATATATATATATATATATATATATATATATATATATATATAAAGAGAAGGAAGAGGGAGAAGAAGGAGGAGGACTTACAGATGGGGGACTGGCCGGAGCACGGGGGAGCCGCCGGACGCCGGAGACGCAGAGGGGAAGAAGCAGTGGAAGAGGAGGATGCAGCAGCGCCGCCGGAGTTCGCCGGGTGCTCAGGGGTAGTCGGGGACCGCCGGATGCGAAAGGAAACGCCGGCCGGGTGCTCGGGGACAGCCGGGGTGGCTGTCAGCGGGCCGGAGGGGATCGGCTCAGCGCCGGACTGGGCAGTCGCCGCCGGACGGGTTGATCGGAGCAGCGAGGAACGGTCAGCGAGCCGCCGGAGGCTGCACCGAGGAGCAGCGGGCTGACCGCCGGGGTACCGATCAGGTGATGGTGGTGATGGCAGCGGCCGGCTCGGCTGGAGCAGCGGGGTCCGGTGGAGTTGATGGAGGGATAGGGGGAGGAGCCGCCGGAAACAGTGCTCGGCCGCCGAAGGAACACAGTTGGGGTTGAGCACAGTATCCCCCCCCCCCCCTTATTATCAATTTGAAATTTCAAAAAAAACAATAAAAAGGAGAAGAAGAAGAAGAAGAAGAAGAAGAAGAAGAAGAAGAAGAAGAAGGAAAATAAAATGAGAAGAAGAAGGAAGAAGGAGGAAAGAAGTTACATACGTATGAGAGGGGGAGGAGGCTTGTGAGGGTGGTGTTTTCTAGGTTGCCTAGGGATTAGGGTTTAGGATGGGACATGTCATTAAATAGGAAGAGAGAGGGTGTGATGTAGGGTGAGGATTTGACCCACTTAAATGAGTGGCTAAGATGATTCATGAAGGAAATTAATTCATGTAGGGATGAGGGTTTTTATTTAAAAATTAATAGGCTCCCTCATTGGTTAAAATAATTAGGTGTTGGCACCTACAATTGAATAATTGTAACTTAGCCCCTTAAATTCGGGAAATTGCACAAACACATGAAATGACGAAAATTTGGCGGGCGATTCGGGGTCCGGTGTTTTGTAGGGTCAGGGGGCACTGTAAGATGGGTATGGGCTGAATTTGCAGGGCGCTGGAATTAATTCGGAATTTCAGAATCAGATAAAATGGTATCCTCAAATTAAATAGAAATAAATACAAGTTGTGTTCAACAATTAATTAGGAGTACTTGGGGTCAAAATCAGATCAAGTCATCAATACCAATATTGAAGAAGACTCAGAACAGAATATTACCCTAATTTGGGCCGCACAAAAAATAGGTCAAGATGGCCTCCAATTTTCGATTGGAACGCACAACGATACAAAAATAGGAAATTAAAAAATAACGTCCGCGACGATTTTTGTGCGGCCAGAAACAATGCACAGGGAGCAAAATTATGAGTTGCAAAAATAGCAGAATTGAAGGCGGGCATGTCTATGGCAAGATTGTGAAATTTGTTGGAAGACAAAAGTCTGGATAGTGCTCCAAATATCGAAGCAAAGGCAATGCGCAAAATATTAAATAAAATACAGTAATTAATTCCAATCTCCAAATATCAAATTCTAAATAAAATAATAAAATCCAGAATTCTATAATTCGGACAGGGGTTCGTCTACTGGGCTTCTAGGTCTAGTCTGCTAGCTAAAATAAAATAATTAACACTGCATATAATTATATATTGAATTACACATCGCACAAAATTATTTAAATCAATACAATATCATGAAATTAATTAATTGTAAATAACATAATATTAAATATTAAAAATTCAAAAATACCCCTGTTTTCAGAATGTGGTAGTGACAAGTCCACCCACCTTAAAAGAATTTCGTCCTCGAAATTTAAAATCCTCATATTAGTGTTTAATCATACACCTTATTATTTCCCTCAGAATTTAAATTTATCATCCATGAAATCTTTTAATAATCCACAATGTCCTTTCGCAAATTCAAAATTTTAAAATGTTGTATAACCTGAAAAATCCTCAAAGTAAAATCAAAGTCCATCCAAATTTCCTTGAAAGTTTTTGTTAATAATTCAGTACTCGGAATTTAATATTCACTCCTTAAAATACTCAACAATATGATATTTAAGGATTCTCCAAATGCAACATCCCAATATAAAGTTCAAAAATTCATAACTTGCAATCCAATAATTTAATGACAATCTCCTTAATTTCCTCAAATTCTAATGATAACCTCAATCATATCATATCCTTCCTGGAATTAATACATCATAAATCCTGCCATGTTAAATTATTGGCCCTTTATTTAAATCAACGTTTATCCTCGATTTTTTTTTTTTTTTAAATCCTCGATTATTTTATTTATTTATTTACTACCATCAAAATTAAATTCCTCAAATCATATAATCATGAACTACTCCATATTGTTATTTCACAATGAATTCTTTCAAAAATTCTATAAATGTCATATCCCTAAAATCTTCAAATATAATCAAATCCCATTCTTATCACAATATCCTCCAAAATTTTAAGTTAATAACGAAATACAAGAATTTAATATTCAATCCTCTAATTGAAATCCAATCAATGCATATTTCAAAAATTGAATCTCATCCCAAAATTTGAATTCAACACTAATCCATTTGTGTTCTTATTCCTCGATTTTTTTTTCCACATAATATGCAACGATGTAATACTTATGAAACCTCCAATACAATATTCAAAATATACGTTCATAACTTGCAGTCCAATAAATATATCGATAGCCTTCTTAAATTCCTCAAATTTAATGATAAATTCAATCATTTCATAATCTTCTTAAAAATTAATGATTTAACAAAACTTCAATTATGCCATATTAAATTCCCAACTCTTTATTTAATTTAATATTTTTTCTCAAATTTTAGGGCACCTTGTCTCTCTTTGTCAAGTCATAACCTCTTCGTTAATCTTTACTACAGTTAAATCCTCAACAATCAAAGTCTAAGAGAATTCTACCTACAACCATTCAACATGCAACCTAAGGGAAATATGTATGATCAGGGTGTCTTTTGTCATGGTATTGCAGTCTCTGTATCAGGGGTACTACTAACTACATTATAACAAGAAATCATGCATACAAGCTACGGTACTAAGGTATCAATCAATCAGAAGACAAAAAGAACATGAGAAAAGAAAAGAAAGAACCTGCTAACATATTACTTGCAGTATCTCCTATCTCTAACATAATCATGGGTCCTTACACATGTATATCATCTACTCATATATTAATATTCATCTCTTATCTACCATAAAATTAATCCTCAGAATAATCGTCAAGGTTTAACTTCTCGATCAAAATAAATTGCATATACCTCCTCAAAAATCAGATACTCAAATATTGAAAAATTTAATCACTTTTAAAATCTTTATAGCTTTGACTATGCTTATTGAATTGAATTCGAATACTCAAATTTTAATAACATAAATCTCATCTCCTCAAAAATTCTTTAAAAATTGAAATTCATTTCCACTCTACAAATTATAATTTAATCCACAAGTATACATATACTACTCACAGTCTCTAATACTCAAGGTGCACACTAATACACTAATTATTTACAACCTCAACTGTGTACGAAAATTGTACTGTCCGAATTATTTGCACTATCATTTCCAATAATCCAAATTATCATCTCACATATTTTCTTCAATGATTTTCTATCTATATTACTTAATACCCCAATCTATTTGTCATCACACGAAGTACTTACTGTCATTTGTACCTTGCTCAACAAATATTTGATATAGAATCACTAGCACTATTGGTATGGTAACGCTAGCTTCATCCTTAGATTAACTCGTCAAACTTATTACAAATCACGATCACTTGCACTTTCTATAATACCAATACTAATTATAATAACACCTATCATAGAACTATTGCTACAAGGTACTATGCTATGGGTATCTCTAGATTAATGCCTAATGCTCATATGTCCAACTAGGAAACACTTACAATTCACAGGCAACACTCAGTCAACTAATACAAGACACAACCAAAATTGCAAGTCACTAATCATCATACTAACAAGGAATCCTCAAAGAAAAATAAGCTCAAAAGGAATTGGATCAAGGACGGAAGGTATCCTTACTGCTAGTAAAGAAAAGAAGCGATGGAACAAAGTCCTGGAATAACAAAATGGATAAGTCTTGAGATAATATTTTAAGGACCAATTTAAGATACAACCTGATAATCATATACGTCTATCCGAAATCATGACGCTCAGAATTTTCGCCACGCCAGTAAGCATAGATGCGATAAACGACCGGTTCCGTAACTATGGTATGCAACTCTATAATCATGTCATCTAGAATCCTCGCCACGCCAACCGGTATGGCTGCGAGAGACCCTAAGTTTCATAACTACAGTATGTACATCCAAGTCAGGTTCCTACGTTCTCGTCACGATAGCTAATATGGCTGCGATAAACTCTAGGTTCCATAACCAAAGTAGACGTTTTACCTTTCTCACTGTCCTCATCAATATATGTCATCAGATGATACCGTAAATTTTAGCCCGTAAAATTCATCTCACTTTGAAATTAACTCAACAACGATACCAGGAATTAAAGTTAACAACTGGTCAAAAAGAATCAAACTCAACATCAATGAGTGAGGACGGACGGAAACAAGGGCGAAGGAATTAAATTGGAGATTATAATAAGATTCTCATGGGGTCATCCCAGGAAATCTTTCAAATAAATTGTGATTGAGTATCCTCTCTCATCCTAGTATCCTAGGTCCTATGTCCTATAGCAGGCACGCAATAGTGTAACAAAGATGCCACACTACTACGACATCGCTCTAAATGCGAAGTCTGACCTGCATGGGCCACCACTAAAAACGTGTCACGACCCGCACCCGGTTTAGGGGCACGAATGCGTGGGTACGTCCAGCCTACGCCGCAGCATCGGCGGTAGAACGCTGTCTAGGTCAAGTACTATCTATAAAATCTCACGCTAGTATCCAACTCCATAAGGAGACTCGGATAACACTATGAAAATATTAACAACATACTCAATCACAACTACAGCACGATAGGAATTTGAAGAACAAAAGAATACAACACAAGTCTAATGACAAAATAATCATACCTGCAATCATTAACTTCCAATCCCCAAGTATGTCAGAACCCAGTCTACTAAGGTCACAGTCTGGAAAAATGTTTCCAGTCAGGAAGGAGCAAAGTACATCTTTAAATAGCAGTTCTATATAAATGACATAAACTATGTAGCAGTTCTAGATGGAAATATACCAGATGCATGTACAGGTACGAGAAATGTACAATGAAGAAATACTGGAAAAATACTGTAAGTAACTGCAGGAAAAGAAACAATATGTCCATGAGCAAGAAACCTATGACTAAGTGTGTGAGTACTAGCTTTAACATGTGATCGGCTTGGGAACTTGATCAGGCTGGTTACATGTGATTAGCTATGATTCACGAAGGTCAGGCTAACCGTTGGTTAGCTATGATGCATGTAGAGGTCAGGCTAATCACACGTAACAGCTATGAGGCACTGAGATGGTCAGGCCGCACCCGACGTGAGATGTGGGGTGAGCTATGATGCATGAAAAGTTGGGTATGATCACATATCTACACTAAAATACTCCCCACCCCCGACTGGTATAGTAGATCCAATCATGGTACGCTATGGCACGGGATTCCCCAGGAAGGTAGCAAGTCTCCCCGGGAATCAGTGTCTGTACATGCACAAGATAACAAGGAAACAAGTCTTGTACAAGCTACACCATGAAAAAGGAATAACATCTCATGACGAGATCCGTGTATACCAATCCGTGTAACCAATGTGTCAAGAACATGGATATTTACACTAGATACAGTGAACATAGGAGATATCATAAATTAGAAACTAATCAGAGAATGTACTCGCCTTGGGTCCTTAGCTGGTAATGTCAATGTCCTGTCCCAGAGTATCGCCTGGAGGAACCCACAGTCCTAATGACAAAATAAATAATACTTGTATCAGATGCTATACTAACACACAATCAAAACACTGGCCTCAGGGCCATGCCAGGCAGGGCACTAGTCAACTAGGGTCATCTAGTAGGATATACATAAATAAATATACATCTCTCAATCACATGTGTACTTACAATATATATATCAAGATAAATACATATGCAATATATATATATATAAAAATGTACTAAGGGTTATACAAAATATATCTACACACACGAATTTACAAAATACCTACATAGACTAATTACATATATATACTCATATATACAATTAAAATATACAATACTATATACAGGTAAATATACCAATTTATATTTATATATATAAACCAATACGAAAATATACATCTACATATATATATTTATACCAAAATACTGTTATATATATATACCAATTTAATGATTTCATATATATACTAAATATATATATACATACATGTATACCCATTTTATATATAAAAATATTAAGTATACCAATAAATAATTACCTACATATTCTGAAATCTACATATACATCTATACATCAAAATACGTTTATGCATATATATATATATATACTAATGAAACATTTCATATATCATATATATATATATATACTAAAGTATACTATGTTTATACCTGTTTGACATTTAATTAAAAATAACATATACAAAATATATATTAAATTATGCATTACCAATTTCTTTATATACCATACACATTTCATGTATTTAAGGCACTAATTAAATAATACTATTTATATACATCTATATGCCAAAAGATATATATATACTAATTTAAATATATATACAATATATACACGTACCAATATTATATATATACTAGAATCATATTAAATATGTATATCCACATACATATACTGTTAATCATTAATTTAAATTACATAATTTCATATACATTAATTTACAAATGCTATACATATTTATGTATTTAAAACATTAATTAGATACATACTTAATTATATAATTTAATAAAATAATTGATATACTTATTTATATGTTAACATTTATTTAAAAATAATACTTGTACATATTGCATTCATATATTAAATATATAGATATACTATACATATTTATTAATATATATACAAATATACATTGGTTATATATACATGAATATATTACATATACAATACATTGATTAATATACCATTATTCACATTAAATAATTACTTACAATACATATACATTAATACATCCTTAATTATACAATTTATTTGAATGCATACTATACCTTATATTAATACAAATACATATACTAGTGTATACATATACATTAACATATTAATTTTATACACATTTATTAGACATATATATATATACATATATATTAAATCATACTTGTACATGCTGATTAAACCATATACATACATTAATAAAATACCTACGAATACATATACATATTATATATATACTCACGTATATATATACGTATATATACATCTATATATATATATATATATATATATATATATATATATATATATATATATATATATATATAAAGAGAAGGAAGAGGGAGAAGAAGGAGGAGGACTTACAGATGGGGGACTGGCCGGAGCACGGGGGAACCGTCGGACGCCGGAGACGCAGAGGGGAAGAAGCAGTGGAAGGGGAGGATGCAGCAGCGCCGCCGGAGTTCGCCGGGTGCTCAGGGGTAGTCGGGGACCGCCGGATGCGAGAGGAAACGCCGGCCGGGTGCTCGGGGACAGCCGGGGTGGCTGTCAGCGGGCCGGAGGGGATCGGCTCAGCGCCGGACTGGGCAGTCGCCGCCGGACGGGTTGATCGGAGCAGCGAGGAACGGTCAGCGAGCCGCCGGAGGCTGCACCGAGGAGCAGCGGGCTGACCGCCGGGGTACCGATCAGGTGATGGTGGTGATGGCAGTGGCCGGCTCGGCTGGAGCAGCGGGGTCCGGTGGAGTTGATGGAGGGATAGGGGGAGGAGCCGCCGGAAACAGTGCTCGGCCGCCGGAGGAACACAGTTGGGGTTGAGCACAGTATCCCCCCCCCCCCCTTATTATCAATTTGAAATTTCAAAAAAAACAATAAAAAGGAGAAGAAGAAGAAGGAAAATGAAATGAGAAGAAGAAGGAAGAAGGAGGAAAGAAGTTACATACGTATGAGAGGGGGAGGAGGCTTGTGAGGGTGGTGTTTTCTAGGTTGCCTAGGGATTAGGGTTTAGGATGGGACATGTCATTAAATAGGAAGAGAGAGGGTGTGATGTAGGGTGAGGATTTGACCTACTTAAATGAGTGGCTAAGATGATTCATGAAAGAAATTAATTCATGTAGGGATGAGGGTTTTTATTTAAAAATTAATAGGCTCCCTCATTGGTTAAAATAATTAGGTGTTGGCACCTACAATTGAATAATTGCAACTTAGCCCCTTAAATTCGGGAAATTGCACAAACACATGAAATGACGAAAATTTGGCGGGCGATTCGGGGTCCGGTGTTTTGTAGGGTCAGGGGGCACTGTAAGATGGGTATGGGCTGAATTTGCAGGGCGCTGGAATTAATTCAGAATTTCAGAATCAGATAAAATGGTATCCTCAAATTAAATAGAAATAAATGCAAGTTGTGTTCAACAATTAATTAGGAGTACTTGGGGTCAAAATCAGATCAAGTCATCAATACCAATATTGAAGAAGACTCAGAACAAAATATTATCCTAATTTGGGCCGCACGAAAAATAGGTCAAGATGGCCTCCAATTTTCGATTGGAACGCACAACGATACAAAAATAGGAAATTAAAAAATAACGTCCGCGACGATTTTTGTGCGGCCAGAAACAATGCACAGGGAGCAAAATTATGAGTTGCAAAAATAGCAGAATTGAAGGCGGGCATGTCTAGGGCAAGATTGTGAAATTTGTTGGAAGACAAAAGTCTGGATAGTGCTCCAAATATCGAAGCAAAGGCAATGCGCAAAATATTAAATAAAATACAGTAATTAATTCCAATCTCCAAATATCAAATTCTAAATAAAATAATAAAATCCAGAATTCTATAATTCGGACAGGGGTTCGTCTACTGGGCTTCTAGGTCTAGTCTGCTAGCTAAAATAAAATAATTAACACTGCATATAATTATATATTGAATTACACATCGCACAAAATTATTTAAATCAATACAATATCATGAAATTAATTAATTGTAAATAACATAATATTAAATATTAAAAATTCGAAAATACCCCTGTTTTCAGAATGTGGTAGTGACAACACATTACCATGGACTTCGTCACAGGATCTCGTGGAGCCCTAGTGGGAAGGATACAGTTTGGGTTATCATAGACAGACTCACAAAGTCTGTACATTTCTTGCCCTTCAGAGTTGGGCAGTCCACGAAGATATTAGCTGATATGTATATGAGGCAGATAGTACGACTACATGGAGTGCCTGTCAGCATTATATCGGATCGTGACTCCAGGTTCACGTCATATTTTTGGCGGAGTATACGGAAGAGTCTAGAAACTCATCTCAAGTTCAGTATTGCATATCATCCCCAGACTGATGGCCAGTCAGAGCGCACGATACAGATACTAGAGGATATGTTGAGAGCGTACATGATCGACTTTGGAGGATCTTGGGAGGGCCATCTACACTTGGTGGAATTCTCTTATAATAACAGCTACCAGGCTAGCATACAGATGGTATCTTATGAGGCACTATACGACAGAAAGTGTAGGTCATCGGTATATTGGAGTGACGTGGAAGAGCGTCAGATACTTGGTCCAGAGTTGGTGACGCAGACAATAGAAAAAGTGAAACAGATACAGAGCCACCTGCATGCAGCATAGGACAGACAGAAGAATTGGGCAGATACGCACCGTAGACCTTGTAGTTCAAGGAAGGTGACCATGTATTTTTTAAGATATCGCCTACTCGTGCTACCATCAGATTCGGAGGCAGAGGCAAGCTGAGTCCGAGGTACATCGGACCTTTTGATATCTTGGAACGAGTTGGCGAAGTGGCTTATCGTCTTGTATTGCCTCCATCATTAGAATGAGTGCATGACGTATTTCACGTATCGCAGTTGAGAAGATACGTGGCAGACCCTAGCCACGTGCTTGATCATTCGGAGATTAAGTCGAACCCAGTTTATCTTATGTGGAGCAGCTAGTGGAGATACTCGATCACAGTGAGAAGATTTTGAGAGGTCAGACTATTCGATTGGTCAGAGTTGCATGGAAGCATCATTCGCCAAGCGAGTCTACCTGGGAGCGAGAGGATTCCATTCGACAAGGTTTTTCGTATTTATTTGAGGACCAATGTACGAATTTACGTACCGTATTTGATTACCAGTTTGCTTTTAATTCTCGTAGCTATTATCGTGCTTTACTTTTAATTTTGGGGACAAAATTTTTCTAAGTTGGGAAGGATGTAAACTCTCTCATTTATTTTTATAGATAGACAGGTTTTGGGTTAAAAAATTTTGGTTTAGCATCAGGTATTTGAGGTTTAGAAGTAAGGTTACATATGTCTGTTTATTTAATTAAATCCTTGGTGCACCCTACCGTTGCTGCAATATTCGGAGCCCAAAATTAGCCCATAATTTCCAACAAGTTGTTGCATTCTAGACTTGACACGCCAACTTAGGCGCTGGACTTTTCCGTCACTCAAAATCATAATCTCTTGTGCTCTAATTTAATTGTATAACTTTCCGTATCCGAAATCCATTATATAATACTGTGTCGCGTACCTGTGTCGTTGCCACTAATTTTGAGATACTAATTCAACCCATTGAGCCAGACCAAATAAAGGGTCCAAGACTGACACCAAGCCTACACCCTTCATAACCTTTGTGTCACTCCAAATTGAGACCCCATGTGCCCCCATTTAATTTAAGAGCACATGATAATTTATTCTAATTAAATTGGGGATACCAACTTTGACTAATCTCATTTTAATCCCAATACCCCCTTTAATTAAACCCATACAAAATATACAATACCCCATCACCCTACAAAACACCAAACACCAATTCTTCCACCAATTTTCTATCATTTTATGTGTCTGTGCACATATCCAAAATTAAGGGGCTTATTTACAAATAATGTAATAGGTGTCATCACCTCATTGGTCCAAGCCAATGAAGAAGGCTCACCCTAACCCTTGACCGATTTTGACCAAACTCCCATCTCCATGGTGTGAACATAACTTTCTTCATGAGAAATCCAAGCCCTCCATTTGAAATTGGAAGCATCCTCACCACACACTCCCCATCACCCTTCCCTATTTAATGTCTCCTCACACCCTTTCCAAGAGCAGGCCCTAATCCCAATACCTTGGAAAAACCCCACCCCCTCTCTCTCTCCTCACGAAAACCCACAACCTTCTTTCTTTCTCTTCTTTTTTCTTTCTTTCTTCTTCTTACTTTCTTTTCTCCATTCTTCTTCTTCTTTCCTTCCCCATGAACCCGGCCGGCCCCCCTACTCCGGCCAACCCTGGCAAGCAGCTCCACCCTGCTGCCTCCACCACCTCTAGCTGCCACGACCCTTGAAGCCTCCCTGCAGCCTCCACCACATCCGACGGCCACTGTATCACCATGAACCACCACCCGCACCATTATAGTTTCCCTCCCCCCTCGGCCAACACTCCATGAGCCGACCACTGCAATCACCCGCACCACCGCCATCACCTCCAATCGACTCGACCTCGGCCAACACTCCACGCCGCCACGACCACCTCCTCCTTCTCCTCCGGTCTCTATCACCACCCTTCATCACCATCACCACCAGCACCACCACCCTCCACCATCTTTATCATCATCTTCACCATCTTCACCATCCTCACCATCATCGACATCACCACTATTTTCACGACCACTACCCCACACCACCAGCACGACCACTCCTCACCATCAGCAACATCATCATCGTCTTCATCATCACCTTCACCATCTTTATTAACATCATCAACACCACCATCAACACCCCTCCGGCTGAGCACCACCACGACCCCCTCCGGCCAGCACCACCACCACTCCGCCGAGGTGAGCCTCTTCCCCTATCTTTGTAGTGCAGTGACACATATATTGTTAGGGGTTATGTTTAGGCTTTGAGCTTAGGGTTTATGCATGAAATCAATTTATTTTAGTTTAATATATGCATGTGGAATTTAGGATTAATACATGTTATAATATGCATTGATGGTGAAATGCTAAGTTGAATATTTATGGTTTAAATATAAATTGATTGATAATATAAAATATATACATGTGATGGTTAAAAATGTGATATATATTGAGGTTGGGTTTTAAATGCCATATGAGACATTTAGGGTGCTATCCTATTTAATATATGCATATTGATTATTGTTGATGAGCTAATTTTAAATTATTGTGAAATAATACTATGGTATTGAAATATTGATGGACATTGAGGAGCAGGTGATTTCGGGTGAAATTGTATGTAATATCAAACCATTAGTTAGTGATTGAGGACTGAGAAATAATAATAAATTTAATCGAAGAGTAGTTTTAAGGTACAATGGTGATGATTGTATAAACGAGGATTTATTAATAATAATTTATTGGAGGATGAAATATGTCAACGTACATGTTAATGACTGTGAAGACCAGGGTGAAATTTGAGGATTTGATCATGGCTTGAACTACTGAACACCGTGGTGAGATATAAGATTGAGGATTGTTGATGATATTGTATAGGTGATTAACCGGATTTGACGTAACGTACCATTAGTCAACCTTGGTCAACCCTCTAGCTTCGTGTCCATGTGAGTTATAACGGAGTTTGAACATATGGTAGACGTGTGTTACATCTTATTTTAGCCTCGTGATAGTTTATTGAGTTAGCTTGTATCTCGTCTCTAGGTACTACGGGACCTGCGGACTTGGACGTTGTACCAGATCTCCATCTTCAGCAGCCGTATCCAGGCAAGTGTACCTTGCCACCTTGTATTTTAGTTACCAGATATTTATTATTTTATTATATGCATTGTGCGCATGTTTGAGTAGAATCGTTACTACGCGTCCGGGTCACAACCGGGTGCAAACGTTCGTCGGTAACGTTTGGTAATGAGTGATAGATGTTCGTAACACCTTGATATATGTACCTGTATACATCATAACCCTAGGACACATTCAAATACTGCCTTCGTGCCAGATTTTCTGTATCCTGATACTGACATCATGACAGGAACCTGGGACGACCTAAGGGTCACATTGATTGATAGTTACTTCAGTATGACAAGACTGCTAGATAGAGGTTCAGGTTTATCGTACAATCGTTGACCGCTTGGGATGGGGAAGACAGTTACTAGACGTTTGGGCTCCTCTGCACGCGCTATATATATGTATATGATCTATTTATGTAATGTTCCTGTATCCGGAGTAGTTGTATCACCCGTGTGACTCAATGCTCGGAGCTACGGTACGCCCCGTGTGTCTTTGTGTTCGGAGCTACGATTTTATTTTGGATAGCCCACACGTCGAACATTATCTTCAAAACTGTGTCTCACTTAGGTGGTTATGCTAGACTACACCGTCGTTGCACTTGTACTTTCTGTTATATCTTTGGTATGCTGTATTTTTGTACCTTGTTACGTCCCTCTGAGGACTTGGTCCCCTGCCAGTTTTGCAGCATAGACATTGATGGAGCCCTTGGAGTTGCTGATGGAGTTGCTTGTCTTGCGGACATTTGTACCAGGTACTCATATCATTTCTACCGGCATTATGGTTGTTTTATTCATATTGTTATTCATCTGCTGTTGTAGTCTAGTTTTTATAGACTCATATTTCTTCTCGAGTCTATTCGAGTTTGTGTGTTATTGGGGGCCCACTTTAGCACATATAGCTCTTTCTTGTATATTTTTGTTCATTGTGGATTGAGACATAAATGTTTATATTTACTGGATTATTTAGATAGTGACCATTTTTATTACAGCTTATACGTATTCGAGTCGGACCAAAGTCTGGTCGAATGCGTAGCTGGCGTATCGCGTATTCCTGGTCCTATGTATTTTGGGACTGGGCCGTGACAGGATTCAGAAACCACACTCCAGGTCTCAAGACCACGCTTCCAATCTTAAGAGAAAATAAAGAAGAGAGATGAGAGAAAGAGAAATAAGAAAATAAAATATCTCGAGTACTATTTATAGATAAAATATCTCGAAAGTGAAACAAATATCTGCTGGACAGTATACCATCGGTATACTATAGTATGCCGTCGGTATACTATAGTATACCGTCGTTATACTGTAGTATACCGTTGGTATACCAGTCAAGTAATAAAATTTCAATTTTGAGAATTTCTGAGCTTCCTCGAGATCCAATAAAATGCAATAACTAGCACGAAAATACGTATCCGCATAGAATACGAATATTGTGAGACGAGTCTCAGAGCTCTTTATTATCTGTCCTGGCGGTGGTCATTTTTTTGTATGTGAGAAACGTCCACTATTTATAGCCTAGAGAAGGCTTCATGTAGGCGCATATGTGCACGAATTGCATATCGGGCGCATGCTATTATACGACTGCCACGTGGCAAATCGAGATATGGGGTCGCTGATGACTATGACACTCGTGACACATGTCATGCCCTAATTTTAATGACTGTGATTGCACCTTGGGAATACTGCTGCTTAGAGCATGGAGATTACTGAGGGAGTAGTGGCGGATGACACTGCTGGCGCATGAAATACTGAAGGAGTAGTGACACACGACGCTGCGGGCATATGGAACACTGAAAGTGACGCATGGTACCGCGAGCACATGGAACACAGGAGGAATAGTGGTGCATGACACTGCGGGCAGATGGAACACTACTTATGAAGTGGTTGGCGCATGCCCCTGGATCACTTTGGCGCATGGGTCTTTGATCACTCCGGTGCATGGCTCTTGATTACTATTGACGCATGGTAGAGATTTTTCATGCTTCTACAACATGACATGATAACAAAATATTCATATGAGGGCACGAACTCTTGTATTGGCTGATCACTGATATAATCAAGATGCATGTCGGTATAACATATTACATTTTTAGAATATTGTGACTTATAGTATGAGCTGGAAATGTTAGTATACATGACAAATACGACAAAATTGGGTGCAGAGGACAGTCACTATACGTATGGGCTACTATACACATTTTTTTGTAACTCGTCGTCTCCGTCGGAGAACCAGGTATGATGATCCTGGATTTATTATTACTGTTGGCCTCTACCGTCCACGACACTATACAATATTAGGCCCATGATTCTCTTAGGTAATTATGTTGATCCCATTTAGTTATACAGTCCATGCGTACGAACGTTGTCCTCATTTTTGTATACACTTAATTTGATATACTGTATAATTATTGCAGTATTTTATTTTATTAGTGGTATGCATTTATGTATCTTGTTATGTCCCTCTGAGGACCTTATTTCCTTCCAGGTTAGATGATCTACCTTACTTAGATATCTACGGACCGGGATCAGACACTGCATTCGAGGACGAGGTTGTCTTTCCAACAGAATTTTTGTGACTTGGTATAACACCATCTTGGATGCAGGTTTCCCACATAGTGTCTGTATCTAGTTATCTTACTTTCTACATTTTTTTTCAGTACGTTTGGTAGTGGATTTGTCTCCACTAACTTTAGACTACTTTATGGTTCTGTATGACTTTTTCTATTACTTGTTTATTGTATTCAGACTACTGCTATTTTATGTCTGTGGATGAGATTTATTATACCTGTGACTGTGATATTTAGTGTAGACCGGAGTCCACGTTTAGATACAACGTAAATACATAGTTGGGGATTCCATTAAATTAAAAAAAATTCTCGAATACATATTAGTTGTCCATTGTCGCGTAGCTTGGTTTTGTGTATTTTGGGACCAGGCATGACACTATTGGAGGAGTGGGTTTCCGGGAGTGGAGAGCCATGTGGAAGAAGCTCTGGTGATGGCTTTCTTTATTTCTCTTTCTTACTACTAAGCTCACTAGTTTACAGGGTAGAGAGAGAGCGAGAGAGCTTGGGTTGGGTGCTTCTCCTGGGGAGATAAAGGGTACCGGAGGGAGGAGGAGGAGAGAGAGAGAGAGAGATAAGAGTTGGGGGGGGGACATTTTTGTCATTTAGGATTTTTATTAACACTGTCAGGGTATTAAGTTGTACGATTATAATCGACGTATCAAGTTGTTTAATATGAAAGTTTAGGATATCAAGTTGAAAATCTTTAATAGTTGAGGGTATCAAGTTAAAATTTAGCCTTTTCCTTGTAAAATATCCCTCGTAACGTTTTAATAACGAATACAATTGGGGTATATTAACAAAATTTCCCCCAAATATGAATATAGGTGAGTCAAGAAAGGGAGGTAACCGGTTTAACCATACTTGGTATCGATCTTTGACAGAGTCGCTGACTGGTTCGATATAAGACCGGATTGACCGAATTGGGAGCAAACCTGGTTCAACCTGGATTTTGGTCGGCCGATCTGAACCAGACTTTCGAACCGCAAACTAAAACCCGATCCAACATCTAATGTTGGCTAGGCCGGATCGACCTGTTGACTGAACCGAGCCGAGTTTTAGGCCGCCCGGCCCAATTAACTACTTCAGCCTAAAGTTCACATTCTTTGTACCTCCAAGAATTCCAAAGTCCAAGTTCTTGAAACGTCTAATCCAGTCGCCCAGTCTCCCCTCCTAAAACCCTTTTGTTTGTCCGCAACAGCGTGTCACGGACACAATCGTCCGCGTCCGCTTCCGCATCCATGTCCTCCTCCACCGAAATGGAAGCAGAACCGTCGGCAGCAGCCATCGAAGCCCTAGGCCCTCGCTTCAAGATCACCAGAGTGTATCTATGGTGAGGGAACGAGCGAGCGGTCGATGATTATTTGATTTTATTAGGATTTTCTCTTCTACTTCTTCTCTGAATATTTTCTTCTCTCCAATTTGAAACAGGGACGACGGAATTGTTAACAACGATCCGGCACAAGAACCACATACTAGTGCTACTGCTGTATGTATTTCTAGCTTTCCTGACATTTTTTATTATCTAACATAATAGTCACAAACTTTCTTCTGTTCTACCAAAGCGTTTCCGAGAAGCCTAACCCCACCTTTTCCTGTCCCTCGTCCTGTAAACTTCCACATTCTAGTGATTGCTATATTTTATCTTTTGACTAATTACTCAATAATTGCTTGCTACAACGATTGCATTCATCACGATTGTTCTTCGTCCGTCTAGAGGGGGAGTTAAGGGGCTTATTTACCTAATTGAGATTCTTACCTCTAGATATGTAGCATATTGAAGGCCTTGGATGGACTAAGTGGTGGCAAGCGATACAAGGGACCTAGGATACGTGACAACACGGAGGGGAAGCAAAGAAACATTTCAATGAAGAAGAAGAGAATGTGAGGGTGCCGTTTGACAAGGATATTTTATTGAGTCCAGCTTTAATACATCCAAATAGGAGCTTTTGCAAGGAATATTCATAATATATTCTTTGCAAAGCCAGTATAATCGGTTACCTCGCTTTTTTTAATGTTTTTCTTAAAAACAGTTTAAAGTGAGGAAGCCTACTGGATATTAACCGGTGCATTGATGTACCAACCTCTCATATAATGTACTAATTTGTACTGGTTCCTATATGTCTCAATTCTATGTTGTCACAGGCGACACTTAGGCAAGCCTAGGCGAGCCAAGGTGTGCATGTATAAAACCTACCGTCTTGACTTGGATAATTTTTCTATGGTTGTGGCGATGGTCGCCTAGGGCGCCTAGACAGTCGCCTAGGGTTGCTCAGGACGCTTAAGCTGTCGCCTATGGTCAAATATCTATATGCACAACAGTGATGTACCTAAAGTCCTAGGCGACGCATAGGCGAGGCAGGAGGCATGTCGCTTTGCCTCGTCTCGCCTAGCCTAGCGTCCATAACAACATAGGCTCAAACAAAGATAGGATTGTGGAATATGTTGTAAAAAGTTTCATTTATAATCCATCCTTAAGATATGCGTTTGTGGGCATACACAAATCGATTTTTGGTATTTTCTTTTCGTTTCGAGCTCCCCTCTGTGTTAATATGCTCATCTAAAATGATATTTTTTTTCTAAGTCGTGTTTTATATTTTTACATTATCATTGTGATAATAGAATTGTCTCAAAATCAGGTATGCTGGATAAAACATTGCGTAAAACTGTTACACTAAACAAGTATTAAATTAGTACTAAAAAATTGGTTTATCAACATATATATTCTAAATTGTGGTAAAAATGGCTCTAATTCCTAATCTTTGTCAATTTTGGAATTTTCTTTCACAAATGATGATTATGTTTCAAGAATTGTCCCAAAATAATGACAATTTGGAAATTGCATCACACTTTATGTGATTTTAGAATTTCTTTGCGATCATGGTGAATCTCTCGTCATAATGAGAGGGGACACAATTTATGGAATATAATCATGACGATTCCCGCATTAATTCCTGAATAACAACTTAGACAAAATTCATTAAAAAAATAAATTTAATGTTCTTAATTGTTACCATTGTGTCAAACAAGATAGTAACTTGGGCAAAGGTCAAAATCGATATTGGGACGATAAGAAATTTTCCAAAAAGAAATGCAAAAATCATGTATGAACATGTTTATTCGATTTTGAGTCAAAAAAAAAGGGTTTTACATGTACTGCATGAGAAATTGGTTGTAAGGAATATCGATTCGATACTTAAACCTCCTTTAGTGTGTATGGTGATATATTTATTTAGTTCCAAGATTATTTTGAGAATATGTTTTTGTTTAAAATTTTACACTTTTAAAAAATGTTTTATTAACGGCTCCGCTACATGGAAACAAAAAATAACGAAAAAAGAATACATTTTTATTTAACTAAACATATTACGGGATGAATTTTGTGTACAACATATTACAATATTTCAAACTTATTATGTTAGGTTTCACTTTCTGTAGTTAGCTTTCAATATTATAAGCTTTTGTATAGTCAGCTTTATACCTTGATTGGGCTTGATGCAACTTTGCAAAAACCAGCAGTTGAATAAACTTTTGAAAGCACCTTCTAGCTACTTCAAAATCTGCTAAAAAAATTAACTACCTTTTCAAAAGTTTTTTGGTAAGCTGTCAGTTACAAAATAGAATTTGGAACTTTTTTTTTTTCCAAAAGAAAAAAAGGCATAAGCAGCCATGATAAGCACAAGCCCAAACCTAGCCTTAGGTAGGAAAAAAGAAGAAGAAGAAATGAATGAAAATGTGATGTTAACTTCTCTATCCACACATCCAAAGCACAAGCACTTAATGTCTTTCTCCAATTGCCATTGCAAGTACAAACAAATTTATTCTCTCTATATTGACATGTGAAAGGAGAGAAAGAGCTCATGGTTAATAACCGTGTTACTTTTCCTGTTGGAATCTTCAGCGTTATAAAATCTTGCTTGAACCGACACGTAAGCGCTTGACTGGCTGCTATCAGGTACATGGATGTATTGAAGCAAAAACATTTTCATTTCCTCTGTTTGTAGTTAATCTCATGAGGTTGTGCTGGGTGGTTGAAATGGGGTAGGTACACTTTGACAAGGAAATTGTTGTAGCCGTCGTGGTTGTTGTAATAGTACCTGCCTGGTTGCTCAATGAGGCTACACCAACTTCATAGGTTCTGGAATTGATTGAGATGGTATCCACATGCATTGCCTTTTTAGCATGCCAACCAAAAAGAAGCTATCATAAAGCATACCCCATTGATGCAATAACTATTCATCCTGACAAAATTGTTTAGCCAATCTGTCTAAATAATTATGCTATTTAAATTCAAAATTCAAATGAGAATTTGCATCTTGTGGATTCAAGACTCTTAGGAGGTTTAAGAATAGATAATGAGCTCTCATGTGCATTTCGGGAGTTTCATGTTGTTGGGAATATAGCTCAACTCAGTAGGATAGTTTCGTTGGATGGAGTGAGTATGTATTAAAAGGAGAGGATGGGATTCCACTTTGGTGGCTACTATGTGGGTCTAATGAGATAAAAGAGAAATGAGGAGGAACAAACAATCTTTTGCACTCTCTTGCAAGTTGGAGCATTGATGTCAATCAAGCATAGTTTGGATAGAAGTGTAGGAGGTCATGGTAAGCTTTGGTGAGAATATTGGCCAGTCAAAAGGTAACAAAAACATGCTGAAGATGAAACTTCCTGGAGCTCGACTTTGTTCCTAATATATATATATATATATATATATATATATATATATATAAACGGGATATGAGCCATAGTGCTCATTTTTCTACATGAGCCATGCACATGTGGACCAATAGGAATATAGTGTACTAGTGCACATGGGTGCACATGAGATGTGGAAGTCTATTCCTATTGGTCCACATGTGCATGACTCATGTTGGAAAATGAGCACTATAGCTCATATCCCGTTTACCATATATATATATATATATATATATATATATATATATATGGAAGTTTTCCCCCCAAATTCCTAACTTCTCAACCTCCCTGAATGCTGAATTTATGGTTATGGGAGCTGCAATTCGCAATAGGAAAACGAATCAAGAATATTTATTATGGGATAGGCTATCGAAATTAGGAAAGCACTAAGGGTATTTGGTGCAGGGATGGAGGAGGAGATTAATCTTAAAGCTAAATGGCCGCCGGCTTAGTAGTAAGGGCATAAAGAGGGTTTCTGGCTTTGAGACTCAAGAATCAGTGATAAAGTCATAAAGGTGGCCAGGTTTTGGATATTGACAGCAGGGAGTTCCGGCTAATAAAATAGTTGGAATAAAGGGTTGTGGAAGAGTTGATAGGGAAGGAAAGAGAGAGAGAGAGAGAGAATGCTACACACCATTCTTGAAGGATTTCCGTCCAAATTGCATAACACAAGTTACAGGTTGAAGAGAAGAAATTGCTCGTTTTGGAGCCATAAACTTTCATTCTTTCAATTATAGGGATTTAGGACCTCGTATAAACCAATATTTTCAAAGCTATAAGACTCCTATTCCATGTAGAAGTAGGAATTCCAAGAAAATAACTTATACATAAACTAGAACTCCTGATACAAGAGTCCTAATACATGTAGATTTCTAATAGAGTAAATTAAACCTGATATTAATGTAATAAAATTAAATAAGCCCTGTATAATGTCTGAATACTGAATCAACTCAATTAGATTCAGTTTCTTAGAATCTGGGTCTGGTCGCCATCATAGTGTTCCTCCAATAGTATATACATGTGTAGGACCATTAGGTTATATCTGCAGACGTCCCCTTCTGAACTGTTGATAAAATTATCAAATTGGTCCCATGGGGTGAATTGGCACTGAACATTTGATGATTTTTTCCCTATGTTTCACTGTTATATTTAAACTTCCATCTTTATAATATGATTCGTTGAATTTAATATCCATTAACCTAAATATTTCTGAGATTATTGAATGATTAATGATCTTACAGACTTCCCGGACGGCTTCTGATGTCAGTCCGAGGACCAATTATACCATGTATGGTAAGCTTTCACATCTTTCACATCATGCTCTCTGCCTGAGAATATTTATGTATATTTTTCTTAACTTTTTTGCTTATGCATATTTTTAGTCTGCTTTCTTCCTCAACATTTTGTATTAGATTTCACCTCATTCACCATGTCAGTTTGATGAGTGTGATAATTAGTTAACTTAGCGTTTATTAACATCTTCCAATTTATTCATAATCAATAAATGATTGGCTTTTTGTAAGTGATATAACGTTTATAGTTTTAGTATCAATCTTGGGACAAATATTGCATGCCTCCATTCTCAACTCCCAATTTAGTGGGGATTCAGCCTGAGTTGGTCAGGAGTTCCAAAGTGTTGATGTAGTTACTCAAAATATCACCTTAGACGTCATGTCCTACTTTTTTTTTTTTTTTCATTCTAATTCATTAAGTTTCGAAACTTTGGTAGATCAACTGCAAAGTTTACCAAAATGGCTATGGAGATGACTGATGCACCCTGGGACCATGTTCATGTCCGGAAAAGATGACTTGGGAAGC
The DNA here is from genome assembly GCA_036927795.1 of Iris macrosiphon. Lineage (NCBI taxonomy): Eukaryota > Viridiplantae > Streptophyta > Magnoliopsida > Asparagales > Iridaceae > Iris > Iris macrosiphon. The sequence continues at coordinate 41,155,095 of JAYESA010000003.1, forward strand.
ATTTTGTGTAACACCCCGTTCCGCTAAAGCGGACTGCCGTCTCAAACGGCAAAAGTGCAACTGTCCCGACCCGCTTTGCCTCGATCAAGAAGCAAAGGATATCCAGACTTGTCCCTACAGGTATCCGGCTTAGGCTTTCAGAGGCTCGCTCAGACGTATCGCTCTACCGAGGCGAATCATCGCTAAGGTGGGTGGCTACGATGAACTTGTCTTTGCTTAGCCAGCACACATAAAATGTGGAATATTTATGCTAGTCGCTAGGTGAATAACCCCCTGCATGCTAATAAATCCAACGCACCTAGCTAAGGGAATAATCCCAACTTGTATTGCTTGCTAGAACATGGAAATGAAATACTGCTTATATTCAGACCCTCGCATGCTAAGTCCCTTAACGGTTTTATCCCTCGGCTTACCTTCGGGTCCGAGCAACGTGCCTGCTTATGTTCCTTAGAAACGTATGCTTGTCTGCTTGAATGTTACATTGTTTTCATCCAAACCTCGGAAGACTACCAAGTAGTCATTCCGTGCCTGAATGAACCCGCAAGTATTCGGGACCGTTAGGTCACCAAGGCAGTTCCCGATCCAGGGGACTGTATCATGTCAAGTAAATAAATCATGCTCCAGTGGCAAGACTCATTCAGGTATTCGGATCTCCCTGCAAGTCTCCCTCGTGTGCGGGCTTACATCAGCCCAGTAGACTGTGCATATCCAATAGCTAAATGAATCATGCATTACTGCTTGTCGTGTGCTCGTGTGTAAATTAAAAATCGTGTTCGATCATGGACAACTTGTGCACAAGGATATAAGTTCTGCGGACGGTGCTGGGGCACTGGCACCGATCCGATCCGGGCAGACTTCGTGTTTATAGTCAATCGTGTTCGGACGGGATAACTTGCAACGCATCGTGTTTTATGAGCTCCTCGTGTTTTCTCGTTGCATGCTATCCTTGTTCTTAACTAGTCCACTATGGTATCAAGCCAGTGATCATCATGTGTATATGCTTGCAATGCCTCGTGTGATTATCGTGTGAATATGGCTTGCAATGCATCGTGTGATTTTCATGTGTGTTTAAACCTGCTGCATGTTTGCCTGTAAAACAAAAGATAACAAGTCATCCTCGCTTAGCGGCTATCCGCGTGCGAATCATTGCATAGCATCAATGAATAACTTAACACCTGAACGATCATGTTATAAGAACCCTCCTGTTTGCATATGCTATGCCTCCTGAATGTTTATACTTACCGTGCTTGAATTAATCATGTTTGCCTTGGACAGGGAAGGAGAAATGGTAAGTTGGTAAGTCTCGCCGTGTTTCCTCAAACATCGCACGGCGCACTGCCCGACACGATAAGCTATTCAATGTTTGCATGAAACTGATCCTAAGGCAACTAGAAAGACAACTTAATAGTTGTGCACGGAACCTGTATTACGTGTTTGGATTTGTCGAGCGGGCGAGTAGCTTCCCCACCAGTGCATTCAATGTACTGATAATCCACCAGTTTGTATGCAGGGTGCGGGAGAACCTCGTGCGGTGCGGATGCCTCCAACGTGCGTGCTAAGGCCAAGAGTTCCCTCTGAAGCCTTACAACGGTGCGTCCGGGACTGAAGCACATATACAAGACATAATGTTGGAGCGTCGCCTGAACATCGCCTGTACAATCATTCCACATTTGTAGCCACTTGGCACGCATTTACTGTTTCAGAGAGAGAGGCTTGAGCGACTTGTAATCTCGGCTATACGCCGCCTATAACACTTGTTCATATCAATAAAAGAGCTTGCTTTACTTCAACTTGTGTTTCAATGCTTCCGTTATATTTGTCGATTCAGTGAACCTGTTACCGATCGCCTATGCGTTCATAACTCCGCTGCACTCGGACAATCTGTGCGACTCTGTGGCTTAGAACTCTTGCCGCCAGCCAATGAACCATGGCCTTGCACGGGCGTGGATCACGCTCGTGCGGCATCACGCCCGGATGGGTTAAGCGATCGTTCCGCGGGAGCGCTGGCGAGGGTGATTCCCGCCTAGCAGGAACGACCGATTTGCCTGCGGGAGATCGGGGCGTGACATGTTGGTATCAGAGCTTGGCTTCTACGCCTTTGGAATTGAATTCGATATCTCTGTTTCGAAAGCTTGTTCGTGGGTTATGTGCACGCTCTCTCTCAATGCCTCGATGGGATGTTCCAACAATAAGTCTAAATACTTTCAAAATGCGTTTTGAATGTAATGATATGCTTGCTTGTCTGGTTGTATGCTGCGAGTGGCCTTTGTGCCAACCTGTGCGAACCCTTGAGAGTATCGCTAGTAGCTTGTCCGATTTTCACTAACTCTAAGTTTGGTTGAATGCATCTATTCGAGGGACGCCTTGAACTAGTGCACCATCCAAGACTTAAGAAAAGGTGAAACTCGAGTGCTGAGACTTCGCTATCACTAAGCTGGTTGACGTGTTCACGCTAGAAGTGCACTTCGAAAGTGCGCACGATCCAGTCTAAGCGATATGCTGATTTCGACGCTTGTGCAAGTGAACATCCAAATGAACAAGTGCAACGACTTGTCTAGGATTGCCTCAACCCTAGATTAATGCTTGTCCTCAGTAAGTCTCGAGGACGAGACTTTTTCTAAGTTGGGTAGGATGTAACACCCCGTTCCGCTAAAGCCGACTGCCGTCTCAAACGGCAAAAGTGCAACTGTCCCGACCCGCTTTGCCTCGATCAAGAAGCAAAGGATATCCAGACTTGTCCCTACAGGTATCCGGCTTAGGCTTTCAGAGGCTCGCTCAGACGTATCGCTCTACCGAGGCGAATCATCGCTAAGGTGGGTGGCTACGATGAACTTGTCTTTGCTTAGCCAGCACACATAAAATGTGGAATATTTATGCTAGTCGCTAGATGAATAACCCCCTGCATGCTAATAAATCCAACGCACCTAGCTAAGGGAATAATCCCAACTTGTATTACTTGCTAGAACATGGAAATGAAATACTGCTTATATTCAGACCCTCGCATGCTAAGTTCCTTAACGGTTTTATCCCTCGGCTTACCTTCGGGTCCGAGCAACGTGCCTGCTTATGTTCCTTAGAAACGCATGCTTGTCTGCTTGAATGTTACATTGTTTTCATCCAAACCTCGGAAGACTACCAAGTAGTCATTCCGTGCCTGAATGAACCCGCAAGTATTCGGGACCGTTAGGTCACCAAGGCAGTTCCCGATCCAGGGGACTGTATCATGTCAAGTAAATAAATCATGCTCCAGTGGCAAGACTCATTCAGGTATTCGGATCTCCCTGCAAGTCTCCCTCGTGTGCGGGCTTACATCAGCCCAGTAGACTGTGCATATCCAATAGCTAAATGAATCATGCATTACTGCTTGTCGTGTGCTCGTGTGTAAATTAAAAATCGTGTTCGATCATGGACAACTTGTGCACAAGGATATAAGTTCTGCGGACGGTGCTGGGGCACTGGCACCGATCCGATCCGGGCAGACTTCGTGTTTATAGTCAATCGTGTTCGGACGGGATAACTTGCAACGCATCGTGTTTTATGAGCTCCTCGTGTTTTCTCGTTGCATGCTATCCTTGTTCTTGACTAGTCCACTATGGCATCAAGCCAGTGATCATCGTGTGTATATGCTTGCAATGCCTCGTGTGATTATCGTGTGAATATGGCTTGCAATGCATCGTGTGATTTTCATGTGTGTTTAAACCTGCTGCATGTTTGCCTGTAAAACAAAAGATAACAAGTCATCCTCGCTTAGCGGCTATCCGCATGCGAGTCATTGCATAGCATCAATGAATAATTTAACACCTGAACGATCATGTTATAAGAACCCTCCTGTTTGCATATGCTATGCCTCCTGAATGTTTATACTTACCGTGCTTGAATTAATCATGTTTGCCTTGGACAGGGAAGGAGAAATGGTAAGTTGGTAAGTCTCGCCGTGTTTCCTCAAACATCGCACGGCTCACTGCCCGACACGATAAGCTATTCAATGTTTGTATGAAACTGATCCTAAGGCAACTAGAAAGACAACTTAATAGTTGTGCACGGAACCTGTATTACGTGTTTGGATTTGTCGAGCGGGCGAGTAGCTTCCCCACCAGTGCATTCAATGTACTGATAATCCACCAGTTTGTATGCAGGGTGCGGGAGAACCTCGTGCGGTGCGGATGCCTCCAACGTGCGTGCTAAGGCCAAGAGTTCCCTCTGAAGCCTTACAACGGTGCGTCCGGGACTGAAGCACATATACAAGACATAATGTTGGAGCGTCGCCTGAACATCGCCTGTACAATCATTCCACATTTGTAGCCACTTGGCACACATTTACTGTTTCAGAGAGAGAGGCTTGAGCGACTTGTAATCTCGGCTATACGCCGCCTATAACACTTGTTCATATCAATAAAAGAGCTTGCTTTACTTCAACTTGTGTTTCAATGCTTCCGCTATATTTGTCGATTCAGTGAACCTATTACCGATCGCCTATGTGTTCATAACTCCGCTGCACTCGGACAATCTGTGCGACTCTGTGGCTTAAAACTCTTGCCGCCAGCCAATGAACCATGGCCTTGCACGGGCGTGGATCACGCTCGTGCGGCATCACGTCCGGATGGGTTAAGCGATCGTTCCGCGGGAGCGCTGGCGAGGGTGATTCCCGCCTAGCGGGAACGGCCGATTTGCCTGCGGGAGATCGGGGCGTGACATGTTGGTATCAGAGCCTGGCTTCTACGCCTTTGGAATTCAATTCGATATCTCTGTTTCGAAAGCTCGTTCGTGGGTTATGTGCACGCTCTCTCAATGCCTCGATGGGATGTTCCAACAATAAGTCTAAATACTTTCAAAATGCGTTTTGAATGTAATGATATGCTTGCTTGTCTGGTTGTATGCTGCGAGTGGCCTTTGTGCCAACCTGTGCGAACCCTTGAGAGTATCGCTAGTAGCTTGTCCGATTTTCACTAACTCTAAGTTTGGTTGAATGCATCTATTCAAGGGACGCCTTGAACTAGTGCACCATCCAAGACTTAAGAAAAGGTGAAACTCGAGTGCTGAGACTTCGCTATCACTAAGCTGGTTGACGTGTTCACGCTAGAAGTGCACTTCGAAAGTGCGCACGATCCAGTCTAAGCGATATGCTGATTTCGACGCTTGTGCAAGTGAACATCCAAATGAACAAGTGCAACGACTTGTCTAGGATTGCCTCAACCCTAGATTACTGCTTGTTCTCAGTAAGTCTCGAGGACGAAACTTTTTCTAAGTTGGGTAGGATGTAACACCCCGTTCCGCTAAAGCGGACTGCCGTCTCAAACGGCAAAAGTGCAACTGTCCCGACCCGCTTTGCCTCGATCAAGAAGCAAAGGATATCCAGACTTGTCCCTACAGGTATCCGGCTTAGGCTTTCAGAGGCTCGCTCAGACGTATCGCTCTACCGAGGCGAATCATCGTTAAGGTGGGTGGCTACGATGAACTTGTCTTTGCTTAGCCAGCACACATAAAATGTGGAATATTTATGCTAGTCGCTAGATGAATAACCCCCTGCATGCTAATAAATCCAACGCACCTAGCTAAGGGAATAATCCCAACTTGTATTGCTTGCTAGAACATGGAAATGAAATACTGCTTATATTCAGACCCTCGCATGCTAAGTCCCTTAACGGTTTTATCCCTCGGCTTACCTTCGGGTCCGAGCAACGTGCCTGCTTATGTTCCTTAGAAACGCATGCTTGTCTGCTTGAATGTTACATTGTTTTCATCCAAACCTCGGAAGACTACCAAGTAGTCATTCCGTGCCTGAATGAACCCGCAAGTATTCGGGACCGTTAGGTCACCAAGGCAGTTCCCGATCCAGGGGACTGTATCATGTCAAGTAAATAAATCATGCTCCAGTGGCAAGACTCATTCAGGTATTCGGATCTCCCTGCAAGTCTCCCTCGTGTGCGGGCTTACATCAGCCCAGGAGACTGTGCATATCCAATAGCTAAATGAATCATGCATTACTGCTTGTCGTGTGCTCGTGTGTAAATTAAAATCGTGTTCGATCATGGACAACTTGTGCACAAGGATATAAGTTCTGCGGACGGTGCTGGGGCACTGGCACCGATCCGATCCGGGCAGACTTCGTGTTTATAGTCAATCGTGTTCGGACGGGATAACTTGCAACGCATCGTGTTTTATGAGCTCCTCGTGTTTTCTCGTTGCATGCTATCCTTGTTCTTGACTAGTCCACTATGGCATCAAGCCAGTGATCATCGTGTGTATATGCTTGCAATGCCTCGTGTGATTATCGTGTGAATATGGCTTGCAATGCATCGTGTGATTTTCATGTGTGTTTAAACCTGCTGCATGCTTGCCTGTAAAACAAAAGATAACAAGTCATCCTCGCTTAGCGGCTATCCGCGTGCGAGTCATTGCATAGCATCAATGAATAACTTAACACCTGAACGATCATGTTATAAGAACCCTCCTGTTTGCATATGCTATGCCTCCTGAATGTTTATACTTACCGTGCTTGAATTAATCATGTTTGCCTTGGACAGGGAAGGAGAAATGGTAAGTTGGTAAGTCTCGCCGTGTTTCCTCAAACATCGCACGGCGCACTGCCCGACACGATAAGCTATTCAATGTTTGCATGAAACTGATCCTAAGGCAACTAGAAAGACAACTTAATAGTTGTGCACGGAACCTGTATTACGTGTTTGGATTTGTCGAGCGGGCGAGTAGCTTCCCCACCAGTGCATTCAATGTACTGATAATCCACCAGTTTGTATGCAGGGTGCGGGAGAACCTCGTGCGGTGCGGATGCCTCCAACGTGCGTGCTAAGGCCAAGAGTTCCCTCTGAAGCCTTACAACGGTGCGTCCGGGACTGAAGCACATATACAAGACATAATGTTGGAGCGTCGCCTGAACATCGCCTGTACAATCATTCCACATTTGTAGCCACTTGGCACGCATTTACTGTTTCAGAGAGAGAGGCTTGAGCGACTTGTAATCTCGGCTATACGCCGCCTATAACACTTGTTCATATCAATAAAAGAGCTTGCTTTACTTCAACTTGTGTTTCAATGCTTCCGCTATATTTGTCGATTCAGTGAACCTGTTACCGATCGCCTATGCGTTCATAACTCCGCTGCACTCGGACAATCTGTGCGACTCTGTGGCTTAGAACTCTTGCCGCCAGCCAATGAACCATGGCCTTCCACGGGCGTGGATCACGCTCGTGCGGCATCACGTCCGGATGGGTTAAGCGATCGTTCCGCGGGAGCGCTGGCGAGGGTGATTCCCGCCTAGCGGGAACGGCCGATTTGCCTGCGGGAGATCGGGACGTGACATTTTGCAGCACCAACAAATTCATTAAGACAAATCAATTAACATACCTCTTATTATCATTGTCTATTACACTTTGGATGGAGGTCCGTTTTCGTCTCTCACTGACTTCTCCCAAGATGCCTTTCACGGCATGTCTGCAACAGATTTGACTATTGAATATTGATCCCTCTGTTCTTTCACAGAAGTTAAATATTTGCTTTGTGACTTGATCTACCAACCAAGGTGAGTTATGTTCAAAGATACTTCATGTGGACCCTCGTTCATCTCTAATAATTATGTACAAAAGCCCCGCATTGAATATATGAAGAATTAGTATAAACTATTGCAGCTTGGTTGGATGGGTTATTGATGGGAGCTTGGGAGAAGAACCCTTATCTCACAACCGATATAATATAAGCCGATTTGTTATTAGCTTAAACACACCACCACTGTCAGGGTAGTCTTATTATCTCACAGGATATTGGCAACATTCTCAGATCTTGGATGGCTTTCTACTATCCATGAATATGATCCTGTGGTTGCTGTAAGGGGAGGTATACTTGTGGAAAAGTGGCTTATAAACTACTTTTGATGATCCTTGGTCTCATTATGGGAATTACATAAGATTATGAAGGATGACATTTACTTACACCTTCATTTCTGGTGTTGCAAATTTTCTGATTTCGCGCAGGATTTTCGGGGTGTGCCACATTGCTTAGTTGCACTAGACCAACATGCATAAAGTTTTTTGAGTTGCTTCAGACGCTGAACGAGGACGAGCAGTTGCCAAATTTTTGTTAGTGAGAATATGTTCCTTCTTGACACTGATTCTAGATTTATACCTAAGAATGAATAAGATAATATTTGAACACAATCTAACCTTCTGACAGTTTCAAATTCTGAGCAGATGGACGCTATGAAGTTTGCTCTCACCATGAATTGTTACTGGCCCCATAGAACATTATCTGTCGCAAACAGAGATAAGAACTGATATGTTTGTCTTGACAATAAATCGTATTGCTTATAGTCCCACGCTTCTTCAGGTGCTTAAAGTGACCCAAGTCCCCCCAGAAAAATAATTGGCATAACGACATAAAAACAACAAGAAACCTTCATCCAAACCAGATATAGGACCATGTTCTTTGTAACAAACTAAGTGCTGTAATGAACTACACACGGTAAACAAAGGTAAACCAAGACTTGTAGTTTTCATGAAGGCATTACCTTGGTTTGCTCCCTGTGTATTCCATAAGCTTTAAGGGGGTTAGTCAATTGAGATTTCATTTTCATAGTCACATGAGGTGATTTCAAAATCTAGTGTTAGTCAATTAGGATTTTGAGATAGGGTTTAGTAACCACCTCTTTACTCAATCGAGATTCAAAATCCACTATAGATTGAGATTTTAAATAACATAGGATTGTTTCCAATGCAAATTTTCATATTATAACAACTTGTTGGAAAGTTGCGGTTTTGAAACACAAAAGGCCTCTCTTCTAAATCCCGGTCTTTAAGTACTTTTTTCTCACTTTCGTGTGGACATCTCTCGTTTCCTCTCCGAAGTTGCAACCTGGGCCCTATCAACGGCCTCCTCAAGTCCCTTCTTATGGTCTTGTCCTCCATGTCGATTAGCCTCGGTCTCCCCGCAGAGTATGTCCACCTCCGTCCTTCCACATGATTACAATTCTTCAAGTACAACCTCCTCATCTACTTCCATTCCTACAAACGACAATAATGATGATCGATTGATCATCCATAAGCTACCAGCCAACGGTTATACGACTGTTACGATAAGATGATGTGATTTTTCTTCTTCTTGAATATAATATACGATGTTTGATATGTTTTTTTTTGTACTTCTTCATGTATTCTTTCAACAAAAACAACTTTTGTTGAGCAAGACGATTGTTGTAGGTTTGTTCCGAAATTGTAAAACTTGGAACCAGAACAATATGCTTTTTTGTATTGTATAAATATGAATGAGAACAGAGGTCACAATGTGTTTGTCGATTATCCCCCATAGCTTGTTGTAAAAGGTTATTCATAAATTGCTTTGCCAATTATCCGTGATAGCTTGTTGTAAAAGATATGAGTGAGAATATATGTCATCAATGTATTTGTATATTATCATGACAACGATATGAATAATAGACTGATTTTTCCACTTTATAATAAAGGATCGAGAAAAAGAAAAATATATCCTGATAATGTTTGTCGATGGAAAAAGAATGCAAATTATGTTTATCGATTTCACATCTCAGTGACTTCCTTCCAAGCCCAGGGTGCCCTATATACTGGTGGGAAATGGGCACCGGAAGATCTGGTTGGTTGATTTTTGTCAATTATGAATTGATGAAAAGATGAAAAAAGAGATGCAAACTTACATCCTCAATGTAACGCCCCGCTCTGCGCCGGCGTTATATATCAAGGTGAGTGGGCAGAACTTCGTTCTCTGATTCTTGCACGTCTTAATAATAACCTGAGTTTTTGCTTGCAATGTTTTCATAAGAGAATGATTGAACCTGCCTTGCATGTTAATGAACGAACTCACCTAGCTTGTCTTTGAAACAATGTCTGCTTAACGAGAATCCTGAATCGCCTGCTTAGAGTGCATGAACATGTTCACTATCGTCTATGCTTCGAGAGAACCATACTGTGCCTGAACGTGTTCAAGTGATAAGTCGGATTGCCCCGCAACAACGAGTGTATTCTGATGGTTCGTCTCGTCTGCATACTAGAGTTTATTTGATAGTGTTCCATGCATTCGCACGCGGTCGGACAATGGCTTTTGGTGAAGAGCTGAACTGCATGCGTCATAGCCACCATGGGTCACAGCTGCCATTAGCATCAGAGAATGAGTCATTGGTATGCTGTTCTACCAGCTGCCGATCCTGAGATACTCGGGGACCGCCCTGCATATAGCTAAGTCATTGTGTTGGCTTGGATAGTGACTTCCCCTAAGAATGTGCATCGTGTGTCTAGCTATGCATCAGACCCTCGAGTCGCACGAGACACGCTGCGCACACCCTGAAACATGAACGGTTTGCTTGCTTGCATATTCAATATGAAACTCTGTTTCCAAACAAGTAAATCGACTCTGCTAGAACTGCATGAAACGAACCTAGGTAAAACTAGAAAGATCACTAGTAATGTAATGTTTTATAACATGATTACTTAGTGCCTGTTTGAGTGAATGCTTGTTTCTGTTCAGTTGATTTATCTCACCAGTACTTGTATAAAGTGCTGACCCACCAACAGTTTACTTGCTTGCAGGTACTGGATCGTCCGAGGAAGCGATAGGCGTGCCACAGTCCCTAAGATCCGGAAATCCTGGTTTCGATTGTTGCCCCGAGAATGCTATCGTATAAGGGGGCATAATGTATGGAACGAACGTGTGCCTTTGCTAAAGGAAACCCAAGTTGCCTCGATCGTCCCGAACACTCAGTTGGCTAATGCATTGCATTGCAACAAGTCCCTTTCCGCTGCTTACTCGATTGATGCGATGATAGCCAACTATCAACTTAAACGATTGGCCTTGCACGGGCGCAACCCCAGGCCCGTGCGGCATCACGTCCCCCGAAAGCTCGAACGGGCCATTCGCTTGGCTCCCTTCCTCCCTCGCACCCGCGGGACGGGCGCGGTGATTCGCATTCGGCGCGCCGAGGCACGGTGATACGTGTCCGGTTCGTTAATCCCGGCCGTACGGGGCGAGGCAGGGCGGAGCGGCGGCCCGGGCGGGACCGGGGCGTGACAGAATGGTATCAGAGCAGAATCGATTCTCTGGCCCAAAACCGTTGCTATGACTCTGAGTCGATATGGTATTGCAAAGAGCGCTCCATACAATAAGTCCATAGATATTCTCAAAGTGCAAAATGTTTCCTGAACTTGAATTGCTTGATTGTTTCGATTGAGTACGGCGAGGGACGACACTATCGCTACTCGGAATATCGAGAAGTTTATCCTTGAAGTTTCGAGGACGAAACTTTTTGTTGGTTGGTAAGTATGTAACGCCCCGCTCTGCGCCGGCGTTATATATCAAGGTGAGTGGGCAGAACTTCGTTCTCTGATTCTTGCACGTCTTAATAATAACCTGAGTTTTTGCTTGCAATGTTTTCATAAGAGAATGATAGAACCTGCCTTGCATGTTAATGAACGAACTCACCTAGCTTGTCTTTGAAACAATGTCTGCTTAACGAGAATCCTGAATCGTCTGCTTAGAGTGCATGAACATGTTCACTATCGTCTATGCTTCGAGAGAACCATACTGTGCCTGAACGTGTTCAAGTGATAAGTCGGATTGTCCCGCAACAACGAGTGTATTCTGATGGTTCATCTCGTCTGCATACTAGAGTTTATTTGATAGTGTTCCATGCATTCGCACGCGGTCGGACAATGGCTTTTGGTGAAGAGCTGAACTGCATGCGTCATAGCCACCATGGGTCACAGCTGCCATTAGCATCAGAGAATGAGTCATTGATATGCTGTTCCACCAGCTGCCGATCCTGAGATACTCGGGGACCGCCCTGCATATAGCTAAGTCATTGTGTTGGCTTGGATAGTGACTGCCCCTAAGAATGTGCATCGTGTGTCTAGCTATGCATCAGACCCTCGAGTCGCACGAGACACGCTGCGCACACCCTGAAACATGAACGGTTTGCTTGCTTGCATATTCAATATGAAACTCTGTTTCCAAACATGTTTCCAAACAAGTAAATCGACTCTGCTAGAACTGCATGAAACGAACCTAGGTAAAACTAGAAAGATCACTAGTAATGTAATGTTTTATAACATGATTACTTAGTGCCTGTTTGAGTGAATGCTTGTTTCTGTTCAGTTGATTTATCTCACCAGTACTTGTATAAAGTGCTGACCCACCAACAGTTTACTTGCTTGCAGGTACTGGATCGTCCGAGGAAGCGATAGGCGTGCCACAGTCCCTAAGACCCGGAAATCCTGGTTTCGATTGTTGCCCCGAGAATGCTATCGTATAAGGGGGCATAATGTATGGAACGAACGTGTGCCTTTGCTAAAGGAAACCCAAGTAGCCTCGATCGTCCCGAACACTCAGTTGGCTAATGCATTGCATTGCAACAAGTCCCTTTCCGCTGCTTACTCGATTGATGCGATGATAGCCAACTATCAACTTAAACGATTGGCCTTGCACGGGCGCAACCCCAGGCCCGTGCGGCATCACGTCCCCCGAAAGCTCGAACGGGCCATTCGCTTGGCTCCCTTCCTCCCTCGCACCCGCGGGACGGGCGCGGTGATTCGCGTCCGGCGCGCCGAGGCACGGTGATACGTGTCCGGTTCGTTAATCCCGGTCGTACGGGGCGGGGCAGGGCGGAGCGGCGGCCCGGGCAGGACCGGGGCGTGACACTCAAGGTGTTTGTTAATTGTCCCCAATGATCTGGTTGGTTGTTTTTTCTTCTTCTAAGCGATTTGCTATTAATTTATTTTTTGTTATACTGAGTGTATTTTTGTTTCGGAAAAATAATATGGTTAATATTTCCTTGAAACTTTTACGTTCAATTTGAATTAAAATTTTTTTTTTTTATTTTGGATTAAAGTTGTTAATAAATATATAGTTTAATAACTTTGCACCCAATTTACATGAATAACAACATATAACATGATCAGTGATGTTTATCACAATTAATATAAAAATGTTGTTTCTATTAACAATTTATCTTAATTGCAATGCAAAACTCGTTGTAAGTAATTTATCTTTAGAATGGTGATTTTAGAAACATAGTGTGAGTGAAGATTTAGAATCACAAATATTTTGAAATCACCATGTTTTGTACAAAATTACTACAATTGTGATTTTGAAATCACAATCACATTATTTTTCTGAAATCCAGATTGACTAACCCCCCAAGTGAATTGCCTCCATGTTTCAAATCATACCTTTTACTGGAGATTATTTTGGATCTATTGGAGGGGTGTTTCATATGGTGTAATACTGTTACTCAAACTTGTCATATGTTTTAATACTCATGTAATAATTTTCTATGTTTTTCATATTTAAAAAGTCTGGTATAGGACTTAATAGGGGGTAATATTCATCAAATAATTTCATTTTGTAAAAGTCACTCCCTTGTAGATTGGGTTTTATACATTTTGCGACAGTACACTTTAATAGACAATTGAAAGGACATAAAAATGGAATTCCTAAGGCTCGGTTGGGGATTGCTGCTGCTTCTAAATAAGCCATAACAGTAGATTTTGGCAACAATACCAAAATATGTTTTCAAAAGTTGTCCCAAATTTGAACTGCTTCTCAAAATAATAAGCATAAGCAGCCATGATAAGCAATCCTAAACCTATTCTAAATCTGTTTTGACTTTTTAATATTATACAAAGGTTTTCCCATGATTCCAAGGTTTCATCAAAAAATTGCAATTTTACTAGGATTGATTGGCTGCTAGATGGCTAGGAGTGGGCCTAGCATCTAGGGGCCTAGGCAAGGCGTAAGATGAGACTGCAATATTAAGCCTTTTCCAATATTGTTCAAATAAATATTTAATCCTCAACCCACACCATAGCTATATGATTTTGGAAGTGACATGGACTTTAGCATGTATCATAGCAACTTAGATTTAAATCCCTCTGGTGCACATTTGAATCAAATTTTATAAACTTTTTTTTACTGCTATGTGAATCTAACTCTCGACCCATAGAATGGGAATTTGACCCATATGGGCAAGTTGGAATAATATAAATATTTAACATTCAACTCTTACCACAATTCTAGGATTTTGGTGCAATGACAGAGATAATCATTTAAGATTATCATTAAATTGGTGTCAAGCCCAAAGACGAAAGAAGTATTGGTTAGCCCAAGACCATCCTAAAACTGTCTAGCCTAAGACCAAAGTGTTAATTATTTCATCTGGTCCATGGTTACCTTAATTCACCTTGTAGGTAGCGTTCCACAATCGGATAACACCTATTTCAGATCGCAGAATGTCGATGAATTAGAACGTGGAAGTTCATCTTCTGACAAGCAAACACAACATATACTTGGATTTCCACTCAACCTTTTAAAGGAGATGCAGTTATTTTAGTTATTTTTTGATAACAATTTTAGAGTCTAATACTTGCTACTTTTTTGGAAGGACATTATTTATCCTAAATTTTTAGGGTCAGCCGTTTGAATCTTCAATTGTATTAAGCTTAGTTAAGGGCCATGTCCTCTATAGCACTAAAAAAACTACATCTTTCTTTAAGTCTTCTTAACACTAACAAAAACCATATCCTTCTTTAAAAGATTGTTCATGTTGTGCTTGATGTCCTACATTTTCTTCTGACCCCAAGTCTGGATAAAGGAGGAGGGGTTGCTTTAGGTTGCTGATAGCCAACATAAAACATTGCCGATCTCTACAAGCGTGCGATTATACCAATACACCAAATCCTATACTCTGCAATTAAACATACTTGGGTGAGAGTAGTACTAGGACATCATGGGTAGTCCTAATTTAGTTTAGCACCCTTATGAATCTTTTTTTAGCTCTGAATTTATGATGATGCTATATTATGGTAATTTATTAAGTTTGAATCTTAAATAAACATTTTGTATTATATTAGATATTTGTTCCTTAAAAACATTCCACATTCTAGATACAAATATTGTTTTTGTGATGAGCGTCCCGAACAACCCTACTCCCAACATACACGTTCCTGTTTCTTTCCACATTCCATGTAACCTTGGTCAAGCCCAAGACCAACTTGTTTGACTGTCAGCCTCATCAATAAGCTCTGTCTAGATTTGGATGTACTACTATAAAGGCGGTTCCAGATTGAGTTTGCTATGGTATCATTATGCCACTAACTATGTGCATTTTATGCTCATATAGGGCAACTAAAGATGCTGTGAATGTTTTATTATGTATTGCACAGCACCAATTCAATTCAAGGAACCTTGTCATCTGAAATTATAACCAACGGAAGCCTAGTGAGACTTGATAGATAGAGTTCTATTCACCCTGTATATAATGGGATTTAATTCTTGACCTCTTGGGTTATACTGGTCTGCCTTGTCTCAGTCGGACTAGGCCCATGTCCAGGCTAATTGCCAGCCAATACTATGAAATGAGGGAAGCCGTAACTTTGGTTCTATAAAATTACTTGTACAGTTGTTATTCCTATTTTATTATCAAGCATTATCTAGTTCAGATTGATGGGATTGGTCATTCTAAGATACCTCTGCACTATAACCTTGATGATTGTTCCCTCAGAGGTAGTACAATGTAGGCTAGGGTTACTTGTACATAATAAGATATGAATTTTGAAACAAGGTGAATGAGGTAGAATGTTAGAGGCAAGAAGAGAGAAATAATGAAGAAATAATAACTCGTTCTCAAAAGGCTCTGAAATATTCTATTTATTAAAAATATACTGTTTAGTTGTCCATATGACCTCTCTTGTATATAAAGACTCCTAAAACCTTCTAAACCAAGCATGCTTTACCAAACATGCAATTTGCCTGTGTTATGATAGGGACTCGCAGTATTCCGTAAGTTTGTGTGGAAAACTTTACTAATATGACCTAAACTTCTACTCCTCCAGTTTCTGACTTCAACAGAATGAAAATGTCTCCAAGAGTACAAAATTTTCCTAAACTCATCTCTATAATTTGATGCTTTAAGGATCAAAGTATGGGCAACTAAAAAAATGTCCAAAAATTAGCTTTAGCTGAAACAAGAATGCTAAGATGGATTTGTGGAAATACATTGAAAGATAGGATAAAAAATGAGCGTATTCGTGGAAAGTTGGAGGTGGTACCAATTGAGGATAAGATGAGGGAAAATCGTCTTATTAGATGGTTTGAACATGTAAATGCAGACCAATAGATGCAAGAGTTAGAAGCATTAAGATGTTAGTCAAAGGAGTTGCTAATTAGGAGCGATAAGATATTAGTCAAAGGAGCTTGTAGAACTTGAGGTAGGCCTAAACACACTTGAATTGAGTTGTTAATGAAGGATGTGGTTTTTGCTAATGTTACAATGGACATGGACCTTAACATAGCCGATGGAAGAAAATGATTCAAATAGCGGGCTCGAAATATGGTATAAAGGCTTTGTTGTTGTTGATCTCTATAATTTGAATTGAATTTATGACCCTATAGATAGTAGATACAGTTGACTATTTAAAGTAAAATTAGCTTCTTTTTTTTTATTAACCCATGTAGGAAATCATAGTTCCATCATACAGGTCCTAATATGAAGCATTAGTTATTCAACCTTATCCCTGTATTCGTGAGACAATTCGGCCAAAATAGTGGTACTTGAAAAATATTTGGAGGTTGTCTAACAATGATGAAGCTCCCAATTTTTATTAAATTAACGTACCCAACATGCAGCTTTCTCCAGTTACAACATTTCTCTCTTTTGTATGTCAGTCCACTCACGGTTATTTTTGTAAGATTGTATTTTATTTCCTGTTGATACTGGTTACATGACTTAGGTATTCTTTGCCCCATGACATATAGTTATCCAATATTGTGCCTGAAGACTCCAGCACTGAAAACTATTATTGTCTGTTTGATCTTTATAGGTCATATTTCAGTGGAAGATTTGGAATTAGCTGAACAAATGGATGCTTTGGGTCTCCCTATTTCCTTCAGGACAACTAAGGAGGCAGGTGCTAGCTGCAATTATAGTCTTCAGTTTCTTAAGTCTATCTTAATAAACTGTGCTCACTGCTGCTTCTTTTTTTCCCACACAAGCTTCTTGTTTATTTTATAGCCTGACTAATTGCTTCAACAGCTGAAGAAGAATATGTATACCAAAGGAAAAAAGAAAGGTGTGCACGCAAAGTCTGTATCTTCTGATAACAGCGTGTGTGGGGTAAAAGATTGTCAGTTGGAGGATATTGCTTCATCCATTGTTTTGCTTGATAGGACACATGTACCTGCTTCTTGTGAGATTGCTGAAGGTGATTCGGAAGGAAATCATCATAATGGTGTTGGAGAATGCAGTAGAGGTAATATCCTCTTTGATGAAGAGTCAGTTGGTGTAGATGGTTATGTCCTTGGTGGGAATGACAAGAAGCAAGTGAGTGATGAAATGACTGATGTGCTTGTAGATAACCATGTGGGAAAGGATCCCATATCTGACGAAAATGATGTGGGAATGAGTTTGGATCAGTCATTAATTGCAAATGGTGGAAGCTTCCCTCAAAAGGTTTCAAAAGATGCCACATATGGACTTCAGCAGGAGGGGGAATCTATTAATAAACAACCTCAGAACAACTACTATGAAGACTCATCATCTACATTATTAGATATTGCTCATGCGAATAATGATTCTTCAACATTATGTCCCAGCTCCACAGAGTCGTCTTTGTTCTACACACAGATTGATCATGAGATTACAGAATGTCCTGATAGTTCTGTCCTCTGTGAATTCGGTGAGTGGAGAGTAGTTTGGGATTCGTTCTACAAGAGAAATTACTTCTACAATTGTCAATCAAAGGAGTCAACATGGTATCCTCCTTTAGGCTTGGAGCATTTCACATATTCTTGCAGCACATCTGATTCGAATGAAATGTTTGCTGATGCAACTGGTGTGGATGCATGCCTTGGGATTGTTTATGATGGCATCCAAGATAAGAATATACATGATGTAGAGAGTACTAAATTGTTCGAAGAGAGTGGACATGCTTTTGAATGTTTAAATCAGTCATCACAAGAGATCTCATGTGAACTCAGTGGCCCCACCGTGAATTATGAATTTGAAGATCCAGATTCATGTCCTACTCTAAGTGAAACTGCGAAGGACCGATCTCCATCCAAATTGTTAGATGTCAATGATCATGCAATAGGTAGTACTTTAAAAGTTCTGCTTCCTTGTAGCTATATGATGCTTACTTAATTTTTCAGAAGCCTAATGTTACTACGTTATTTTTGTATTTTTTGATCATAGACTTCAAAGATATACTGTTTCTCGGTTTGACATTTACAATCTCTTAAACAGATAGTCTGGATAGTATCGAATGTTTTGATTCACAAGAGAAGAATGACATGTACAATGACAAACTGAGTGTGCCTGACATACCAGTTGAACCAATGGTGAGCAGGTACCAACTTATCTTCTTCATATTTTTATTAATTAGCTTCGTCTTTTTCTAGCCTGTGATTTTTCTTCCATATCTGATTCCATGGCAGTTTGATCACTACTATGGTTGAGGTAGACGATGAAGAAAACTTGAGTACTTTACCAGAGAAATATCTGACTACTACAATGAATGAGCTGGACTGTCATGATATTGATTACAAGGGAAGGAAAAAGAGAGTAAGAAGATCCCAAATGCGTAAGAAAATATTACTTGCACTAGATTGTTGTGAGTTCATTTAGTGTTTCTTTTCTAATTTCCATATGAAAAGTTGATAGCTGTCTCAAAATATGTAGGAAATAGTTTTAGATTTAAGATTGATGGTTTCCTTATATTTCTACTTTCTTTTTTCTGAACTTTTTTCCTTTTAATAATTCAAGTGAAAGGGGGCTATACATTATTGACAGAAACGGAACTGCTACAGGGAATGGACAGGTGATGCCAGTTTGTGGTTAGAATTGTACATAAGGCTTTAGTTCTTCATAAATACCCTACTGTTCATCTGTTCAAATACTTTAGGTAACCACCAAACTAGAAATGGTAATATTTTACCTCCAGAACTATCTAAATATCCTATGATCAAGAGTAGAGACATATTATACTTTTGCGAATAAGTGTTGTAGGGTAGAGATATTATGATGCATTTTGTTAGTTGCAAGACGTCCTGTCTTCTCTTGCTCACCTCTCACGAGAGAAGAAATAAGATAAGTGTGTCTAAACTTTGGCTTGCTGATAATTTTAGTATCATCTGATGGCATTGCAATTATCTTTAGTTTAAGTATCAATGAAAAATAAAATCGTGCATATGGTCCATCATTCTCTATTTCCCCTTTTTTGGTGTTATGCAGTGGAACCTTCCACAAACATTATACACATACATGATATTTTATGTAGATGGCTGTGCAAGTATTATTACATACAATCATACATATATAAGAAGAAATGTCCACTTAACCAGTTGCTCAGAATAATAAAGAATGGCTGGGGTATGTGCGTCACTCAATCTAGACATTTCATTTATAGTGTCAATATAGTGGTATTCTGGTATAATCATGATTTGATGACTTCAAGTGTCCTTTTAAGTATCTCGATTTCCATCTGTCCATGCGGCCTGACACATCTGTGTGTTGGGGAAGTGGGGGTTTATGTCTTTTCTATGGGAACCCATTTGATTCCATTTTTCGCCCCGGTGAAAGCCTACGGACTTGAGAGTGGATAGGACTCTGGTAGTAATCATCCGTTTTATGGATCAGAATTTAAGAAAAGTCTTACAATTCCCACAAAGGAGTTTCATATTAAGAAAAATAGTGCTGTAATTGCTGATGGTGTGTTTTACATTGGTATAGTCCTATCAACAAATAGTTTTGGTTTCTTTTTTATGCTATGTAACCCAGTGAAACTAACTACTTTGCTATACTGTACTGTTCATTCACCCATCATCTATCAACCTCATATATTATCATGGTGTACTTAGATTGACCTCCTCACTTTTTTTTGACATATTAGGTTGGTTTTTGTTCTTTTGATGGAAATATATAGCTAAGTATATCAACTCATTTGAATTAATCCAAAACTTTTTGATTTAAAAGCAATAAACTTATCCTGCATGGTAGCAGCCCCTAAAAGTTTGGGGGTGAAGGCTTCCTTTCGTTCTTGTTCCTTATTCTGTGAGCATGACTATCAAGTTCTCAGGATAGGCCTTCAAACTGATTTTAACTTTCTGGCTAGAAGAAAGGAATATCATGGTTCCTAGGAAAAAAAGGTTGGTGAGGAAGAACCCTGTACCTGCTGCTGAAAGCTGTAGGGGCAGGGACTATCCAACCAAATTCTGTATGCCATTGGAGCACTTTGACCGAAGAAGATGGAAGTCAGAAATGTTTTTAAATCTAGAGAAAGATGTACAAGTCGATGGTGAAGGCACAAATCTGGTAGACATGCTTTAACGTGGAAAAATTGAAGAGATTATACTGATTTGGCTAAAAGTTGAAGACTAAAGGATTGTCCTCGAGGAACTATATCGAAATATGTTGCAGGGAGGGATACAACAAATACGGGTATCGAGAAATACAGATTCAGGAACTATAGCTTTCTTAAATGCAAGATATAATTACAGCAAGGGTATGATGAGAAACAATGAAGAATAATGGGAGATTTACAGAAAGTCCCCTCAAAAGTTTCCAAAAACTTAATTGAAACCTTCTTTTAATGTTTTGAAAGATTGGTTTTGTTATCTGCTTTTTCTTGAATACCTTGACAAGCATATGAGTGTCATCACTTTCATGCAACAAATCCACAACATCCTTAACCATCGGTAAACAACTAAAATTTAAAATATTTCAACAATTTAGCCACGTAAATTAAAAATTACTAATGAATTTCATCTCCTTTACATTCCATATCATCATCGTTCTCTCTAATTCCCAAGCATCGCCAACGCCATGATCACTGATTCACCATTACCGCCACTACAACTGTGGCCGCTTCCACGCTATCTTCTTCCTGAACTTTCCAAAAATTTAAATGGAACCTCCTTACTATTTAAACTTGCCGTTGTATCTGTATGTTCCCTACAAGGGTGTCATCTATTAAGGACCACCTTTACCAAATTTCTTCCCAACCCCGATCTCTTAAAAGGAGACTACAAAAGCATACTGAATTTGTTTAGCCAACTGATTGCTGTGTAGTTTAAATGGTGGATCTAGAGGCATGGAAACATATATTTGAAAAGATGCATGATTGCCTAAGTGTTGTCAATGGCCCTTGAGGCGCCTCGCCATGACGCAATGCACTGCACTGCACTTTATGGCTCAGTCACACCGCCATAGCGCGGGGTGCATTGAGGCGCCACCTCATGAAACCTAACGTGAACTTTATGTTTTACTTTGTTTTGGCTCAATCATGAATCCATAACATGCACGATAATCTAATCTACGACCCCACTTGTACGGTTTAACTTTATACTTTCAACTTTCAGAACTCCATCTTTATTCTCTTTATCTCTCGACCATTTTTCAATTCCTAAGCAATCGTTGTTGACTCTCATCTCTCGATTGCCAACAACTTATTCCCAGGCAAATGATTCAAATTATTTTAATTTGCAAGTTACATTTTCTTTTTCATGGTCTTCTCTTTATAACTTTAATTTAATCTTTACCGATGACTTGCTGCATCAACGAATTCCCCTACCCAAATCTAGTTACCTTCCTCAGGTGGGCTCTTTTATTTTGCAACTTATTGCTTGTGAATTATTTTTCCCCCTCTGTCTCTACATCAAACAATTCATCATTAGGCTATCTTCCTTACAGACATCCTGCCATTGTCGAGTCCAGCAGCCTCTCGGCTAAGATTTTTAAGTTATGCAATTTTTCCGAACCATCTATTCAATAAATGATTGATTAGGATCTTGCAATCACTTTTATTATGTTTTTTTTAGATTTTTAAAATAAATAAAAATGTGCACTTCTCTCCAATAAGGCACGTGCTATGCCATGCACCCTTGCGCCTCAAGCGTTATGTGTATCTTGTGCCTCGCTATGTGCCTTGCACTGTGACAACACTTTTGACAACACTTGCTACACCATATAGACCCCTAAAAAAGTTGATTTAGTGGTGTACCTTGTGGCAATGACTGCACCTAATAATAGAGTTGTCCTGCATAACTTTCCTTAAATAACATCTTTCCGATATACCACTATGCCCATTTAATGATGGTGTCTATAGCCGTCCGCAAAGGCTACTAATGAAGATTTTTCACCATCTGATTATGGCTGAGAATAATATGATATTTGATGAGTATGAGAACACCAGATAGATAATAGATAAATCTGAACCTTCCAAAATGATCAATCTAGCTGAATTTAGAGTAGTCTTGGAAGAAACTTTGCCACGTGACATCTCCCTCTAGTGTCTTAACATTTACATCTGGAGTGATTGATTCAGAAATTAACTTCCTGTTGACTATGAGTAAATAAGGCATGATGATATTCAATAGGCTCTTTTCCATTTTGTAGGCTGACGCCTTGAAGTAATCATGATATGATAGGTAACTACTGGGAATGTTGCTTGTGCCTGAGTAGGTATATGAAATATTACTATTTAACTTTTATGTGAGAATACAAGTTGCATCTAATCTTATGCTCTAAGCTGTTTCTCCACCAAGGTTTTTACCTTAAAAAGTTAAAACTCTGTCCGTGGACACCGAAGGATCATCTTATCAAAATGTCTAAACTATCTATCAAATAGTGAAGCTTCCTAATTTTCTAACAAAATTTCTTAACAAAAACTGCCATTTACATATTATTTAAGTCTCTAAGTCCCTGCCAGTGAACCAAAACTGTAGATTTATTGTGAGAGTTTAGGGTTAAATATTTTATTTATTCCAACATGTGCACACGGGTGGTAGGCTTGTTTTGGGCTAAGATCTGGATTCACACAACGGTATTTTTTTTAATTCACTTAGAATGCATGCAAGAGGAATCAAATCTGGGTTGCTCTAATACCATGTTAAGGTTCCTACTACTGCACCAGAAATCTATAGTTATAGTGAGGGTAAGGGTTAGATATTTTATTATTCCAACACATATAATATCACCATTGAGTTTGGTGTAAACCATAGGTATTAAATTTGCAAATGAAAACAATTCCCTTAATACTTCAGACTTGGAGTCAATGGAATCAGTCATGAGGGTAACCAACAATAGAGCCTTTGTTGAAGAATAATACCTATCAAAGCACCAAATCAAATCCAAATACTGTTGGCAATTTATTTCTACCCATGAGACTTCCAAACGAAAACTGTCTTTATGAAAACTTGAGAACCAAGTTTTAAGAAATGCGAAATAAACATCCTACAAAATTTCTAAAATTTCCATCACCAATTACTGATAAACAGAGAATTTATAAACAAAAAGAAAGTGAAAGAGAAAGTTAGATCTAACAAAAGTAGGTAGAGATCGCTTTTATTCTAGGAAGCACATACATTCCAAAATTCTGGGCATGTCGGACGTGTATCAGACACGTATCGGGTATACCATGGACATGCCAAAATACACTAGGACACACCAAAATGGGTTATGTGCCCGTGTTGCCGTGTCGTGCCTTATTCGTGCCCAAGCAACATATCTTTTATTCAATGCATGATTACAGGTTTCTTGAGAAGACGGAAGAGGAGCAAGAAGAGGAATGTAGTACGATCTCTTGTTTAAAACATCTAAGAGTGTTTGGTTGCAAGTAAGTAATGTAAAAGTGGTACAAGTGCACTTTTTTCACTTTTGTTGTTCGGTTACAAACAAGTGAAGCTTGAATTTCACTTTTTGATTTGACATGAAGTAGCTTTTGTCCCATTCAAAATTTGAATCTTACATCGTCCTCCTCAAGTTTGAAATGGCATGAAAGTGGGATTCTAATGATTTTTTATTCTTTTCACTTTCCAATGTACGACAAGTGTACATTTTCATGCTACCAATTATATAAAACATATGGAGTGTTACGTCTCGATTCTGTTTAATCGATAATCGTCCCTCGGGCGTGATGCCGTGCGAGCCTAAGTTGCGCTCGCACAAGACAAATGTATTATGTTACAACGAGCACAAGAACAAACTACGCAAAATATTGAATAACACATTTGCGACTAAGAAAAGTTTTTGATAATGAACATCATTTACAGACTCTTGAATATAAGTAGAGTTGCCGCGCGGGCTTACAAAATGGACGCAAAATGAGATGGCCGCTCCATACATTACATTCCCTTACTAGAATTCCGAAGACCACCTTTCAGGTAGGTCTGCACCATTGACTCGGAGTTTCAAAAGATTTGTGCACGAGCTCCAGAGATTTGTACAAGCTTCAAAAGACAAAAAAAGAGTGCGTCGGTTGATGGACTGGTTGGAGAAAGGCTTCAGCTCCTTGCGGCGTCGCCTTGGCTCGGAGAACCTGTTGCAACGTGGGTAAGTACATTGAAATGTACTGGTGAAGCGAGCTAATCCAACTCACCAAATCAACACGATATTTATGTGAAGTATGCAACATTATTATTATGTAATCTTTCTATCTTGTCTTAGTCCAAGTTACAAGCATGTGATAGAAATGAAATGACAGAATAAAATGTGTCACCGTTCGTTGACTTACCCACGATCGAGCTATTCGACCTGTACGAGACTTACCATGTTCTTCTTTGCCAAGAAGAATCGTTAGCTTGCACAGTTTAAGCAAAACATAGCGGGTCACTGGTCGGACGTTGGATGAGGTGGCTGTCTTTCCAGTTTGGGTAGCTAGCCCTTGTTGGACGTCCTGACTCATCTTGTACTAGGATTTCAGCTAGCATCGTTCCACCTAGTTCGAAGCGGTCCCAGTGCCCCGACGACCGTTCGTAGAACCATACCCTTGTGCACAAGTCATCCTTGACCACACATCGTCTAAGAACTAAGTTATCAAATGAAGCATGCAAGACAATGTGAAAGGAAATGAATCTACTTAGTATAGCCTGATTGCATAGTCTACTTGCTCAATTGTTCACATTGTAAAGCATGTACTAATTACACAGTCATAGATGAATAAATTCTAGCTACAACTGAAACATGATAAAAGCACATTCAAAGCGAACGCTTATGCAACAGTACGATCATTTTTATAATTTGTGTGACAAGCATCAAGTGTTTTCAAGTCTACTTATTATCTTGACTCTATTATTACTATGGTATCGTTGATCGGAACACAACAAGAGAGTCAGATTATTAAGTGTGAAGACTTGGAAAGAAGGATCCCCAAAGATAAAGCCACTCACAGTTGGTGAATCGCTAGGAAGAAAGAAGGTGCTTTAGTGCTCCGCTCGCACATTGCCTATCGATTACCTGCATTGGCACGAACAGATGATCAATACCTTCTCTTATATTTCTTCCAGAATTCGAATACGAATGCGAAGTTCAAAGAACGCAAGCAATGAAATCCATGGAAACCGTTCAAGAAAACGTATTCATAAAATCAATGCGAAAATAGCAACGTGGCATCGAAAATGAGCAAAGAAAACCAACAGAGCAGAAAGGTCCCTCGCGACTCTGTCGTTGAGTTATTCCACGAGAGACGATCCGCTGAATGTGGGACTTAATTCCAGAGAAACCAATCCATAACGAGAATTAACGAGAAAATAATCTTGATTCAATCTGTCCCGATCAACCGATATCGACAATTTTCCTTAGCCGCGTTCCCCGCAACGGGGGGAACGAGGCACTACATCATAACCAACTAAGAAAAAATTTCGTCCTCGAAACTTAGGAATGGAACCTACCGCTAAGAAAGCAATCCTAACTTTTCCTTTATCTCTGACTCTAGTTCCCAAGTCGACTCCTCGACCGAGTGGTTCTACTAGAGTACGCGAACGAGAGGGACCGCACGATTCCGGAGCTGCTTATCCTTTCGATCCATGATGTGCACGGGCTCTTCGACGTACAAGTCTGCCTTCAAATCCAGTTGACCAAAGTCCACCACGTGACTCAGATTGTGCATGTACTTCTGCAACTATAAGACGTAGAAGATATCATGCACATCTGATAACGTCGGTGGCAGCGCAATTTGATAGGCAATTGGGGCGACTCGCCTTAGGATCTCGAACGGATCAACGAATCTCAGACTTAGCTTCCCCTTTGCTTCAAATCTGGTGATTCCTCGCATAGGCGTCACTTTGAGGAACACATTGTCGCCTTCCGTGAATTCTCGGGGTCGTCGATGGGTGTCCGCGTAACTCTTCTGTCGGCTTTGTGCTACTTTCAGTCGCTCGCGAATCAACCGGACTTTCTGAACGATCTGCTCAACCAGTTTCGGGCCAAGGATTTGATGTTCCATATAGGTGACCTACACTTTCGCCCATACCACATCTCGTACGGAGCCTTCTGAATGCTGGACTGGTAGCTATTGTTGTACACGAATACTGCCAACAGTAGTTGAACGTTCCAACTTGACTTCGAGTCCATTGCGCAGAGTCGTAGCATGTCTTCAAGAATCCGATTCACCCGTTCCGTTTGGCCATCGGTCTGAGGATGGTAGGCTGAACTGAACTTCAACTTGGTCTCCATAGATGATTGAAGGCTACCCCAAAAATGCGAAAAGAATCGTCCATCTCGATATAAGACAATGAATACTGGAACTCCGTGCAGCCGAACTATCTAGTCAAGATAAATTTGAGCGAGGCGATCGACTCTCCAAGCAACTTTGATAGGAATAAAGTGCGCTGACTTGGTTAACCGATCGACAATGACCCAGACTGCATTGTTCTCCTGTTGCGTCTTCGGTAAGCCAACAATAAAGTCCATGCTGATGTGCTCCTATTTCCATTTCGGAATAGCGAGGTTATGCATTTCTCCGTCCAGCCTCTAGTGCTTGGCTTTAACTGGCTGACAGGCCATGCATTGCGACACAAAGTGTGCCATATCATTCTTTATGCCGTACCACCAGAAGGTTATGCACAGGTCTTTATACATTTTGTGCTGCCAGGGTGTGCTGTATATACTGCATAATGGGCTTCTATAAGGATTTTCTTTCTGAGTTTTGCATCATTGGGGACGCACAATCTTCCTTTCACCCGCAACGTTACGCTCTCGTCCTCTGCAAAGTCAGTTGCCTTTTCTGCCAAAATTAGCTCGCGCATCTTCCTCAGGAATGAGTCGTCCTTCTGAGCGGACTTGCCATTTTCTATCAGGTTCGGCTCAAGGCGCAATTGAGTCAGTTATGCCCCTCGATATCGAATTCGGAGTTTGATGCCCATTTTCTTCAAATCTTCTACTATCTTACCGTCAATGGACAAGGATCCTATAAACTTTCCACTCAATGTGTCCGCTACAACATTTTTCTTGCCTGTCAATAGGTACTTAAGGCTCTTGTGATCGGTGTAAATTCTGCAAGCAACACACCATAGAGGTAGTGTCACCATAATTTCAACACAAATACAATTGCGCCAATTCCAGGTCGTGCGTTGGATAATTTTTCTCATATTGCTTCAGCTGTCTAGAAGCAAAGGCTATCACTTTATCCCGTTGCATGAGCACACACCCCAAGCCCTGACCTGACGCATCGCTAAAGATTTGGAATCCCGAAGACTAATTCGGAAGTGCAAGTATCGGGGCCGAGACGAGCCGCTACTTTAACTCTTGATACAAAGCTTCATAGTCGTTTGACCACTTAAATGCGACTCCCTTCTGAGTGAGGCGAGTCAAAGGCGATGCTATATTCGAAAACTATTTCATGAACCGTCTGTAGTAGCCTGCCAAACCGAGGAAGCTTTCAATCAACGATAGCTTCAACTTTCTTTGGATCGATTGATATGCCTCCCGCAGAAATGACATGCCCGTGAAAGGATAAGCTACTCAACCAAAATTCACATTTGCTAAGCTTTGCGTATAGTTTATTCTCTCGGAGAGTCTGAAGCACGGTCCGCAAGTGCTCTGCGTGTTCCTCCTTGTTCTTTGAGTACACCAAGATATCTTCGATTAATACCACCACGAACTTGTCAAGGAACGATCGGAACACGCGATTCATTAGATCCATAAATGCGGCGGCGGCGGGGGCGTTCGTCAGTCCGAACGGCATTACTAGGAACTTGTAGTAGCCGTAGCGAGTGCAAAATGCTGACTTCGGCACGTTGTCTGGCTTGATCTTGAGCTCATGGTAACCTGAACGAAGGTCTATCTTGGAAAACACTGACGCGTGTTGCAGTTGATTGAAGAGGTCGTCGATTCTGGGTAGCGGATACTTATTTCAGACGGTGACTTTGTTCAATTCTCGATAGTCTATGCATAGCCGCATCGACCAGTCAATTTTTTTCACGAACAAAACTGGCGCGCCCCACGGAGACACTAGGCCGAATATATCCCCGGTCGAGTAACTCTTGCGGCTGGACTTTTTAACTTTTTCAATTATGTAGGGGCCATTCTGTACGGAGCCTTGAAAATCGGTCGGCTGTCTGGAAATGTGGTATGCTGGGCAATTCGTCTAGAAACACGTCGGAAAATTCTGCCACAACGTTTGTACGTTCTACGTTTGCACTATCCTGCCGAGTGTCTCGAACGGACGCTAAATACCCTTCGCGGCCAGAATGTATCATTCGTCGAGCAGACATTGCAGATATCACAATGCAGGCATTCAACGCTTTTGACGCTTGATCACACGAGTAGTAGAATTCTCTCTCCGTGTAGACGGAACATGACTCTTTTCTGCACAATCGATGGTGGCCGAGCAACCGCCGAGCCAATCCATCCCCAAGATGACGTCGTAGTCCTTGATATATAGGACTATCGCATCGAGCGACAATCTCCTACCTTCGATGCAAATACAACCGTCTCTACAGATTGAGCGAGCAGGCAAATCCATGTCCGACGAGGTACTAACGCTAAGATTTAGGCCTAGCGGTATCATTGGCAACTTGTGTTCCGTGGTGAAGTCCGCCGATATGAAACTGTGTGGCACCAAAATCAAATAATACTCGAGCAGGTACATTATTGAAAAACAATATACCTGACACTACCGTGTTTGAAGTGAACGCCTCTTCCCGAGTCAGAGCATAGACCCGGCCTTGAGCGTTCTGCGGTGCTGCCTGGTTCGCTCGAGGTGCTTGACCTTGATTCTGCTGTGGACGATATTGTTGCGGGCGTTGGTTCGGTCCTCCGTCCGGACAGTTTTGGGCGGTGTCTAGGGCAACCACATCAGTAGCATTCTCCATTTGGTATGCGACCATCTCGAGTGATGTGTCCACCACGGTTGCACTTGGTACAGTGGAGCCCGCTGTTCCTCCTTGGATTTGGACCTTGATAGCCGTCGTCATTGAAACGCTTGGGCGCTTTATTATCTCCCGCGTTGCTAGGATGCTTGTGGTGGAAATTCTGCACTGTGCCGGTACGAACCGGAGGGTAGTGCGGCTCCAGGGAGAGGGTGTGGTTGAGGGACTCCCGCATGGTTCGGTATTGCGGAACGATGATGTGTGCTTGGATAGGTCACAGTCCTTATTCAAACCTTCAGGCTCCGCTCATGACATCGGTGATTTGAGACTTGGCAAATTTCGCGAGCCGGTTGAATTCGGCAGCGTACTGCCACACGATTATGCTCCCCTGTTGCAGATGTACAGATTCTTTTTCCTTCTGGCATCGGACGACCGGGGGAAGGTACTCCTCCTTGGACGCTTTCTTAAACACGGCCCAGGAGATAGTCGCTTTGTCATCTTCATTGAAAATAGTCCGCTTGTGTACGTCCCACCAATCGTGTGCATTCAAACGGAGCTGAAGTTGGGCGTAAGCGACTCTCTTCGTCTCGTCCATGCCCAGCAGTTCGAAGTGGTCTTCCATCTCGGTCAACCAATCTAACGTCACGGAAGGGTCCTCCGTCATTCGGAAAGTCGAATTGCACATTTTCTTAAACTCGGAAATGTCGAGGGTTGGGTTCCTATCCCTCGACGGTGGAGGCTCTTGAGGTCTCGCGGTCTCGGCTATAACTGGCATGGTCGCGACGACCGTTGATGCAGAATGATTATTGACGACTAGCGTGTGTACATTATATTGTAGCGCATCCACCTGCTTTTGCTGCATCTCCGCCTGACTTCGCTGTGCCTCTGCCAGACTGCGTTGCGCCTAAAATTGCGCTTCAATTCTGGCCTCAAACTGGCTCTGACATGCCTCAGTTTACTTCTGCTGAGTCGCCACCGGTTTTTGCTGCGCTTCTAACATGCGCATCATCCTCTCGAACGGGTCGATAGGGGTAGGGGCCGCTCCCGGGGCTACCAGATGTGCCTGAACTACTCTCTTGAGCCCCTTGTGTTTCAGGTTCCACGTGCGCCATTTCTTTTTCTGCCAAAAGAGAGTAATGCACATCAGTCTCATCAAGTATTACAGACTCAATTGTATAGAACAATCTCATTTTTGTGTAGCACGAGGCCAAGGGTTTGACTCAAGGAGATTAGACCCAAGGAAATGAAGCTATCCTCTGATACCAATATGTTACGTCCCGATTTTGTTTAATCGATAATCGTTCCCGGGCGTGATCTGTGCGAGCCTAAGTTGTGCTAGCACAAGGCACATGTATTATGTTACGAGCACAATAACAGAGTACGCAGAATATTGAATAAAACATTTGCGACGAAGAAAAGTTTCTTTATTAATAATGGACATCATTTACAGACTCTTGAATACAAGTAGAGAGTTGCCGCGCGGGCTTACAAGATGAATGCAAAATGACATGACCGTTTCATACATTGCATCTCCTTACTAGAATTAAAAAGACAAAACACCTTTCAGGAGGGTCTGCACCATCGACTCGGAGCTTCAAAAGATTTGTGTACGAGCTCCAGAGATTTGTACAAGCTTCAAAAGACACGAATTGAGTGCATCGGTTGATGGACTGGTTGGAGAAAGGCTTCAACTTCTCGCTGCGTCGTCTTTGCTCGGAGAACCTGTTGCAACGTGGGTCAATACATCGAAATGTAATGATGAGGGCGAGCTAACAACTCACCAAATCGACACGATATTCATTGGAAGCTTGCAACATTATTATGATGTGATCTTTCTATCTTGTCTTAGTCCAAGTTACAAGCATGTGATAGAAATGAAATGACATGATAATATGTGGCTCACAGCCGAGCGATTCGACTTGCACGGGACTTACCATCTTCTTCCATGCAAAGAAGAGATCGTTAGCTGACATAGTTTAAGCAAAACATAGCGGGTCACTGGTCGGACGTTGGATGAGGTGGCTGCCTTTCCAGTTCGGGTAGCTAGCCCTTGCTGGACGTCCCAACTCATCCAATACTAGAACTTCAGCTAGCATCGTTCCACCTAGGTCGAAGAGGTCCCAGTGTTCCGACGTCCGTTCGTAGAACCATACCCTTGTGCACAAATCGTCCTTGACCATGCATCATCTAGGAACTAAGTTATCAAACGAAGCATGCAAGACAATGCGAAAGGAAATAAATCTACTTAGTATAGCCTGGTTGCATAGTCTATCTGCTCAAGTGATTGCATTGTAAAGTATGTTCTACTAATTATACAGTCATAGATGAATAAATTTTAGCTACAACTGAAACATGATAAAAGCACATTCATAGCGAACAAGCATGCAACAATATGATCGTTTTTATAATTTGTGTGACAAGCATAAAGTATTTTCAAGTCTATTTTTTATTATCTTGACTTTATTATTACTATGGTGTCGTTAATCGGAACGTAACAAGAGTCATATTAGTAAGTGTGGAGATTTGGAAAGAAAGGTCCCCAAAGATAAAGCCACTCACAATTGGTGACTCGCTAGGAAGAAAGAAGGTGCTTCAGTGCTCCGCTCGCGTGTCGCCTACTCGATCACCCGTATTGGTACGGACAAACGATCAATACCTTCTTTTCTCCTCTTTCTCCTAGAATTCGAAACGAATGCGAAATTCAAAGAACACACGCAATGAAATCCACCGAAACCTTTCAAGAAAACGCATTTATAAAACTAACACGAAAACAACGCGCCATCGAAAACTAGCAATGAAAACCAACACAGCAGAAAGGTCACTCGCGACTCTGCCGCTGAGTTATTCCTCGTGACACGATCCGCTGAATGTGAGATTTGATTCCGAAGAAACCAATCCATAACGAGGAAATGATTTTGATTCAATCTGTCATAATCAACCTATACTGACAATTTTTCTTAGCCGCGCTTCCCGCAACGAGGGAACGGGGCACTACATGGAGGATATAGGATTCATAATTTATCTCATTGTACTTCCATATTACCAAATATATAAAACATATAAAGTGACAGAGGTGTCACTTTCAAGGGGACAATTTGTAATCAAAGAAGAATATCAAAAATACACTTCAAAAGGTAGAATTTTATGAAGTGACTTTTTTTACTTCAGTCCACTTGCTTGCAACCAAACACACCCTAATTCAAACACACGTATGTGGTCCAACGTACCAAATTCTTTGAGCCAGGTAATTGCCTAGGAGGAGCTGACAAGTAGCTATAGTAAAGTTTGGAGAGGAGAGAGAGAGAAAAGGAGAAGAAGAGAGAATATTATAAAGGAGAGTGCAAGGGCATGGAACCGTAAGTTGCACCTCATGTGTATTTATATTAATTTGCTTGATGATAAATACATCTATAATTACTTTTGTACCCTCATAAGATAAATAATAATAATAACTCTTAACAACTTCCTTCAAGCTGGACATATAGATAAAACATGTCCAGCTTGTTACATAAATCAGAAAATGGACCACAAGCAAGTGGTTTAGTGAGGATATCACCTAATTGATCCTCATACCGAACATAAGGAGAGAGAATCTGTTTCTTCAGCAACAAATCACGAAAAAAATGACAATCCACCTCGATATACTTAGTGCGCTCATGAAACACTGGATTACTTGCGATGAAAATTGTCGATTGATTGTCACAATACATCTTTATAGGAATATGAATCACAATTCCCATTTCATAAAGGAGACTGCACCCACATCATACTGTATGAACCATCGCATGGTACTCGACCTCTACACTAGATTGAGCACTATGCCACGTTATAAGATTGCTACACATAAATATACAATAGCCAGAAGTAGACCTATTATTGCGATTTCCTGTCCAATCAGTATCACTGGACCCCGTCAACGTAAGCAACTGGGAAGGTTTATACAATAAATTCTTTCCTGGTGCACCCTTTATGTATCGTGAAATGCGAGAGATAGTCTCCTAATGTGGTTGTCGAGGGACATGCATAAACCGGCTAACTACTCCAATTGCATAGGTGATGGCAGGTCGTGTAACCGTAAGATATATAATTTTTCTAACCAGCCGTCTATAATGTCCAATATTTTTAAATAACTCTTCCCTGTCAGTATGAAGCTTGCCATGATAACCCATGAGAGTCTTAACTGGCTGACACTCCAACATCCTAATATCTGAGTTCAAGTCTAGAACATACTTGCTTTGCGACAGATACAAACCCTTCTTAGATCGAGCAAACCTGGATTCCAATAAAATATCGAAGAAGGCCCAAATCATTAGTATGAAACTGATGATTAAGGTAGTCCTTCAAGTCTGCGATCCCAACATGATCACTTTCAGCTATAATGATATCATCAACATAAAAATTAACATGATAATACCTGATGAGGAATAATAACAAAAATACTGAATGCTCTGATATGATGTGCCGAAACCTATACTGAATGAGAACTGAACTGAACTTGTCAAACCAAGCTCGAGGTAATTGTTTCAGTCCATATAATGCTTTCTTCAATCGACATACAAGTTTTCTACTTCCAGCCACAATATACCCAAGAGCTTGAGCCATATAGACCTCTTCCTGTAAGTCATCATGTTAGAAAACATTCTCTCTGTCTAGCTAATACACAGGCAATTGGCGATTAATCGCCATAAAGATAAGAAATCGAATTGAATTCAGTCGAGCCACTGGAGAGAAAGTCTCCAGATAATCCATAGTTCCATACCATATATCTGACTATACCCCTTTGCAACCAACCATGCCTTGAGGCGCTCAACTGAGCCATCCAGATGATACTTAACATTGTACACCTATCTACAATCTACTGTATGCTTTCCAAGAAGAAGTGATGTAAGCTCCCAAGTTTGATTTTGATATAAAATACACATTTTCTCGTCCATTATACTTTTCCAACTAGAAGGTGACATAACATACTTATAAGTTTTGGAAGTGGAAATGGAAGACAAATGAAACAACAAATGTATGAAAAGATAAAGAAGTACGATGTAAGAAAACATAATTAGAGATGGAATGCTTTTTCTTGGTGGTACAAAGGCATTTACTTTTTCTAAGAGCTACTGGCCTGTCCTTGGATCTCTGATAAACCTGTAAAGGAGGAATGAAGACAAACTATTTCATGAATGACCGAAAGTGGTATAAAATATATGAAATTTGATGAAAATAGAATAAGACGGTCTCATGAGGAAAAGAAAGGAGTAGACTCTAAGAGGGTAACATCTATACTGACATAGTACTTGCGTCACTATGGACTGTAACAACGATAACCTTTTTGAGTACGCGGATAACCAAGAAAGACACTTTAGAGATGGAGGAGCCAATTTGTCTCGATTTGGTTCCAAATTGTAAACAAAAGCGACATATCTAAACACTCGAGAAGGCAATAAAAAAGGAGTGACATTTGTATGTAACATGGAGAATGGAACTTGGTTATTTAATACATATAATGATATACGATTAATTAGATAACATGCAATAAGAACGATATCTGCCCACTATTGTTTAGGGACATGCATATTGAAAATGAGAGTTCGAAACTACATCTAAAATGTGTCGATGTTTGCGTTCGGCTATACCATTTTGCTGAGAGGTGTGGACACAGCTAGTTTGATGAATCATGTCACGATTGATTGAGTATACTCCAAAGCATTATCAGAACGCAACATTTTGATGCGTGTATCAAACTGAACATAGACTTCACTACATAATGTGGATAACACATTTGGAAACTTGGATCTTTTTTTAATAAATAACACCAAGTCCTTTTGAAATATTCATCATCAAAAATAATAAAATGCTGAAATCCTTTTGGACTTTTGACTCTAGAGTCTAGACGGACCCCAAATATTAGAATGAACAAGTTCAAAAGACTGCAACTGACTACTCTTAACGCGACGAGGAAAAGAACTACGGTGATACTTGCCTAATTGACAAGCCTTACATTCAAGAACAGAAACATAACTCAAACTAGCAACAACTTAACACAACTTTGCCAAAGACGGATGATCCAAACGATAATGTCACTGCAACGGAGAAGTAGAAACAGAAGTGAAAGTCTTTCCAGGTACATTTAACTAATATAACCCATCTCTTTCATATTTCGAACAAATTATTTTTTTCGTCTTGAGGTCCTAAAAAACACAAGAATCAGAAGAAAATGTTATAGAACATTGAAGATATTTAGTTAACTGGTTCACATATAGAAAATTGAAAGAAAAATTAGGCATATATAATGAATCAAATAATGATAGTGATTGAGTAGGGTGAATGACACATTTCCCAAGCACAAGATGAGTGGATCCATCAACCAAGATAATATTATGTTTCATAGGACTATGATTATAAAAGGGAGTTTATATCAGATATGCGAGAACTTGCTCCTGAGCTCATAATCCAAGAGGTAGATAGTGACTTGGTTGCCACAAAAGCAGGATTACCTATATGTGCATAGTTGCAGTAGGGTGAATGACTATTGTCTTTACTACCAGGATCACCTCCTCGACAAAAACTACGATTATCATCTCTACCACCAGGACCACCACCACGTCCACCACCACGACTAGTAGCACTAGTTGTAACGTTCCGCAACCGCACGGTGCATTACGTTGAGTCGGATTGAATGAGGCAGTAGCTGGTTACATTTCGATTTGTTGGATTTGGGAACAAGTATTGATTTGAGTTGGTTTCATATGCAGATCGTTAGCCTAGTTCGATGTAATCAGATGTTCGTTCAGAGCAGTATTGGGATAACAGGATTGGAGCGATAATGCCGTCTTCCTTAGTCCGATCGGTCGGATGATTTGGAGAGCACGACCTGCTCGCACGGTCATACTAATTGAGTAGATCGTGCTTTGCATCGGACCACGGGTTCAAGGGATCGGCCGTATCGGTAAGGCATAGTGCTTAACGGAATCAGACTTTGTGAATCGGCTCTGTCCCTTCTCCTCTACTCCTTCATGCCTAATAATATGGAACACACGTAAATGCTTGAACACTTGGACTGAAACTTGAAAATCACTACACTGTGGCGTGCAAAGAGTGTACGTCATTTGGTTGGATATGATTTGTGGCTTGAGTTGTTTTCGCGTTGGGCAGTTGGAGCTTGAGTAGGCAGTTGGAGCTTGATTGGATCATCTTGGTTGGAACATCGAGGCAATTAGGGCGGACGAGGGAGCGTGCATCCGTGCACGAGTATCAGTTGGGCGCTTTGTCATGCAAAGCGTGCAGTTGTGGTTCGAAATCGGACAACTGCATCGGTGAGGGTATTGTGCCACTGTTGGGGCATTGTGCCACGAGATTGTTCTGGGCGAGGGGTGTTGCACCAATTGGAACACTGTGTCGAGAAGCGGCATAGTGCCTTTGGGGATAAATTGAGATGGTGCCTTGGGCTATAAGTTGGAGAATGGTTATGGATGGTTGGATTGAGGCTAGATAGTTTGGTGGGGCGACAATGCTCGATTCTCTCGTCATACCTACTTGGTGTCTGGATTGGTCACGGACAACCTGTTGCACATAGGGTTTTGTCTTCTCGAACGGGATATACTCCGGGGAACCGGGATCGTTCGACCATGGAGGAGACAAATGGTAACGTGCCTTGGGCGCGGTGCCGGCAGTTCGATGCGACTAGGCGGGCTAGCTACTCAGTGCTGGATCGAGTAGAATTGTAGTTGAACAGTCCTTTATGGCTTGGCCAGTAACTTCATATAGATAAGAGTTGGTTTGCTTTGGTTTGGTTTGGTTTGTGCTTTTAGCGTAGGCAGCGGCCTCTTTGCCTTGGTAAGAGTGCATTTTCGATGATAGAAATAATAAGGCTTGGATTGTGGCATCGTTTGAGGATGGATATTGAGGCTTGGATAATGGTTCGATAGGTTCTCGTGTTGCTTGGATTTGAGTAGGGCGATTTGCATGCTAGTTCTCTTTTGAGTTGGATATATATATTTGCTTGTATATTGGCTTGAGTTGAATGCTTTCATGCTTAACCTGCTTACAGTTTTCCTTGACATGTCATACCTCTACCATGAAATGAATCTAGGATTCAACTAGAAAGATCACCATATAACTGTTTGTATTCACTATTCTACTTAGTGTCGGTTTAGACGAGTGGGTTACCCCGCTCACCAGTACGACTGTGTATCGACCTACGTTTGTGGGCATTATTTCAGGTACGCAGGTGTAGTGGCACTGCTTGGATATACGGGACATAATGTATGAACGGTAAGTAACTTTGTAGGCAAGAGAAAGAGAGAGTGTGGCATTCTCCTTTGTGGCATTATCGAATTGTGGCATTTTATTTGGATCCTATCGAGAGCTTCGCTGCGTATACTCTGATGTGTGCTTGGCACACAATACTTGACTTTCGTTGCAACTTGGTCGTTTCGATGTTAACTTTGATGTTTGACAACATCGCCTTGTGCGAGCGCAACTCCAGGCTCATACGGCATCACGTCCCGATGAGAACGATTGTCCTGTGGGAGCGCTGCAACGTGGTGATTCACGTTCAACGGGGACGATCGATCTTGCGGGAGATTGGGGCGTGACACTAGTAACTAGGAAGGAGAGTCATTACTCGACAGTACAAAACTCTGTCATAGAAAGGAACAATTAAGACGAGAGAAAATATCTACCACCGTAGGTATAGCGTCCCGTTCCTCCTATTCGAGGAGTGCGGCTAAGAAACACAAGACGGTATCGTTCGATAGGGATAGATTGAAGCAAGAACTCGTCCTCGTTATGGATTTGTTTCTTCGGAATCGATTCCCATATTCAGTGGACCGTGCCCCCGGGATCGACTTAGCGGCAGAGTCAGGAGGGACCTCTCCGCTGTTATCTTTTATTGCCTCAGATTTCGATGTCGCTTGTTGCTTTCGTGCTTTGAGTTGGTTTTTGGATTTGCTTGCTTTCCTTGAACGGTTTCGATGGATTTCATTGTTTTCGTTCATTGAACTGCACTTCAATTCCGAGATTGGAAAGAGAGGAAGAGGTATTGATCGAGCTGTTCGTGCAATGCAGGTGAACGAGCAGTAGGCGGCTTACGAGCGGAGTCGTGAAGCGCCTCTTTCCTTCTCCCTTCCAACCATCTAAGTGAGTGGCTACCATCCCGATTAGCTAGCCCTGCTTCCAAGTCTTCACATCTAAAACTCTTGCATTCTTGTTGCCCCGATCAAACGATACCAAGTAATAACTAAAAGATACCAAGATAAAAAGAGAATAGACTTGGATTGTATTGCTTGTCATTCAACTTGGGAACGGTTACTCGTGTGCATGCTTGTTCGTTTGGAATATTCACCATATGCATCAATTTTAGTTAGAATGTATATTCTTCTATAAATTGTGCTAATTATGAATAATATCTTGTATGCGACAAATTGTTCAAGGAGGCTATGCAAAACAAATCATGCAATGTTACTTGTCTTGTACAACGTGTTGCCTCAACTGCATAAATGTTTAACGTGTTATGAACGATTGATCACGGACAACTTGTGCACAAGGTAAATGGTTCCGCGGACGGTCGCTGGGGCACTGGCCCGATCCGGTCCGGGCGGAATCCAACGTTTAGTCTCACGTGATTGACGGGATGCTTGCAGCGCACCACGTGCTTTCGTTGCATACATCCTCGTCAATGACTATTGTCCATAATGGCTTCTAGCCAGTGATCCCAACGTGTATATTTAAACCTGTTGCAAACTAACTTGTGTCTTCGTGGCAGGGAAGGCATGGTAAGTACTGTGCAGGTGGTTCAGACGGACAGGTAAAAAGCCACCGAACGGTGGCAAGTTCATTACAGTATTATACATATATACTGTTGCTTGTAAATGAACTAAGGCAAGATAGAAACCCACAAAAATATGCATGCTTCATTAAAATAACGTGTTGATTGGTATAGTTCGGTTAGCTCGCCTTCAACAGTATGTTTCGACATACTGACCCTCGTTGAAACAGGTTCTCCGCACTAAGGCGAACCGAGCGAGGAGCCGAAGTCGTCTTCCCGATCCAATCCAGCTGTAGGCGCATCCTGATCGCGCCATCCTTGAAGCAAACAGAAGCATGAGTTTGCAACTCTCTATACACAATGTAGCTCCGTGGCAAAGCCATCCTCCAGTCCGGAGGTCTATATCATTTTGAAGTTTAGTAAAGGGATGTAATGTACAGGACTGCCATCTCATTTTGTGTCAACACTTTTGTAAGCTCGTGCGGCAAATTAGCTGACTCGTTCAAGAGTTTGTAATAGATGTTCATTATCAATAAAGAGAACTTTTCCATGTTTCAAATCTGTGTTTCAATTTATCTGCGTACTCTGAATATGTGCTCGTTATGCAAAACATTAAAGCCTTGTGCGGGCGCAACCCCAGGCCCGCACAGCGGTCACGATTCGGGGGACGCCCCAACGATTCCACGGAATCGGGTCGTGACAGTAGGTAACTTCTCTCCGACAAGGATCTTAGCCTTGTAAGGTTCGAACACTTGATCTAAGTCGGCTAGAATAAGTGAAATATGAAATTCTTCCTTATGTCGTTGAGGTTTTTTCAAATAAGTAGTAACAAGATGATATTCTAACAGTTCCTCCCACAAAATCTTCTTTGAAGCTACATATTCATTTATATGCTTCCAATTTTGCTTTGTATTAAACAATAACTCGTACAACTCATAGATACGAGCCATGTTCCGTTTATGCGAATATGATTCTTTCAGAGATGTCCAAGTACGTTTGGAGAATTCAAACCACTGAACATTAGAGGCGATGTATGGTTCCATTATGCCACAACCATGACATAATATATGCATCGACACATCCGATTCTTATACTCAACGAACGATTCAGGCGAGTGAGGGGTGGGGGTGTTCTACAGTTAAGAACTCCTTCTTTGCTCGTAACACTACTTTGATATACTTGAACCAGGTAAGATAGTTCGCACCATTGAATTTCATTGCTGTAATCGATTTTTTCAGTTCCTTATTATGAATAACAATAAAAGGAGGACCACCCCTCTACCATCACTAACACTATTAATTTTGCTAGAAGATTCGGTCCCTATCATACTTATAGATGCAACAGAAATTTTTGGAACCCTATATCTCACAATGAACCACAAACGACAACTAATAACCAACAGAGATATGTAGAAACCTAGATCTCATAAACAAACTACGAACGACAGCGAATAACGAACGACGAACCACGAATCATGAAAAGCCGTTCGATCAGCAGCAACATGGATGAGATCTGCAGTACCTTCAAAAGATGCTCTGATACCATGTGAAATTTGGAGAGGAAAAAAAGAGAAAATGAGGAGAAGAGAGAATATGAGAAAGAAGAGTGCAAGGACATAAAACCATAAGTTGTATCCTCGTGTATTTATATTAATATGTATGATGATAAATATTTCCACAATTACTTTTGCACCCTAACAATAATAACTCTTAATAGTCATCAATGCCAAGCTCCAGACGACGACCAACATACATTGCAGGGAGTGCAAAGCAAAAGTTGCAGGCAGAACCAAAGGAGTTTGGCCACACCTGACAGAGAAATGGAAGGCTGCTAGATATACCAGGGGCCATAATGCTATTTGTTATTCAGCATGGAGAATTAATAACACTTCACTTGGCTGAAAATTGCATATAGGAGTTCAGATTGTGATTGAATTATGATTTAGACCAATGAGATGATTCGATATGTAAACATTTATATTTTGCGCTCAACACTTCTGTGTAAGAATTAAATCATTGAATACATAATGACTAATAATTAACTTTTACTCCTCAAGACGATAATTTCAGGGAATATATGAAGATTTTCCTGGATGACATTCTTTTGGTTTTGATGAAACTAATAGAGAAGTTTCAATAACATTTGGTACGGGACGGCCAAATGTTGGGTACCTAGTCTGAGATTGCAAATATTTGCTATAATAATGAAATTTTATCTTTCAGTAATATCAACATCTATTTATGCATGTCTCTCACTTGTTCATAAGAAACTTGTATCATTAACCATGTATTACAGATCTCTTATACTTCAAATGGATTTTCAATAATCATATGGAGTTTTCCCTGCATGGCGTCTTTTAGCTTTTGATGAAACTAATGCACATTGGAAATTGTATAGCATAAATTGGCATGGTTTGATTAGAGCTTTGATCTTTTTCCCCCTTTCCAGAGACTTCACAAAATATAGCCACAAGTCAACCTGCAAATATTGTCAAATACTGGTTTCAGAGATATTCTCTTTTTTCTCGATTTGATTCTGGTATAAAGATGGATGAAGAAGGGTGGTTTTCTGTCACGCCAGAAACCATTGCAAGGCATCATGCGTCTCGTTTTGCCTGCGGAACTGTGATTGATTGTTTCACTGGAGTTGGTGGAAATGCCATCCAATTTGCTTTAAGGTGCGTACATATCCAAACATTCTTCTGCATCCATAGTTTCTATCACCAAAGGAACCTTTTGTTTCTAGTCAGTTTTTCTTTCAAAGTTTTGTCTATAAGAACAAATTTGTTTATAGATGGTTTCTTTTATGAAGGTATTAGTTTGTATGTTGTCTGCAATCATTTTCTACTTTGTAGATTCTCTAGTCCATACTACACCAGAAATTACTTCAGGTTTACAAAAATTCAAAACTTCTGTAAGGGTTCAAATAGTTTATGAAAGAAAAGATTTAGCTTAACTGAGGATCCACTTAAGGTTGGATTTTACAGATTCAAGTTAGACTGTGGAAAAGATGCTGTTACTTTAATATGGAAATGGGTAAGATGAAGTAGTTTAGCTTGGAGTTTACCCAACACCAAGGATCCACTTCAGGTTGGATTTTACAGGTCCATGCTAAAATACTTCCATCTTTTCCTAAGTTAACAACTTATTACATACAATTTTGCAGTGTTATACGTTCAAAATATATCTCTGCACATGTATAAACTAAGGCTGTCTAAACATTGTTTTCCCATGTTTTCTTCAGAAAGTAATTTAGATTGTTGACATCTTAGTACATTATGTTTCAGGTGCAATCATGTTATTGCAATCGACATTGATCCACATAAAGCTGAATATGCACGCCATAATGCAGCCATTTATGGAGTTAATGACAGGATAGATTTTCTGATAGGCGATTTTTTCCAGATAGCTGCTCGCTTAAAGGTGTTCCCTCATTTTCACTTCTATTACATACTTTTTTCTTCTCTCAGGATCGATCCTTATATTGTCACTATGATGTTTGTTCTTTAGGACTATTCTTTTGTCGATGAGTTTTCCTTTTATATATCTCATGAGACAGCGTTTATTTGCTGCGTATCTGTTTGATGAGATATTGTTTTCCATTTCAAAATTTGTCATAAGGCTCCTGAAGGAGCCTTATCTTCTGGTACCTTGTTGATGTAAAGCTAAGATGCCAAATTACTGAGAGAAAGAGGAAGATATACCATAAAAATGTAGAGCGCGAAATGATAACTTCATAATCATAACCAAAAAGCGCAATCTATATAAATATTGAGTTATAGGTTAAGTGAAGGATTTCGGATATAATCAAAGGCCTAGTTTGCCTGCATGAATTTGGGATAGACCTGCTGGATCTCAGTTCCTGGATGTGAAATATCCAGGTAAAAATCCATCAGTTCGGTTGCAAGGATTTGAAGATAACCTTGAATCTTTGGTCCCATTGCTGTCACGCCCCGGACCCGCCCGGGCCGCCGCTCCGCCCTGCCCCGCCCCGTGTAGCCGGATTTAACGAACCGGGCACGAATCACCACGCCACGGCGCGCCGGACGCGAATCACCGCGCCCGTCCCGCGGGTGCGATGAAGGAAGGAAGTTAATGGAATGGCCCGTTCGAGCTTTCGGGGACGTGATGCCGTGCGGGCCTGGGGTTGCGCCCACACAAGGCCAATCGTTTAAGTTGATAGTTGGCTATCATCACATCAATCGAGTAAGCAGCGGAAAGGGACTTGTTGCAATACAATGCTTTTAGCCAACTGAGTATTCGGGACAATCGAGGCAACTTGGGTTCCTTTAGCAAAGGCATACGTTCGTTCCATACATTATGCCCCCTTATACGATAGCATCTCGGGGCAACAATCAAAACCAGGATTCCGGGTCTTAGGGACTGTGGCACGCCTATCGCTCCCTCGGACGATCCAGTACCTGCAAGCAAGTAAACTGTTGGTGGGTCAGCACTTTATACAAGTACTGGTGAGATAAAACAACTGAACAGAAACAAGCATTCACTCAAACCAACACTAAGTAATGTTATAAAACATTACATTACTAGTGATCTTTCTAGTTTTACCTAGGTTCGTTTCATGCAGTTCGCTAGCAGAGTCATATTACATTGTTTGAAAACATGTTTGGAAACAGAGTTTCATATGCAATAAGCAAGACAAGCAATTGTTCATGCTTCAGGGTGTGCGCAGCGTGTCTCGTGCGACTCCAGGGTCAGATGCAAAGCTAGACACACAATGCACAATCTTAGGGGCAGTCATCTATCCAAGCCAACACAATGACTTAGCTATATGCAGGGCGGTCCCCGAGTATCTCAGGATCGGC
Source organism: Iris macrosiphon (assembly GCA_036927795.1). NCBI lineage: Eukaryota > Viridiplantae > Streptophyta > Magnoliopsida > Asparagales > Iridaceae > Iris > Iris macrosiphon. The sequence continues at coordinate 41,198,786 of JAYESA010000003.1, forward strand.
AGTTGGTTGTACAACATACCAATGACTCATTCATCTGATGCTAATGGCAGCTGTGACTCATGGTTGCTTTCCACTATCTCTGTAGCAGCCGTGACACATGCAGTTCAGCTCTCCACCAATAGTCATTGTCCGACCGCATGCGAATGCATGGAACACTATCAAATAAACTCTAGTATGCAGACGAGACGAACCATCATAACAATTATCGTTGTTGCGGAGCAATCCGACTTATCACTTGAACACATTCAGGCACAATATGGTTCTCTCGAAGCATAGACGATAGTGAACATGTTCATGCACTCTAGGCAAGCGTTTCAAGATTCTCGTTTAGCAGACTTATAGATTCAAAGACAAGCTAGGTGAGTTCGTTCATTAACATGCAAGGCAGGTTCTATCATTCTCTTATGAAAATATTGCAAGCAAAAACTCAGGTTATTATTAAGGCATGCAAGAATCAGAGAACAAAGTTCTGCCCACTCACCTGATACATAATGCCGACGCGGAGCGGGACATTACAATTGCCATCTACGATTTCTTCTACCAAAATATGATTTCCAGTAAAGTCTTGAGCAGCCATTCTCAAATCCATGAGATGGATCTCCTTTCTCCTTTATGGGTCCCATAAATCACGGGTCCCACAACTTCTCACTCTAATCTTATCAAACCTCTTATTTTAGATCGATGGAGATAGGAGATCCATGAGATTCTAGGAGGCCCTTGTAGCAAAACACAACCTAAGTGTTAAAATAGATTAGAAAGCAATGTAGCATAGGTATAATAACCATAGTTTACAATATCGGCCGATAGCCGGCCGATACCGATATGGTTTGGCATATCCCAAGCCAATACCGACCGATACCCGATACTGACCGATACCAACATTAGGGTAAGAAAATTGAACGAAAAGACCAAACAACAAGGGTGTAAAAGTATAGTAAGGTTGTAAAAGTATATAAAAAGAAGTTATGTATCGCATGTAAACCAATCGACAATGGTGACTACTAATTTATTCATTTTCAAAACTACTAAGAAATAACACTGAAAATATTTAAAATTATGCCTATATGTATAAAATATATTTTATAAAATGTTAAAAATTTATTAAGAATTATTTGCTTATCGATACCAAAAAATTCGATACTCAGATTCGAAACCGCCGATACTGTCGATCCCTATACTCATAGGAATGGTCCGATAATGCGAACCTTGCTAATAACACAACTTTAGTATTAAGAAGGTGTTTTGACGATTCTATGATTTCAAAATTGAAATATGGATGTGATAAACAACAACAAAGTCTTTATCCCAAAAATTTGGGTTGACTATAGAAAATATCGCTAAAGGGTTAGGACTTAGGAGATAATGATGAGATATAGATAAAAAATCTCACAGAAGGGTGGGTTCAAATTGTGAGAAGGGAAAATTATACCAGACATTAACAGTAAAGTTCCACCAAGTAATAATAAAAAAGAATCAACGTAGAAACCGAAATAATCTAGGAGCAATGTTATTAAAGGCGCCCGCTTTGCTGTCTTTGGTTCTCGTCTAGGCATTTCAGATGTTTTCTTGCTTGGCCACTTAAATGTGACCATACCTATGTCTATTTTATTTTCTTTTGAATTTGGTACTTTGATCAGACCAATAACTTTATATATATATATATATATATATATATGTGTGTGTGTGTGTGTGTGTGTTTTAGAAAAAGGTAATTGTATATTAATCAAAAATCAGATTACAAGCTGTCTCCGTCTCTACTTGTGGAGACGTTTTTATCTGCCATCATTGCCATTACATCAAATTCTATATTGTGAATAACTGCAGCGCAAGTAGTAGACATGCCCTCGAAAATGCGCCTGTTATGTTCCTTCCAGACATTCCATATCGTTGACGCCAGTCGAGTCCGAGCCTCCTTACCCCATTTTTGCAGTTTTATAGTTCGAACTGGAAATCAGCTCCATAATCCCCTCTAGGCCGTCCGATCTTCCATGGATCATCTGAAGCTTGGCCAGCTGAACCCTTAGAAGCCAGAAGCAGGAGCAGGGACGGAAGCGGGAGCGGGGACGGAAGCGAGGGCGGGGGTGGGAGCGGAGGCGGGGAAGCGCGACTACTTAGAAGATTCTAAATTTGGGAGCGTGATGGGAACGTGCGCTAATAAATTTTTAATGTTTATTAATTATTGTTATCAAAACTTATAAATATCTTAAAATTTATTAGAATTTATAAAGTTCAGTTCAAAGTTACAGAGAGATATTTCGCATGTTAATTTTTTATGACGTCAAGGTAAGAAAGATTTAGTTTCTTGGTACTTTGATAAATGTGTATTGAAATTTTTTTAATTTCTTTCACAAAATTTATGTCATCTTTTAAAATTATGGTTATATTATCGAAAGCGATCATGTCGTCGGGGAAACGAGCTTCCGTCCCTGGAGAAACGAAGCTCCCATCATCGGGAAAACGAGCTCCAAACGAGCTCCTAAGTAAGAAACGCTGAATCGAAGGTTCTTACTGAGATTCGTTGACCTCATAGGAGTTTCTGGCTTCTAAGGCTGAACCTGCCAGACCTGCCACGAGAACTCGCAGCAGAAGAATAGATGACCATGATTCTCCCTATGAGCTTGACACAGGGCGCAAACTGCGCCTCATGTCTGTAACCCCAATCTCTCCAAACGGTCCAGTGTCAACATGTGTCCCAGGACCGCTCTATACATGCATAGCTGCATTTTTCGTGCGACCTCTCGGGCCCACACGAAATCCACCCATGCCAGAGCTGGATGATGTGCTCTGATTGCGTCATAAACATGTGCATACTCAAAACTTCCCGCTACGCGAGATCCAAACCCATGTGTCTTCCGGAAGTCTCATCAATTGTGTCTGAGCAATAAGAACCTTGTGCGGCCTAGTCCAGATGTATGTCTCTGGTCGCCAGACGCCCTGCTGCAGGATGCAGCTTACCTGTTGCCTCATGGGCGCAGCCCCGTATGCCACCCCACCGCTTCTATCAAGCAAACTCTGGTGCTGGATCTAAGGATCTAGCCATAGATCCGTATTATTTTCATCTTTTATAATCCTAAAGATCCTTTGTTTCACCATGCTACGATTCCCCAGTATAGTCTTCATGGTGACCGAGTAGTTGTTATTCATTTGGTGTATCCAGAAGTTGTCCCCTTTTAAGTACCTACCTTTCATCCACCTGGCCCATAGCGAATTCTGAGAAAGGAACATCCAGGTGAGTTTCATGCTTGCAATATCACGCAGAGCTCGTAACGGCCGCAGACCCACACCTCCCTCTTTGCAAGGCTGACATAGTGTATCCCAGCTGATCGCGTGCAAGCCTCCATGCCAAATAAAATTGGCACAGATCTTCTCTATCTTGGTGATAGTAGAGGTATGAAGCATAATCGCCTGTAACCGAAACATAGAAATGGCCATGATCACTGATCTAACTAACTCAATGCGTCCACCAAAAGACAGACCCTGTGCATGCTAGCCTTCAACCCGTCGTTGTGTGTACTCAACCAAGCTCTTACACTCTGCTTCCTTGGCATAACTAACCGATAGAGGGGTACCCTAATACTTTACAGGTAGCTCTCCCACTTCAACCCCAAGAAACGATGCACGATCTCGTCGACCGGTGCAGTGAGCGTCAAAATATGCTTTGCTCTTGTCCTTATTCAGGTGTAGCCCTGTATCCGCCGCAAAAACCTCCATTATCCTAGCTAGTTCTGTGAGACCAGCCACCGACGGGTGGAGAAAAACTAACAGATCATCTGCACAAATTAGATGAGACACACGGGGTTGCCCCGTACAGTACAACGGAACAATATGCTTCCTGTGCACCGCCAGATCCATGAGACAAGTAAAATGCTCCATCACCAGAGTAAATAGGTAAGGGGAGAGGGGGATCCCCTTGTCGTAAACCTTGATTACTGCCTATAAATCTATACGGCTTCCCCCGGATCAACACCGAAAATATACGTTGAGATGCACTCCATAACCATATCAATCCATACCTGATCAAAACCCATGGCCAGCATAATATGGCAGACGAATTTCCTATTGATGGTGTCATAGGCCTTGCGTAGATCCAACTTCACACATGCTCTCTGTTCCAACGTTGTTAAACCTTCGTACCATCTCATGCGCCAGAAGGTTATGATCCGCAATTGTCCTGCCTTCAATAAATGCAGCCTGATTGAAAGAGACCAAGTCCTGCATAATACCCTCCATGTGTCGACACATAAGATGCGTAATTATTTTGTATAAGTAATTACAACATGCAATAGGTCAAAAATGTCAGTCGTGTTGCTCCTTCTTTGGAATAAGAGTCAGATAAGTGTGATTCAGCTCCTTAAGAAGTCTGCCATACGAGAAGAAATCTTGAATCACCTCCAATACCCTCTCTTTAATCACATCCTACTGCACTCTGTAGAATTTGCTACCAAAACCATCAGGACCCGAAGCCTTATTAGGTTCAGCTTTGAGGACAATATCCTCAATCTCCTCCAATCTAACTGGTGCCAACAACGTCTGGTTACCATGATCTGTAACCAATCTTTTGTAAACAGTAGCATGAAAGTGAGTCGAATAATTATTTTGATTAAAAAGCTCAGAATAGTACCGACTGCTTCCACTTGAAGTTTACTCTCTGAGGCCTTCTCCTTACCATCTGGACCAATGAGCATGTTGATGTGATTTCGATGCTGCCGCATTTTAACCACGTCATGAAAAAATTTAGAGCAACGGTCTCCCTCTTTTAGCCAGGTGCATTTGGCCCTTTGTGCCATCTCGACTTCCTCCTGAAGACGGAGTATTCCAACTTCTTGGATGAGTTGCTTCTTCTCATTAGTAAGTTCCTGGTTAAGCACATCACCTTGGAGCATAGACGGGGTCCGTCGCAGATTGTCTTCTTCTACATGAAGCTGTTGCCTTGGGGAAGCCATGTTCTAAGCCTTCAGACTAGCTTTAACCCGCTTCAACTTCTGCACCAACCGGAATTGGGGATTGTCCGTGATCGACTGCTGCAAGCCCGCTAAGATTGCGTCCTCATAACCAGGCATACTCGGCCATTTGTTATTATACTGGAAAGGGCGCACCTTAGTCCATTTGTCCTGCAGGATACAGACGCTTATAGGAGAGTGGTCGCTGGTGCCCGCCGCGAGACCCCGTGCCACTGTCTGGGAACTGCCGAAACTATGCACTATTACTCACCGCCCTATCGAGCTGACAAACGACACATTTTCAGACTGATTTGTTGTTCCAAGTCCAAATGTGGCCGACTCGCTCCAGAGGCTGCATCCCCGCTCCTATCAAGCACTGCTGGAACTCCCTGAGAATAGCCTCATCCACCATCCTTCCCCAACCTTCTCGTGGCGATACATTATGGCATTGAAATCCCCCATTAACAACAAAGGGAGTTGCCGTTGGCTTTCAGCAACCATACTGACATGTATAATATCCTGCCACAGTCTCTCCCGTCTCCGCCTATCATTTTGACCGTATACAGCACCAAAGATGAACCGAAGACCCCCTTTATTTGTGAATTAAGTTGATCGAAAATGTGAACCACCTGTCCCGACCGTACATGAGTATCCAACCGTAACCATATCCTGGCCATATCACATAAATGCAAGTTGTGTGCCTGCTTCCAATGATATAGGGTACGTCTAGTCAGAGTCCGATTTGATTTGATTTTGGTTTCCAGTAGAGCCACAATAGTACATTTGAGTCTCCCTCACCTCATCGCACACCTCCTTTCACCTTCCTAGCGTGCAAACCCCGCACACATTCTAGACAATCATTGACATTGGTTGATGGTCAGATCCCCAGCATCCTCGACTGCCTTGTCACCTGGAGGGTTAACAGGCGTCTCCAACTCGATAATACCCATAAGAGACTCCTCGTTACTAGTATGAGTCTGGTCATGCAGCAGCGCCAAACACTTTGGATTATCTACACAAAGTGACGAATTCGCAACCTGCCTAGAAGTAGTCGAGCAGTCTGTATCCTCATGAGTAGACACCGCTTACCTCTTCCTACTTTGAGTCCCTCCCGTGGCCTTGAGAGCACCCACAGCCTTCTGTCTGACGACACCTCCCCCCTCCCCCACCCCCCCCTCTTGCCTCCTCGTGTGGGTGGCCTTTCTGCTGCCTAACCCGATGCCTCCATGTCGATTCCTCGTGGCCGTGCCTCGTCTAGCCTGAAAGACTACTAGTGCCTCAGAGGCCGGGGGGGTCCTCTGGGGCGGGTCAGTCTGAGCCATGCCAACACACTCCATATCCTCACTCTGTGCCTGCCGCTGACCGCCTCCCTAGAGAACCCAATGTCAGTCTCTAGCTCCATGTCTCCATGGCACTACGCTGAGCTCATATGCGAATCTGTTCTCCCACAACATGTTGCGAGGCAACCCTACTACCACCTACTGTTGGGACCGCAGGTGCATCATCCTCGTGAGACATCCCCCGAGCTTTTGCACTCTCTGGTGGCATGTCCAAAACACTTACAGTGTTTGCAAAATGGCGGCACCCACTCATACTCAAACCTTTTGATACAGAACTTCCCCGGACGAAATATCAAACTCTATTTGCGAAGGGAGATACTTACCTGCGTCAATCTCTACAAAAACTCTGGCATACTCCATCCTTGTCCGAGATGTCGTAATGTCGTCAACTTTGATACCTTGTCCACTAGCAAATCACATCATCAGCGGGACACTCCAATACAAGATTGACAACTCCGGAAAGCGGATCCACACTTGGACGTTGTGTAATACATCCCGTTCGCACTTGGTATCTGGCGTCCACTCCTTCATGATAACGAGTCTTCCGTCGAATGTCCAAGGGCCACCCTGCACTATCCGTTCCATATCCTCCTGCAACCCAAATCGCATATAGTAGAATCCATTCTCTTGCGAAGAACTCCAAACTTTCTTTCGGTTTCCATACCCGAGTGGCATATGCTCGAATATGGCCATAAAAGGGTTTGTTACCGAGCACGTACAACATTACTGTGTTCCTCCAATACTCCAGTGTCTCCGCCAGTTCCTCCTCCGGTAACGAGGCACGCAACCCTGCCCCCACCCTCTTTGGCTCTATATACCACATATGTCCAGAAGCGCACTCGTAGTCGAAGAACGGCAAAGATCCGCCCATGACTTACTTTTAGTGGTGCCACCCATATGCGCCTTTCCTTTCTCTACATACGAAGCGTGAGGAAGCAAGAGCCTAGGACGAATCTCACATGTACCGCCTCCGTCGCGTTCGACATTCGTACCGAGGACGCTTCTCCGACCACCGACCCTTGATTAGGTCGCCCCAACACCGCGATCGTTTCGCTCCCAACCCGATTCAGACGCCTCGACTCCACTGCTGCAGACCCTGGCCGCTGCCTCACCTCTAATGGTATGGGGATTCACGGATCCCTCCCACCCCTTCCGCTTGGCCTCCCCGCCATCGGAGGACGGGGCCGCAGATCTGCCTTGGAGCCACCTCCCCCCATCGACGTCCTTCCCATCGGACGGCCCCGTCGGCCACAGGTGATCGTGGTCCACCCTCCAGAATCAGATCTACCCCCGGCCGGAGGCTTGCTCTCGCCGGTGCCGGTGCCAACCGAACCCTCACCGGGATCCCAAGACCCACCGACGCGTTCATGATCCCATGCGGAAGAAGCAAACCCTAGATCGCCCGCTTGTGCACCGTCCAGGGACATCACCACGCAGAAGAAGCGATCACAACACGGATCTCTCTCTCTCTCTCTCTCTCTCTTTATATATATATATATATATATATATATATAGATAGAGAGAGAGAGAGAGAGAGAGAGAGAGAGAGGTGTGCACACACATACACACGAAGGGTAAATAATTGTGTTCATCACTACCAGACTTTACAAAGGGCTTGTATGGCATATTACATGTTGAGGCCTTGAGGGACATGTTCGAGTTTGCTCCTATAGTAGCATTAACCCATGTATCCTCAGATTTCTCTTACATTTATCCATCAGGAATTGCACCTCTTTTGATTCTTGAGCTTAGTCATTGAGTCTATAATGTAATTTGCAGAAAAGGTTAAAATTTTATTGACAAGTCATACTATATATCACTGCCTAAGATACTTTTCGGTTTGGGATAGACCCAAATTGGACAGAGTATTCCTATTCCTTATAGTATCCTTAACCTTGGGATTTACCTTGGACATAATGATCATTACATCCTCTTGCACTCTTTTAAACATGGCAGACTTGCATATTTCCTGTTTGTGAAAGACACCTACCTCTCCTAGATATGCCAAACTACTGCTGCCATGACCACCCTCATAAATATTGATATTCTGCTCTTCTTCTTCTTCTTCTTCTTCTTCTTGTGCCATCACATTGTCTTGATTTTCTCTTCGTACAAGCATATCTTGTGCTTAATTCCTAGCTTTAGCTGTTCCGATTTCCAGATATAAGATCTATAAGCACATTTAAAGAATAGGTGGGACTGTTTTTAGCTCATATTTGCAAGTGTACATTGAGTATCAATCTGGATACTCCAATTAATGAGTCTGGCCTTGGTGAGCAGTCTATTTAGTATAGCTTCATACAGATATATGCTCATCTCAAGGCAGTTTCCACTACAGCAAACTATATTGTGCCAATCCACAGTAGTGTAGTGTGTCCTTATCACCCCATAGCTGAGTTGAGAATGAAAAATTCCCATCTTCTAACCTTCATGTTTCCATGCCCAAGTAGTCTTCCTCAGTAGTATATATAAGGATATCATTGATCTCCTTCTGTAGATGTCTTGTACCTTTCAGTTTATCAGCTCTCAATAAGCCATTTTCTATGATATAATAGATTCGGAATGTGTGTGTGAAATATATATATATATATATATATATATATATATATATATATATATATATATATAATGGACGGAAACCCTAGCGACGGGGTGGGGAACCCGAGCAACGGCGAGGGAACCGATCTTCGTTTCCCCGGGAAGGCATGGGACCCATGATCGTCGGCGGACCGGGGGAGCGGTGGCGCGCGGGCGGCCAACGGTGGCTGGACCACCATCCAGCGAAGGCGATAGAGCACAACAAGGGTGGTGGGCGCGATGGGTATTGGTCGCCCGGCTCAGCGAGCGGCCTGTGCAGGGGGTGAGATCGGCAAACATTACGATGGTAGGGGTGGACAGTCCGGAGCAAACCGACCGAACTATGATGGGAGACTGGCACCGCCGGCGAGAGCCATTCAGCGACGTCAGACGGACGGCAACCCCGGACAAGCGGAGGGTTGTGTTAATGGTATCTCGGACGGCCACCCAATAGCGACAAATGGGTGGCGGGTGAAGCCGACGGCTCCGTCGAGAGGGGGAAGGAGTAATCGGAGGTAGTGGAGGAGACAATGTGGGATACGCGAAAGCGGTTACGCCACGAACAAGCAAGTCATGGGCGGACATCTGTAAGCCAGCCTTGACTAACTGTCCAACGACGATAGAGTTTGTGACATTGAAAGTGTGGGGAACAGTTACATAGCTTCATTCCCCGCAGAAGATATAGCAGAGGTCATAGAGTCATGCTAGAATTTTACGTACTTGGCGATAAACTGTTCTATGGACAGATTTGGACATATGCTCACCGTGTTTGGTGGCCGAAAGGGAGTATGGATATCTTTGCAAGGGAAAATGGATTTTATTTTGTTAAGTTCGGGCTGGTGGAGGATATGAAGCGCAATATTCGGGGAGGGCCATGGACGTTTGACGGCCGTCTGATTATCTTGAAGGAGTGGACGACGGAGTTGACATATGAGAAGGATGTCCTCAATGCTATACCAGTCTGGATATGGTTCTCGGGTTTTTTCTGTCAAATATTGGAGTGTCCCGCTTCTAATGCGGCTTGCCAGTCTTATTGGCAAGCCAATCAAGACGGATGACGCTACAACGTACAAGGACAGGTTGATGTACGCCAGAGTTTTTGTGGAGATTAGTGCAAGGTCGGAGCTATCCCAGTCGCTGGAATATAATGTACTTACGAGAGATCCTCACACAGACTGTGGAGTATGAATGGGTTCCCCAAGGTTGTCGGCTGTGCGCATGCTTTGGCCATGAAACCAAGGCATGCAAGGTGGGAGGCGCTAGGGGGAGCATCCATAGTGCCTCGTTTTTGAGTTCTCCCTCACCGGTGGGGCATGGGGGCTGATACGGATGGGAACATGCCGCAGGCTGATGGCGTGGGGGACATTATCACAGAGGAGACGGTCATAACAACGACATATCCGCTGAGCGGGACAGGGTTAGAGCAGGGCGACAACGGCCAAGGTACAATGATTATATTCCAGGCAAAAAGATGGACTGTTACCAGAGGTGCGGCGGCAGTGAAGAACCACTGAGCAGGTTTAGATGCAAGACCGAAGGAGGATGTGTTTTATAGCAGAAAGGGGCATACGGGTCCCCTTTAAGATGAGATACAGCGGGGGCTGCAAGAAGACGGTGGGGACGGAAGATGTATGTCGAGACAACCCTGTATGGTCCAACCTACTTGATAAGGTGGTGGATACTAGCAGTATTATCGAAGCAGAGGCAGTTCAGAGCCAGGAGGAATCAACACCACCCCGGGTGCCGGGTTAGATGAGATGCTTGGGGACATGGCCATTAATTAATGTCGTCTCATGGAACGTCCATAGAGCGTGCTCCCTAGGTAGGTGGAAGGAGATCAATGAGTTTCTGTGAAAAGAGCAGTATTCGATCATTGCACTACTGGAAACTAAGATAAAGTCGGAGAAAATCTTGGCGAGAAGAACCTCACCCCATTGATCACAGGTGCATAATCTCCACTTATGTATCATAGCCAGGGTCTGGGTCCGATGGGATAGTCGTTGTTGGAATGAGAGAAGGGTACATATGTCCGAGCAGGTGATAGCTATGAACTTCTCTAACAAGGACAGCTTTCACTTCATCTTCGACACGGTCTATGGTCACAACAATAAGAGGAGAAGGGAGGAGCTATGGCACGAGATTATTCATGTGAGTGTGGCAGCAGGGAGCTCAAATCTACTGTTCTTACTCATGGGAGACTTTAACGCTCTCTGTACATAAGGTAGAAGGTGGGAAGCCGGCTTGTACCGGATTCGATTCTGTATAACTTCCAACATTGCCTGATGCAGTCGGCACTACATGGCCTGGAGAGGTCGGGACATATTTGGACCTGGCACAACAAAGCAGTTCGGAAGAGGGTTGCCTGTTAGCTAGATAGAGCCTTAGGCAATAGTGGTTGGTTCAGCAGGTTTTTCCACTCGGTTGTCGAGGGTAGGCCAGCTGGAACGAGCGATCACTCTCCTCTCCGAGTTGGTTTCAGAGAGAAACCTCCTTAGAGATCTCGCCCTTTTCGGTACAACAGTTGGCACCTTTCTGAGGGGTACATGGAGGTGGTGGAACAAGGGATACGGCTGGTGGGCCAAGGCACTCCTCAATTTAATATGGTGCATGCGCTAAAGTCCACCAAGGCTGAGCTGAGGAGATGGGTTCAGGACCGTACTCGTCTGCCCTTGGCGAAAAAGGAGGAGGAGCTCTGCTTGATCCATGACCGCATGCAGTTAGACATGATGGATGGGGACTTAGCAGGTCGTGAGAAGAAACTGGCAAAGGAGGTCAACCTGCTACGACTACAGAAGGAGATCCAAAGTGCCCAACGAGCCAAATGCTCGTGGCTGAAGGAGGGAGACAGATGCTCTAAATTCTTCTACGACATGGTCCGTGCTCACCAACATCGTAACAGCTTCAATCAGCTATTGAACGCAGAAGGAAAGCTAGTGGATACACCCTTAGGCATACTGTCACGTCCCGCTCCCAGAATACTAGGTAAATACGGGGACTGACATGGCCAACCGCACCTTACAGAATACCGAAGTAAGCCGCAATGTGTTAAGGTTGTCTAGAAGACAAATTGGTGAACTCTAGCATGCTATGACGTCAGCCCTAAGGCCGACCATTCCTATTATCTCAATCTAACAATACAAGGACAAGAGTAAATCATATATAAAAGTAAAAAGGCGTCCCAAATTACATGTCACATATGACCATGAAGCTAGTGAATACAAAATGCTGCACTAGCAGAGTTTAATAATACATGATCGAGATATACCAGCCATGATCTAATATATACATCATGTTGACCGAAGTCTAAAAAATATAAGGAGCTAACTCTGCCCCTTGCTAAATACCACAAAATGAAGTAATCAAGACTAGGGGTGAAAGAAAGGAAACCCACTCGTGAGCTTCGGCTGTAGTCCTACGAGTGCGAACCATCTTGCTGGAAGCACGGAGGTTCTCTTCGGGATAACCTTGCCATGCAAAACCAGTTGGGCCAGAACCCCAAGCAACAAGTACCATAAAGGAGCTTGAGGTAATAGACCAAACACATCACAACATAAGCAAAAGAGACATAAAAAATAAATGCAGATCGAAACATGTACGGTACCAACGTACTCGTCTCAATATAATACTGGAAGAATTGATAATAAGTGCAGAGATGAAAGTAAGGCGGCGAGCGGAAAGAGAGCATATGAACTACTCTGAATTGGGACCACAACCCTTAAACCAAACAAGGACCGGGGTTGTAGACCTTCACCCGAGCAGAACTTAGCACCCTAACCACGCGTCGGGAGAAAATAAAATTAGAAGAGCGAGCTATACGAATAAACAAACATCCAATTCACGACCAAACATGCCTACGACTTGCTATAATTAACTAACTAGGGTTATCACAAGCCCTAATTACTAGAAAATGTATTGCTAAGAATATTGCTACCACCGACACTGCAGCCAACCCTGATGGCCAAGGGTACGCTTGTCTAGTAAATTTAAATGCACATTCAACCATACAACAACACAATAAACAACAATTGAACTTAAAAGCATAAACGTAAACTTGTGAATCAAAAACTGGTCTTGTAATCATAAACTTTTCTTGTAAACAGAAACTTGTCTTATAATCATAACAAAGAGGTTTTGTAAGTGAAATAATTTTTGTAAACATAACTTATCGGAAAATAGCCTTGTAACATAACTGAAACATAACTGGAACATATACTGGAGTACATATACAGAAATGCAGAACAATAACTTGTAGTGCCTCAGCACGCGTAAACTTGGTCAGTCATGGGGCACTTGCCTAGCAGGGAGGTTCATGCCGCATGGGGCCCTTGGGGATCAGGGTAGCCGGTAGCGCAATATTCTTCCCTCCAAAAATACTCTAGGTAAATCTTATCTTGTTTAATCATTATTTCAAGTTTTCGAGTCGTGGACACTCGAGAACTTTCCTAGAATGACGAATCGCGAGTACGAGCTCTTCATGAGTTATCGTATTCGCAACACGCGATAAACTGGACAATACTTACACTTGATTGCCCGATGCCAAATGTAATAGATTTTCATACGCAGATATTTCCACGGTGTCGTGAGGATTGCAAAATAAAACTGGTTTGGTAACGTAAACTTGTATCGACATAAGGAAGCATATAACAGTAATCATTAAAAGGAATTACAGAGAGAACATAACAACATAGAACACAAAATACACACAAGAATTCCTGGCCGTGTACGACCACTGGCCGCATGGACTCATTGGCCGCATACACCCATTGGACGCATGGACTCTCTGGTCCGCATGCACCCACTGGCCGCATGGACTCTCTTGGACTTAGCGAATTTTTCATTCGTTCAGCGAGTGAAAACACAAGGTGTCCAAGGACACGTGGAAATTGGCAGTCATTTGTCCAACAAGATGGACGCATGCTGTCAGCATGCGGCAAGAGTTTAGACCGCATAACCCTCTCGGGCCGCATGGTTCACTGGTCGCATGAAGACGACTTCTCCAATTAGCAACTTCAGCCATGGCCGAATCTCCAAAAACTGAAAATTTGTTTTCTTCATAAAAACTCTACTTTTACTCCAAATCAAGTGAATCAAAAGCCAAAATGCTCGAAATGAAATGTTCTAACATAAAGAACAACTATTTTTCGAAAACACTAAGTTTTAGTAGATCAAAACAAAGGAAAACTCATAGAACACATAAAAATTATAAACTTAAAATTCAGATCTACAAAAATTTATATATCAAAATCCAAAAATCCAAGAACTAAACATGATCAGCAACTTAAGGAAAACATTTTCCATCAAATACATTTTTAAAACAACATATATAAAAAATTCGAAAATCCAATATTTCACCATTGAGCAAGATGTACTTGACTTGGGTGGCTCCTAGCTTCTACCTCTCTCGGTCCAAGTCGCAATAATCTTTCCCTAGGGTTAGGATTTGGGGGAGCTTGAGGGAGATGAGGAAGAGGGAAATAAAATGAAAAAGAAGAAAAAGAGGAGAGAGAGAAGCTATATATATATACTAAGAGAGGAGATAAGAGTTTAGTCATGGATTCACCCAAAATGAACCGAACCAAGGGTCCATTTTACATGCGGGTCTTAAACCGGGTCTATAGTAATTCCAATAGGTATTCTACTTGTTTCGGGTAGTCTCTCAACAGAACAAAACAATAATATAATGACAAGAACCAACATATTAAATACAACAGAAAATACATTATCAGGAAAAATTAAATTCTAGAAATTCAAAAAATACTAAATCTGGAATCGGGTATGACACATACAGTCGGAGGCTATCAAGTACTATTCTGAGTTATATAATCAGTCTGTTTATATTACTGGTTTTCCTGATCTTGTATGCAAGAGACTGGTCACAACATATGGCAATAGCCAATTGCTAGCCCCGGTTAGACTGGAGAAGGTTGAGGCGATAGAAATGGACGGGGACCCCAACAAGGCACCTGGTCCTGATGGCTTCAACATCAAATTCTTCAAAATCTATTGGGAGGCACTCAAATATTAGGTCCTTGAGGCGGTGCGGGAGTTTTTCACAAAGGGCAAGTTGCTGAAGGAGCTGAATCACACGTTCCTGACGCTGGTTCCTAAAAAAGAGGGTGCTACGTCCCTGGCTGACTTTAGGCCCATTACATGTTGTAATAATTTGTATAAGATAATTAAACACCTAATGTGTCGGCGAATGGAGAAGATAATGCAGGGATTGGTTTCAGCAAATCAGGCGGCCTTCATTAAGGGAAGGTCGATTGCAGAGCGCAACCTCCTGGCGCATGAGATGGTGCAGAAATTCAATAAAGTAGGGGGCACGAACGCTTGAGTGGAGCTAGATCGCATGAAGGCTTATGATATGGGGAATCGTGATTTTGTTTGTCCGCTTATGCTCGCGATTGGTTTTGATGAGATGTGGGTTGCAAGGATTAATGAGTGCATTACTTCTTTTTCGGTGCTTTTCGGGGCTTCCCCTATGGGTTTATCAGGAGGAATAGGGGCTATGGCAGGGGGATTCTCTATCCCCATATCTGTTCACACTAGTCATTGAGTACTTTTCGTGTCTGATGGATATGGCAGTGCATCAAAGGAGGATTATACCGCTCTACAAGAAGGTCACTCCGTACGTGTCCCATTTGATCTATGCGGATGACTTATTGGTCTTCTTGCGGCCGTCGATGGAGGGTCTTTCTACTATTTTAGAGATCATGGGAGTGTTCGGGAGCTGTCTGGGCTTCAACTGAACAAGAATAAGAGCCGGGTGTACTTTAGCTCTCTCTGTCCTTTAAAGGAAGAGCGTGCATTGGTGCTGGGGGTCGAGAAGGAGGATCTGCCTGTAAAGTATCTTGGGCTTCCGTTGTCAGTCAACTATGCAAGGGATTTGGAATGCCACAGTTTAGTTTAGTATACCCAACGGAGGGTAACGGAGGGTGGAGGACTGGCAGACACAATGTCTAGCATTTGAAGGACGTATTGAGCTTGTACGGTCTATCATTTCCGTCCTAGCTTTATTCTGGCTGCAGTCTACTCAGGTGTCGACGGCTACCCTCCGAAAAGTGGAGCGTATATGCTTTAACCTCATTTGGAGGGGTGGCCTGTATGCTATCGCCTGGGAGCAACTATGTAGACCTCGGGAGGAAAGGGGGTAGGACTTCGGCCGTTGCAGACAGTCCGAGATGCAGCAGGAATGAAGCTGACGTGGAAGTTTGTGTGTGAAGGTTCTCTATGGACAGAATAAATGACAAGTAGGTATCTAGAAGGAGGCAATTTTTGGTCCTGCAGGTACAAGAATGCTTCTGTTACCTTTAACCACTTGCTACACAATAGGGCAGCTATTAAAATTGCCATACATCGGGTCATACAAGATGGTAGGAATACTGACATGTGGCTCGACTCATTGCTGGCTCACCAGAGTTTACTGGAGATATCGGGTCAACAGCTACAGTTGGAGGCAGGTATGGGAATGAGGGTGCAGTCCATCATCCGAAATGGAGAATGACGGCCTGACCTATATCATTACACGGTCATGCATGGAGATAGTATATGGGCGGTCCAAATTGATACTAGCATCGATGTTGACAGATGGATATGGAACCCACCAGGGGGTATGGCAGGCAGAGGGGACTTTGAGTTTGGGAGCTGTTACAACTTCGTGCGGTTGACACACCTCAAGCTGGATAACTACGACTTTATATGGTTCAAGGGGCTCGCTCGTAATATGCAGCTCTGCATGTATCAGCTATTGCTGGGCCGCCTTCTTACCAAGGACAAACTTGTCCACTTTGGTGTTCGACTCCTAAGCCAACTTTGTGTGCTATGTAACCAAAGCAACGAGTCACTCCGATATCTATTCTTCGAATGCGGACTGATTTGGTTCTTTTGGCATGAGCAATGCTACAAGCGATTGGGAAGTTGCGGTGAGGCAAAGGACATCGTTGGAATATCATCGTGGGGATTCGTGCCAGTAGGAGAAGAGGATGCTATGTTTAAGGAGGAACGTCTATGCCTTGCAGCGATAGTATGATGTGTGGCGAGAGCGAAATATGTACACCTTTGAGGGACTCCAAACTTCTCTCATTGGAATTTTACACAATATTGAATTTGATGTTGGTGTTATGACACCCCTATGAGGGACTGAAAATATATGTTGTGTACTATGTTTTAATGGATGAATAAAATTTTACCTTTGTTTCAATATATATATATATATATATATATATATATATATATATATAGGGTAAACTGGATATGATCCATAGTGCTCATTTTTCTAAATGAGCCATGCACATGCTAGTACACTTTATTCCTATTGGTCCACATGTGCATGGCTCATTTAGAAAAATGAGCACTATGGCTCATATCTCGTATATATATCGGCCGATACCGATCCGATGCGGCCGATACCGTTACCGTTTGGCATGTCCCGATCCGATACCGACCGATATCTGATACTGACTGATACCGACATTAGAGGTCTCATTTTCGATCAATTCGACACAGAAAATTAAATTAAAAAGACCAATTAGCAAGGGTGTAAAAGCACAGTAAGATTGTAAAAGCATTTAAAAGAGGAAAACTTATCTATCACATATAAATCAATCGACAAGGGTGACTACTATTTCATTCAGTTTCAAAAATACTAAGAAGCAATACTGAAAATACTTTAAATTATGCATAAATGTATAAAATATATTTTCTACAATGTTAATAATTTTTTAATAGTTGTTTGTTTTCCGATACCAAAAAATCTGATACTCCGATCTGAAACCGCCAATACTATCGATACCGCCGATCCCGATACTCTTAGGAATGGTCCGATACCGATTCCGATACCGATACTTTGAACCTTTAGATTATATATATATATATATATATATATATATAAGGTTATATATATATATATATATATATATATATATATATATATTAGGTTCGAATCCTCCTGGACGCAATATGTGCTTAAATGTCAAAATGGTACAAAATGAAATATTCAGGTAGTGGTGGATTGGTATCTAGACGAGGAGCGGTATGCACAGTTAGAAGGTGGTTGTGTTGACAGTCAAGTTCGAGCTTTCTGTGCAATAGAGATTTGTTTAATTGACAAATTGAGGAATGATGCAACAAATACAAGAGTCAAGGAACGACGTGTAGACAAATAGGGTCGATAACAAATCGGGGAGATATGTAATAAAGAGACCGAGCTTAAGTCGGACAATAGATGTAGACTCACCATATACAATCCATAATATCAAATAAATTATTTTCTTCTTTGGCAAATTTACCAAGGGCTATAGTCATAGTGATCCTCCTATTCAACTACTTCAACCATTTCCGAACACTTCATCTCATTTACAAGGCGCGCGATAGTTCAATTATCTATGGACGATTCTTCGTTCAATGCCCCTTACAATTACAATGGGTTTCAAAGATACAAATTGTTCTTTTTTTCTTTTCTATTGGGACATAAACCGACCTAGATAAATCCATGAGTTCGATTCGATTAGTTCTTACTATTACTATATATATATATATTATGTCTCTCGCTCTAACCCAAGGTAGTCAAAGGCGCAAGGCGCACTCGAGGCGCAAAGGGTCCAAATCGCCCGAGGCGCAAGGCGCACTTAAGGCGCGCGCCCGAGCGACGCGAGGCGCAAAAAATATATATATATATATATATACACACACATCGGATTTCTACATTGATAAACATGTGTGCTTCAAATTCCCCCATGTCTAGGTTGCAATCACTTTGAATTGAGTGAGAGAGAAAACAGTAAAAAAAAAGTACATCAGTTCAAAAAAGTCTAAAAACAGTACAACAGTTAAAAAAACAGTCTAAACATGTTATTTTTTTCACAAGATTTTCAAGGTGCGCCTAGGCGCGATTTAGCTATTCCAAGACGTTCGGAAAAGGCGCACCTAGGCGCGCCTTAGGTGCGCCTTAAGAATTGCGCCATGCCTGGAGTGTCCTGAGGCGCGCCTTTGACTACACTGCTCTAACCCATCAAATTTTATCTCCATCTTTGACTCTGACGTGACATATATTGTCAGGCATCAGTAAGCAAGTTTCTCTCTCATTCTTCTCTCTTTATATCTTAATTTCTCGGAGGGAGTCTTTTTGTTTTTCTACTCTCTATATATGCCATGTTAGTGATATCTTAGCACTTGTTTCTTAATTGATGTTTATATATATATATATATATATATATATATATATATATATATGGGACGGATCCGGAGTCCCGCCCGCGGAGCCCTGCGGGAGCCCCATCGGATCGAGCGGGCGTGCACGCTAGCCCCCCGATCCGATGGTGCGGGGGGGGGGGGGGGGGGAGGGAGGCTTTGGCGGGGCTCCACGGACGGGTCTTTTGATCCGCCCCCTTATATATATATATATATATATATATATATATATGTTGTTTCTTAATTTGTGTCTTCACCGGTTGATGTTGAAGTTTCAAACTTGTGTATGTAAAATGTATAACAAAATTCGTATGCCATGCTTATAGTTTTTAATAGATATTTATCATAACAATTAGGAGGAAACCACAACATAATAGTCACAACCATACGCTTGTCTCAACTTCGTACTACACACCCTTAATTTTAGTCTTGAGACCCGTGCCCAAGTCTTTTGGTTTTGACCGCCTAGTGTTGCTTTAATAATATTGTAAGGAGACACTGACGTGAGAGAGATGAGGCCTTCAAATGGAAATCAATTTTTTTTCCTTTTTCCTTTTGCAAACCTGAAAAGTAAGTACACTATTGGGTCTTTTACAAACCTCTTAAGAAACCTTGACATGACCTCCTAACGATAGTAGTTAAAGGGATTAAAAGGTCCTCACTTGCTCCATGATACTCTACTTGTATAAGAATTTTGCAAAAAAGTGAAATTTATAAATCTCAAAGAAACACTATATTCTAAATCTGAACATCAATTCATGATGCCTATATGGACAATTTTTATACTATGTGCTTCCAACTTGATAAGTGCAACCTATCAATGCATGAAAGTAAATTGCAACCGAAATAAGGGGTTATTTGAATCGGATTGATGGATGCCACGACTCGTCTATGATTGCTTTTACACGAACCACTCCCTCAAACATCCTCAGCTGCGGAGGAGAACCACAACTTTAGCCAAGAACAACCTACATAGTGCAAAACGCATAAAGCCAAGCAATAGAAGACAGAACATAGAGATGGGAGGAGAATAATCAATAGTAGTCTTATTTGAGATCAATCTCCTAGATATAGAAGAAAGATGAGATCTCCAATACCTCATCTTGTTCCTAATATAGCTGATTGGGATTTAGACTAAATCTTGTTAGAGATTAATCTTATTTTTATGCGGTTTGAGACTCACCTAGTATACCGATAAGAGCTCTCTAAAGATGGACTCGAGTTGGGTCGGTTAACAAACCGGGTTCGATGGGTCCAACTTCAACAATAAGATTTAAATTGCACAAAAGGGCTATTTAGTTCGCGGATTTGGAGCGCGGAAGTGGTCAAAATATGGATTTGGGACCACTTCACGTGTTTGGTTGGAGGATTTGCAGACAAAATTACTGTGATTTGACATGAATAATAAATCTTATCTGCCACGAAATCGGAGTTTTGACATCGGAGTTTTTTTCTCTGAAGTGGAGCACGAAAGTGGAAAATCCGCATTCCCACTTCACATGTTTGGTTGGAGGACCACTTACTCTCTACTTTAACAAAAAGAAGACTTACTATTCATGTCACTTCAACAAAAAGTTACACTTTTTCACTCACTTCAAAAACCAATCAAACACCAAACTTTAGAATTTCACTTCTAACCTCCATTTCTTCAAAGTACTCAAACGAAAGATTTTTCACTTTGTTCCAATTCACCGCAGTGCGTATGTTAAATGTCGATTTCTGGATTTTTCACTTCGCCGAACCAAACAGCCCCAAAGTGAAGGTGAGTATTGTTTTTATGTTAATAATAACACGCATTTTTTAGGTACTTTGAATTCATGTCTTGTCCATTTTGTTATATAAGTTACATCTTTACCCTTGTAGTAAATAGTCTCGAGCTTACAGATAAGTTTATGAGTCACATTTTGAATGTGTCAAATTATGCACAATTAAATTGGCCATGTTAATTAGGATTTACATGCTAGATTCTACTAGTTGAAGGACTCCCATGTTTGTGATACTTGATGTTGCTTATCACTTATCAGTAAATGTAATATGTGATTTCTTGGAAGTACTAGGGAACTTCCTCAACATTATAGACCATGAGGAGTTAAGGAAAATGTTATTTATCGCTTACAAGAACTAGTACTAATTTCAATTTATAGAACCAAAGACCACCTTGGTGAACTTACGGATCAATCGCTAATTTTTAGTCCCAAAAAGTGAGCAATTGAAGTTGCAAGCAGATACACTGGCTCCTGAAAGAGGAAAGAATGCACACAGTGTGGGTGTAGTAGAAGTTGCGGGCAGATGCACTAGCTTTCTGCCTTCTTCCTCACCTTTTTGTATAGAGGGCATTGTTTGACTTGGACCTTTTGCCCAGCTGACTATTTCTTCAACCTGCTTATCCCACCACTGACAATATGCACATAAAAGTTGCATTTGACATTATTTGTGCCCTTTGCACTCATTTGGGTACTATACTCCCAAAAAGGATCTCTTCCGGACTTCTTAGCCTTACTAGAAGCTTGAAACTTGGAACGACAACAATATTTAATAAAACACAAAAACTTTCATTAAAAAAGTAAATAAACATCACAATCAGACTGATTTGATTCACTTTTAATGATGCAACACAAATATTAATATATTTGTTCACTTTTTACAAATGGAATTCAACTAATTTTTGTTCTAAACAAGAGAATATATCTATTTCAGTTGTAACAAGCACATAGCTCGATTAAGCAAATGTTATCATGAAAATTTAGAGCAATAAGAAAGATATAAGACATCAAGATAGACATCACTATAGTTCATGAATTACATGTAGAAAAATTTCAGAAGATTTTTACACATCATATGGCTCAACACGCCATAGGATCTTAGAAGCCAGAGTCTCCTAGGAGGCAAACGAATTTTAGTAAGAACCTCGATTCGCCGGTTTTTACTTTGGAACTCGTTTCACCGGCGACGAGAGATCGTTTACCATGCGACGGGAGCGTGTTTCCCTACGACAAGAGCACTTAGGAGGCCAACGAATCTCGTAAGAATCTCGATTCTGCGGTTCTTACTTAGGAACTCGTTTCACCGGCGACGGAAGCTCGTTTACCATGCGACGGGAGCATGTTTCCCTACGACGAGAGCGCTTCCCATAACATGACCAAAATTTTAAAAAAAGACAATTATTGGGAACAAAGTTAAGAGAATTTTTAATACACATTCATCAAAGTAACAAAAAAAACTAAGAATTACTTACTTTGACATCATAAAAATCACCATGTGAATAATTTTAACTGTGAACTGAACTTTATGAATTCTAATAAATATTAAGATATTATAAATTTTGATAACAATAATTAATAAACATAAAAAATTTATTAGTTTCATTATGTTCCCAACTTTATATTCTTCTAAATAGTCATTCCTCCCCCCGCTTCCGCTTCCGCTTCCGCTTCCGCTTCCGGCTTCTATGATAGGATTGCCTTGAGCAAGCAGAGCTAAAAGTGTTAAACATGAAATATATCAGAAATTTCAGAAAAAGAAGATTGTTAACTTTCCATTTTATTATACAAAATGTCTTTGTGATTATACTCATAGAGTTGTATTACTATATATTAGTTGTACTAGACAATCTGTGGCTTGAGTGCGTCGTCAAAGTCCAACAATCGTCTGGAGTGACTGATGGATGCTGTAGAGAGCTAAGAGAAAGAGGCAGAAGGGGGCTACATAACAGGCTAACAAATATTAGGTATTCGAAAAAAAATCCCAAATGAAATCTAAAAGAATTAGGGTTAGGGCAACATGGTTCACATGCCTGAGGAAGTAGAAAATCTTTTTCCAGTAAAGGAATATCTTTCTTAAATTAGACTGAGGATATATGCAAAAGAAATTATGCTTAGGGCAAAAATTGAGAGGCTGTTGGAGCTGCCGATGGGCAAAGAAATTAGGGTTAGGGTGTTCTGATCCCAGGGGGATTTTGGTCACCTTTTGTTTTGGGGTGGCACCCATTAACCACTTTCACTTAAGAATACAATAATGTTAAATGTCGGCCTGATATTTTGGTTGAATTTTTGAAAAAGGTTATAAGCGAAATATATTGCTACTATATGTTGTTTCACATCTCAAACCGAGACGTGTCAACTGAAATCTGCAACAGTGAGTGCCGGCTTTGAGGCATATCAGCAGGAGCATAGCAAATGGGGACAAACCAGTTTATGGTTACGACAAGGCTCAACTATTTTACAGACTTGACTGGAACGCACTGGCCATACTTGGTGGGAGCACTCAAGTTTAGTCCATTATTGAGAATGGTAACTGGAGGCCGGAGAAATTGGAGACTACCGGGCTGCTGTATAAGGAAATCACAGGCATACAATGGACTAGGTGGATAATCAGGGCCGATGGTGGTAGCTATATTCAAGGGGGACCGGTAATTTCATAGTTTGCAATAAAACTGGTGATGAATCATTAGGAAGGTAGATTTGCATACTATTGTCTGGTACACAGGGAACCGACTTGAGATGAGCCTTTGTCAATACAAAGCCATCCTAATAAGTTTGCGTACTAGGGGGGACAATATCATCAACTATAGGGTATACAGATACAAAGCCAGTGCAACCTATGCAGGACTGAGGTAGAGAGAACAACTCACCTGTTCTTCAGATGTTCTTATACAACCTTTAAATGGAAACTGAGTAGCTGAAACTGTACTTCAGCTTTAGGGGATTTGTCCATTTGAGGAAGAAATAAAAAGGAGCTACTTTGGCATAGCAAGAACAGGAAAATCTCAATACTTAGATGTACTACTAGCAGTGCCGATGTGGAAAGAGGAATAGAAGAGTCTTTCAGCAATATGAGTTTCACAAATCATTCTGCTCAGGAGAATCCAAGAGGATGTACTTACAATCAGGGACAGAAGTAAAGCATGGCCTAAAGGAGCCATGGCCCTATCTGGAATCTTTGAAGAAGTTTACCTTTTTTTTTCTTCTTCTCAATATTCTGAAATTTTGTATATTGCAACCCCCCCCCCCCCCCCCTCCCTCCCCTCTCTCTCTCTCTCTCTCTCTCTCTCTCTCTCTCTCCTCCTCCTCTTATTATTATGTCCAAAGTGCATTCTAAGGTAATTAAATATATTGGAACTAGAAAATTTTGTGCGATTAGGGCATCTCGTAACCTACTGGACCGTAACCTAGAGTTGTACAGTTTACAATTACTAATACAATTAACTTGAAATTTCTCTGGTATTTAAATTGTCCTTTTACTCATTTTGTTTGATGGTACATTCTGTAAACTTACATTCTTAATGCAGGCAGACACCATATTCCTGTCTCCTCCTTGGGGAGGACCAGATTATAATAAGGTGGAAACTTATGATATGAGATCCATGCTTAAGCCTTGTGATGGGTTTGTCTTCTTTAATCATTTTCTTCTTACAAATCTATATTATCTTACTTACAGCTGACATTAGATGTTTCTCTACGTATCAGACATGTTCTTTTCAATGCTGCAAGGATAATTGCTCCCAAAGTCGTCATGTTCCTTCCGAGAAATGTGAACCTGAATCAGTTAGCAGAGCTTTCTCTATCAGTCAGTCCTCCTTGGGCCCTTGAGGTATATTTTTCTTTTTATTGGCATCCATAACCAGAGTAGTACTGTTGTATAGTAAATTTAGTAATTTTCTTTAGGATCTTGGTGGGGCATGAAACACCAGTTGTGCATAATATCTTAATTGTTTCGCATATGGCTTAAGACAACTAGAGGAATTGTTAGGTTGTTGAAATAGCATATAACATTATCTAACTCCTATGAAATGGATCTCTATTGAATCTTTTTGGGCTTCCATCAGTGTTGGTGTGTTGCAATTGCAATTTTGACACCACCAAATGCAATGCAAATCGGCAGAGAGGATTGGCCCTAGCATCACCTTGAAGTTTTATAATATTGCAAGGGGTAAATTACATGAAACCCCCGTATCCTTTGAATTTCTTACAGTTAAAATTGTTTCAGATTTCCCCTCCTATTGTTTAGTTCAAGTGATTTTCATCCAACACATGACCCCCTACTATGACAAGAACGCCCCTGAGTTAATAATACACAAAAAAAAAAAAATTAAAGAAGGGAACCCTTCTTCCTCGTTACACACCTCTACCTGTTGGTGTCGCACCACTGATGCCCCCCCTCCGTCACCTCCTTCCTCTTCCTATTTGCCTCCTCTCATCTTCATTCACTGTTTTTTCTCTTCCCCCGTTTTCCTTTTCTTCCCATTTATCTTCCCAACCTACTACAATCGGGATTGTGAGAGGAGGGAGGAGGAGGGGGTTGGGGGGGGATGGGGGTTGGGGTGAGGAAAAATGTGGAAGAATAAGAGGGGCAAGTGGAAGAGGATGGTGATAACAACGTTGACACCAGCGGAGATTGTAATTGGGACGTCGTGTTTTTCTTTGGTTTGTTATTTTTATGTTATTAAATCAGGGGTATTATGATAAATTGGAGGTCTTTGTGAGATTTTAGACAAAAATACTTGAACCAAATGGCAAAGGGGAAGTTTAAACAGTAAAGGGGAAACGTAAAACGATGGGGTTTCCTGCAATGTACCCTATTCCAGGTAACTAACCTAAGCTTGTTCTCATGGATTAGCTTCCTACCGTCTGTCTGCCTATAGTGTATAAATCCTTTGGCAGTAATTTAGGGGATGCCCTATCCATCCTTTTCACACACCATGATCTGTTTACATCTTGTTGCCTACGGTGATGTCCTGGCAAGCTAAATGCCCATTTAACATAGCGGTGGGATGTAACAATGAAACGTCGCTACTGATTCTATCTGAATATGTATTCTTTGAGGGTTCATCTCATAGAGACCTTATAAAGTTTTGAAGGCTGGTTGTTAGCTACCTGGTGCAGTGCTTTTGAGTTATCTGGGCATGAAACTGCCAATGAAACACCTACAAAGTGCAAATCATCATCAAAACCTTTTGCCATCAGAATGTGGTGGAGCATATGAAAGCTTCGTAAAGGATTTGAGGATGTTCTTATGACTGTGTTGACTGACGAGAACCCTTTATGTTGGTGCCAAATTCCTGCTAATATATCTATGAGCATGAGAGGCTTATGTCATAAAATCTAGAAGGCTACTTGGCGGATAGATAGACTTACCTTTTGTTCATGTAGTTTAAGCTTATGCAACCAAGAGCAGCCTCCCAAGTTTCCCTAAATTATAGAGAGTTTAGACAAATAGGTAAGATGATACGATTTGCTATAGGGAATCACTTTCATGTTTATTATGACACATCAAGCCAAGGAGTGAGAAGGAACGACATTCCTAGCTGCAGAGTGCAGTTGCCTATGACAAGTACTAATATTATGGTGATGATACTGTTGCTTGCAGGTTGAGAAGAACTATCTGAACGGAAAGTTGAAAGCAATCACAGCATATTTTGATAGACCAACAACGTAGAAGTTCCTTTAAAGAAGAGCTATTTGTATTCTACTAACTAAAGGTCAACCACTGTTGTATATGTGAGTGGCCAGAAGCTTCATATGGTTCCTCTGATATTTACATAGTTGTAAATTTAAGACGTGTAATTGAAGAAAACAAACACCCGATGAGGAACACTTATGAACAGGGGCACATCTCATTATCTGCTTCTCCAAGATTCCATTGGATGTTGTCATGATTAACACACATTTTCTTCCATAGCATGTGGCGTGTAACCAATGTTCGACAATAGAGAGATTTAAGACCATCTCATAAATGTATACATAGAATCAAATGAATACTTCTGCTGTCTGGAATCAAATGAATACTTCCTGCTGTCTTTCAGAAGTGATCATTCTTTCTATACGGCATTGATGGTTATTACCGTATTGATGGTTATTGCATGACATATCCTAGATGTCTGTGATGCATGAACTTCATAATTTTACAGTGTGTGCATGTAATACATTTGATTCTTATAAGAATGATGGTGCTTACGAGTCTTATGTTAATTATATTGCAGCAGTCATGATTCTATGAGAAGAGGCATAGTTTCTTATAACATTCAAATTCATATTTCCAAATCATTGTTCTACTACTGAAACCGGTACCTGTATTTGTTTTCTTCATGAATATGGATACATTTTGATTTAAAATCAGATACAAATTCACATCAAATGCATCAGGGCTGGATATCTTGTCACCAAACACTACTGGGACATTTGAGGGAAATTAACTTTTAGGTTCAATTTGATAGGTTTGTATGTTGTTACATAAATAATCTCTATATTGGGGATCCGAAATCATCGTTGCACTCGGACATCCTTCATACGTTATTTGGTTATGGTTACTATTTGGGTAAATCGGTTCAGATAACTTGGGAATGCTAATTGCATGCCGTATTCATGTTCATGATGAATAATTTATATTGTATTTGTTAAAAGTTGGTTAAAGTGTCCATATTTCGGATCGAATTATTTTTTAGTTGTTTCTTACTCCCCCCAAATTGTAGGCAAATCGAGATATCATTTAATAAAATGTATAAAAGATGCAAAAGTCAAAAATTTCAATATGTTGTGATATCGTAGTCACTTCTTTATTTTAAGCACTGGTTTCAAGGGATAAAAAAAAACGGTGCGTCAAATTTATAGATTTCTTGAGGCCCTTGGGGATAACAAAATTTGGCCCTTATAAAATATTATTAATTTTTAAATGACATAATTTTAACATAAAAATACATACAAAATATGTGAGGTTGTTAGTCCAATGTTTAAGTTTAGTTTTTGAATATGATTAATCAATCAAGTTGAACAATTATGATAATCATGCAATAGCTATAGTTTTTTTTTTTTTTTTTTTAGTAACTTTTATTTAAACTCAACATTGTCCAAATGTACATTAATGTTATAGTATTTGCTATTGTGTATAATGTTTTGTTCGTCTAACATGATGAGCGAAAGACGGTATTATACCAGAAGATTTTTATGAACGGTCTACAACATCTCCGGAGTCTCGCATTCGGGGTAGCTCTACAAATTTTTAGATCTGTTTATCTTTGGACAACTTTCATCAAGAAAAAATGCGTCTTCAAGTTTGCTCATATTTCAGAAGTTTGGCGTCATCAAGTTGCTGCTCGATTTTATATTTTATTTTGTATTTTATCTTTTGTTTATAGGACAAATGTACATCTGGTCGCATTGGCATTAGGAAGCTCAAACTCTTATCCTAAACTAGAACCTAGTCTACTCAAAATAGCCCAAAACTCTAAACCCAACATTATGGAAACTGAGACACGAAACTTGGTCAGAGTTCTATCCTTGACAGAAACTCGGATCGAACTCTGTTGGCCTAAAACTAGAAACCCTAAATCAACTTAGTCATCCTGAAGACCAGGTTCCAACGTTCGAATTTTTGAACATTTGGGGACATAACTCGGCTCGAACTCTGTCCACAAAAAAGCTATACATAGGCATTGATCCCTCGATTGTTTTTCACTCATTTACTCTTGCCTATTTAGCTGAGCTATTCAAATTTTCTATTTTCAAGATCAACTTCCAGCCTTCTAGTGCCAAGTGCGATCTCGGTTAGAAGTCTGTTTGGGTTGTAAAATCTTTGATTTCAAGTTTTCTTTTCAAGTGTTTGAAGTCGGCATGCCCTTCGGATCAAAGCACGTGGTTGTAAGAAAGTCGGCGAGTCCTTCAGATCAAAGCTCGTGTTGTAAGAAGTCAACAAGCCTTTGGATCAAAGCTTGTGGTTGTACCCTATTTCACAAATAGTGGATTAACACCGAACACGAGTTCTCGGGACTTGATTAGTCCTCCATGAGGAAAACAAGTATACATCGCGGTGTTTGAGTTTGTGATTCTGACTTTACTTATACTCTGATTATATTCTTACTTATTACAATAATTTTATAAGTTGGTGATTAGACTTAGTTTCTATTTGCTAATTGTTCCGCTGCACTCTATTCACCCACCTCTAGAGTTGTCATATAGGCGTTCAATTGATATCAGAGCATTTGTTCTCTTAAATAGGACTCACATCCTAGAGTATATCCAAGGCAACCACAAAATCCATCTACACTAACAATGGTAAAGGTCCGTCCACAAATAGAACCTCATCTTTTTAATGGAATCAAATACACTTACTAAAAGACATGAATGAAATTTTATTTGAAGTCTCTAGACTTTGGTTTATGGTCCATTGTTATTGATGGCTACAAAAAGCCTGCTAGAATAATTGTTGATGGTGATCTTGTTGAGAAGCCTAATGATAAATATACTGAGCTTGAAAACAAACAAGCAAGTCTTGATGCAAGGGCTATAAATACTTTATTTTGTGCAGTAGATAGAACTGAGTTTAATAGAGTCTCTACATATGCCACTTCATACTAATTTTGGAAACTTCTTGAGGTAACTCATGACGGTACTTCAAAGGTGCATAATCAATTTCACAGCATGTATATAGAGTAAACAACTGCGAGCTGGTCGAGCTGAAGAAGCAGGTGGACGAATTACAGGATAAGGGGTTTACAGATCGAGTTTTTCACCGTGGGGAGCCTCGGTATTGTTTGTACCAAAGAAGGATGGATCGGTGCACATGTGCATTGATTACAGGGCATTGAATAATCTCACTATCAAGAATAAATATCCATTGCCATGGATTGATGACTTGTTCGACCAGTTGAGTGGTGCCAAGGTATTTTCTAAGATAAACTTGAGATCAGGCTACCACCAGGTGAAAGTGAAGCCGGAGGACATACCGAAGACTGCTTTTAGGACTAGGTATGGTCATTATGAGTTTATGGTGATGCCGTTTGGGTTGACTAATGCTCCAACAGTTTTTATGAATTTGATGAATATGGTGTTCCATCAGTACCTTAACAATTTTTTGGTGGTGTTCATCGATGACATACACATATACTCGAAGAAGCCGGAGGAGCACGAGGAGCATTTACGGATTGTGTTGGATGTGCAAAGGAAGGAGAAGCTGTATGAAAAGTTGTCCAAGTGTGATTTCTTCCTGGACAATGTGGAGTTCTTGGGACATGTTGTGACTGGTGATAAAATTTCAGTTGATCCGAAGAAGATCACAACAGTGGAGTCTTGGAAGATCCCGAGTTCAATAGCAGAGATCAGAAGTTTCTTGGGTTTGGCAGGCCACTACAGGAAGTTTGTGCAAGATTTTTCGAGGATTGTCGAGCCAATGACCAGACTCACCAGGAAGGTTGTAGAGTTTATTTGGACAGAGGACTTCCATGTTACTTTTGAGAAATTGAAGTAGAGGTTGAAGTTGTCACGCCCCGATCTCCCGTGGGCTAAATCGGCCGTTCCCGCTAGGCGAGAATCACCGCGCCAGCGCTCCCGCGGAACGATCGCTTTGACCCATTCGGGCGTGATGCCGCACGAGCATGAGCCACGCCCGTGCAAGGCCGTGGTTCATTGGTTGGCGGTAAGAGTTCTAAGACACAGTGTCGCACAGATTGTCCGAGTGCAGCGGAGTCATGAACGCATAGGCGATCGGTAACAAGTTCACTAAGTCGACAATATAGCGGAAGCATAACACAGTTGAAGTAAAACAACTCTTTATTGATATAAACAAGTGTTACAGGCGACGTATAACCGAGATTACAAGTCGCTCAAGCCTCTCTCTCTAAAATAGTAAAAGCGTGCAAGTGGCTACAATTGTGGAATGATTGTACAGGCGATGTTCACAACATTATGTCTTGTATATGTGCTTCAGTTCCGGACGCAGCGCTCCAAGGCTCCGGAGTGATCTCCACGCCTTAGCATGCACGAAGGAGGCATCCGCACCAAACGAGATTCTCCCGCACCCTGCATACAACCTGGTGGATTATCAGTACATTGAATGCACTGTGGGGAGGCTACTCGCCCGCTCGACAAATTCAAACACGTAATATAGGTTCTGTGTACCAACTATTATGTTGTCTTTCTAGTTGCCTTAGGATCAGTTTCATGCAATTATTGAATAGCCTAACTCGTGTGGCAGTGCGCCGTACGCCATGAGAGAAAACACGGCGAGACTTACCAACTTACCATTTTTACCTTTCCTGTCCAAGGCAAACATTGTTAATTTAAGCACGAGCACGTATAAACATTCAGGAGGCATAGCATATGCATTCACGAGAATCGTTATAACATAATCGTTCAGGTGTTCAGTTGTTCTTTCGATGCAATACAATGACTCGCATGCGGATATCCGCTAAGCGAGAATAACTTATCTATATGAACAGTTGTCGCTGGCATAGCCATAAAGGACCAGTTTAGTCTTGAACAAGGATGGAAAGCAACAAAGATTCAGTAGTGGCTGCAGACCATCCTGTCCAGATGCAGTAGACTAACGTGAAGTTCCATCCGGATCGGATCGGCCCCGGTGCCCCGAAAACCGTCCGTGGAACACAATAACCTTGTTTTCAAATTGTCCTCGACATACAAGTCTCTAAACTTCAGGTCTCTGGTCTGGTACAGGAAGAAGTTCGAGGCAGTATGTGTATATATAGAACAAGTTCGGTATGGAACGAGTTCGAGGCAGTATATATATACAGAACTTATTGAGGCAGGATTCATTCACAGTAGTGTATCGATTGCCAGGCCAGTTGATTCAGTAGTTTGCTCCACGAGATGTAATTCAGGGATTCATTCATTCATGGTGCAAATTCCCTGGTTCAGGAATTGCCTTGGTGACCTAACGATCCCGGATACTTTCAGGATCATTCTTGCACGGGACGACTACTTAGTAGTCTCTCGGGTTTGGATGAAAATAAGGCAACGTACAAGCAGACAAGCATGCATTTGTATAACCATAAACATTCACGTTAGCTCGGGCCCGAAGGTAAGCTGAGGAGTGAGATCGTAAGGGACTTCCCGAGCGACACGTTCTAGGCTAGCATGCGAGGGTCTGAACATATATATAAGCAATGTTTCATTTTCATGTTCTAGCATAAACAATACAAGTTGGGATTATTCTCTTAGCTAGGTGCGTTGGATTCTTATTAGCATGCATGGGGTGATTCACCTAGCGACTAGCATGTATCGTTCCATATTTTATGTGTGCTGGCTAAGCAAAGACAAGTTCACCGTAGCCACCCATCTTAGCGATGATTCACCTCGGTAGAGCGATACGTCAAGCGAGCCTCTGAAGCCTAAGCCGGATCCTGTAGGGACAAGTCTGGATATCCTTTGCCTCAAACGAGTATTCTCGCCTGAGCAAAGCGGGTCGGGATATTGTACTTTTTGCCGTTTGAATCGGCAGTCCGCTTGAGCGGAACGGGGTGTTACAGAAGTCTGCTCCTATTTTGACGTTACCATCAGGGTCTGGAGGTTTTCACTATTTATATTGATCCATCAAAAAAATATTTGGGTTATGTTCTTCAGCAGAATGGAAAAGTGATTGCCTATGCATCCAGGCAATTACATCCTCATGAGAAGAACTATCCTACCCACGATTTAGAGTTGGCAGCAGTCATCTTTGTCCTGAAGTTGTGAAAATACTATTTGTACGGAGAGCGTGTGGAGATCTTCACAGACCACAAGAGCTTGAAGTACGTTTTCACGTAGAAGGAGTTGAACATGAGGCAGCGTCGGTGGTTGAAACTGATGAAGGATTTTGATATCTCTTTGCAGTATCATCCTGGAAAAGCCAATGTAGTTGCCGATACCTTGAGCAGGTATCTGGTAGCTATATTGTTGACATATGATCGATATTTGTTGGAGGGCTTGGGCATTGAGGTGATAGTTTCTGGTTTTGCTATGTAGATGTAGGGATTGCAGATATACTCAGAGTTGATGGACAGGATTAAGGCAGCTCAATTTGAGGATGTATCTCTGAGGAGCATCAAAGCTCAGGTGAGAGCATGATTGGAGTATAATTTCACCATTGCTGATGATGGTTCCTTGCGGCATGGTGTTAGATTATGTGTGCCTAGTGGAAAGCTGAGTGAAGAGGTGTTGCAGGAAGTACACCGCTCTCAGTATTCCATACATCCAGGTGCTAACAAGATGTATTGGGATATGCGAGAGAGTGTGTCGTGGTATGGCATGAAGAGGGAAGTGGCACAGTTTGTATTTGGATGCTTAGTGTGCAGCAGAAGAAAGTCGAGAGGCAGAGGCCAGGAGGTTTACTTCAACCATTATCCATTCCAGAGTGAAAGTGGGAGCACATCACTATGGATTTTGTGTTCGGACTTCCACGATCTCCAGGATGGAAAGACGCAATTTGGGTCATCGTTGACAGGTTGACCAAGTCGTCCAAATTTTTGCCTTTCAAGGTAGGTTTGTCTACGGAGAAGCTGGCAGAGATGTATGTGAGATAGATCGTCAGGATACATGAAGTTTTCGTCCGTATAGTCTCGGATCGGGATAGTCGTTTTACTTCTCATTTCTGGAGGAGTTTGAAGGCGAGTTTGGGCACCCAGCTCATGTTCAGTACTGCATATCATCCCCAGACAGATGGGCTGTCAGAGAGGACTATTCAGACTCTCGAGGATATGCTGAGCACTTGTGTACTAGATTTTAGGGGGTTCTTGGGAGGACCATCTCTATTTGGTAGAGTTTGCTTGCAACAACTACCAGGCTAGTATAAAGATGTCACTATTTGAGGCTTTGTACGGTCGGAGATGTCGTACTCCCTTGTCATTGGACGAAGAGAGAGAGTTTTGCTAGTGCCAGAGATGGTTGTGGATACAACGAAGAAGATTAAGCTGATTAGAGAACAGACTTCGAGTTGCGCAGGACAGACAACGATATTGGGCCGATAGCCACCGGAGACCTTTGGAGTTTGCGGTATAGTTTTAGATTTTTGTTTTGTGATTGATATTGGTTGTTTGTTATAGATTAAGTTCTTAAGTTTGTATTTTTCTAGGTTGGTGGTTTGGTGTTTCTGAGAATTTCTCCGACGCGAGGCACGATTCGCTTCGATGGAGGTGGAAAGCTTAGTCCGCGATTCATTGAATCTTTTACTATTTTAGAGAGGGCCGGTGCAGTTGCTTATAGACTAGACTTGCCACCTGCATTGGAGGGAGTGCACAACGTGTTTCATGTGTCGCAGTTAAGACGGTACGTGGCAGATCCTAGTCACGTATTGGATCACTCCGAGATAGAGGTGGGCCCTACTCTTAGCTATCCAGAGCAGCCAATTGAGATTCCAGATCGGAGAGAGAAGGTGCTTAGGAACCAGACTATTCCCTTGGTACGTATCGCATGGATGCATCACTCTCCGGGGGAGTCTACCTGGGAGAGAGAAATGATGAAATGCGAGAGCGTTATCCATATTTGTTTGTGCCTTGAGGTATGTTCTTTCCTAGTTATATTCTATTCTTTTTTGTTCTGTTCTGTTTGATTGGGGGTAGTTTTCGTCTTTGAATTTCGAGGACAAAATTATTTTAAGGAGGGTAGACTTGTCACTACAATATTTTCTAAGAAAGGGTATTTTGGTCCTTTTATAATTAATTAAATATTATACATATTGTATAATTATTTATTATATTATTTAATTATTGTATATGTTAGTTTATTATTTTGGACTTGTGTTAGTGGACCTAACTAGTTAGATTAGATCCATGGACCAACATTTACAATTAGTTAATTAATTTAATTAAACCCCTTTAGACTAGAACCTTTCCTCCTTAATTATTTTTTTATGAGAGGCCCCAAGGGGTATATTGGTCATTGCATAGTAACTTGAGGGAGGGGTCAAGAGGGCCGACCATATAAAGAGAGGGGGGGGGGGGTTCTCTCTCCTCTTTTTCATTACAAATCTAGATCTAGAATTTTCCTCAACTAAATTTTTTCATTCCCACATCAAATTTCTACCAAATGTTTTTCTAATTACTTTCCAAATCACCATTGGAGGCTAGTAGAGTAAGGATCTAGAAGGAGGAAGCAAGGATCAACAAAGAGGAGCAAAGACCTACAAGTTGGAGGCCAATTTTATCAAATTTGAAGGTTGCATTGGGAATCCATCTCCTAATAGGTATAATTTATTTTTTCTCTTTAATTAGACTCTAAATCTATGTTTTAACCATTAGGAACCACCCCATATGATGAGGCTACCCATAGGAATTGGAATTAGGTTCATAGGAGGCCTATGGAGAAAGTTAGGGTGTATTTTGTGTCAATTTTGGAAAATTTTTGAGATTGACCCATGTTGTGTTTGTCAATTGTTCATTTAGACCAAATTAATATGTGTTTGATTGTTTGTGGCTAGTGTCGTATCCACAATTGGATACGTGTAAGCCGTATCCCAACAATTTAGAGATAAGGGTTAATTTGGGAGTTTTCTTCCTACACGGGGGGTTTATGCATGTCATATTTTGACACGGACATGTATATGTGTAATTGATTCTTCTATTGTTCATAATTAGTATTTTAGACTTGCTCGTGTCCTTCGGGGTAAGTTTGGTGGTGTGGTGGACTCGTATCGCAAGCGTATCATAGATCTAGTGTGATACGGGTGCGGTGCACTCCTCGTGTTTGTTTCATTGTTCTTTAATTCTATGTGACTTGTGTATATATATTATGTATGGGATATATATGTATGTATCTATAGTATATTGTACATATGAGTATAGGTAGCTAAGTGTATAGACGTATCTATATGCATATGTGATTATATCTATATGTAGATATATATCTATATATCTATAGTATGGTTATGTTATATGTATATATGTAAGTTGTATATATATGTATATATGTATGTGATGCTATATCTATGTATGTATATGTGTGTTTATATATATATATATATATATATATATATATATATATATATATATATATATATATATATATATATATATATAGATGATAGGGTATATATATAGGTTGATATATGTATACGTGAGTATATATATATATATATATATATATATATATATATATATATATATATATATATATATATAAATAGTGTAGTGATATCTACACATAGTGTTTATGTATATAGATACATACATAGGTGTTTGTGCTTGTGTGTGTGTGTGTTGTGTATTGAGAGAGGGGGGCTCGGACAGTGAGCAGTACACTACACACGAGCAGCAAGCAGTAAAATCAATACCAACAGCAGGCAACTAAAAATAGTGTGCAAACCGTCATCGACAGCAACAACAAGCTGCTGCGCTATTAGCATGCAGCAAACTGAGCTACAACAGCGCCTTCAGCACAGAAGGAAGGAGATGCGGCCTCGAGCCAAGCACTGCAGCTTATGCAGGCACAACAGAGTTAGCTACCACATCCAGCATACTGCAGGGAGCTACGCAGCTAGGCAGAGCAGCAGCAGCTAGGGAGCTTCAATTTCAGTATGTGCAGCAACTGCAGGAAGCATACTACATTGCTGCATCAGCCAACTGCAGGGAACAAACAGCTCGGGCAACAACCAAAGCTTCGAGCATAGCTATAGGAGTCCCCATCAACAAAGTATCAGCAGGGGGGGCAGCTAGTTAGGTGAGTTGGTTTGAGCTAGTTGGTTAGTTAACTAGTAGTAGTTAGCTAGTTTTTAGAGGTATAGTTATTAGTAGCTTGATATTTATCTAGTTAATTGGTAAGATCTATATATACATACTAGTATCTCTAGTTAGTACTATATATGTAGATATGTGCATGTATATATAGTTAGTGACTAATTAGTAGATTGTATTAGATAAATATCTGTTAGTCATTAGTATTGGGTAGTTAATATATACTAGAAATTTCATTACCTTGAGATACCAAGGTAAAAGTCAAGGTATCAGTCGATACTCAAGGTATTGGGTTTGAGTATCGAGATGGGTGTGTAGGTAGTGAGATACGCTTTGGTTCAAGGCCAAGGTATCCTCTTTGCATTAGTTAGCATAGCTTATATATGTATTGCCTTGTATATATATATATATATATATATATATATATATATAAATTACTATTTTTCATATCTAAGCTTGCGTATCCTGAGATTCGGTATTATAGTAATTTTTTAGTATCTTAGTTTAACTAGTGTGACCTATTTTCATAGTGTATGGACCAAATATCCTAGAGTTAGACTCATACAACCTAAAATAGGTATTTTGACCAAGTTTGACCAGTTTGACTTAGAGTTGACTTGTTTGACTATTTTGACTTAGAAATGGCTTTTTGACCTAGAGGTTGACTAGTTAACTTATTTTTATTCCAAAACCTTGTATTGATGTTATATTCCCTATCTAGGTCTTCGAGTCAACGTATCGGACATCTGCGATACTGTTTATCGGACTTCAGGTGAGTACATTCTCTGATAGTTTCTCATTTATGATATCCTCTATGTTCATTGTATCTAGTATAAATATCCTTGATTTTTTGACACGATAGTTACATGGATTGGTATATCCGAATCTCGTCATGAGATATTATTCCTTGGTATTTACGGTGTATATTGTGCAAGCCTTGTTTCCTTGTTCTTCTTGTACATGTACAAACATTAATTCTTGGGGAGATTAGCTACCTACCCAGTGAATCCCATGTCATGACGTACCATAGTTGGATCTACTATGCCAGTCGGGGGCAGAGAGTATTTTAGTGTAGATATGTGATCATCCTTCCTTGTGCATGTCTTGTTCCTTGTGAGTGTTGGTCATATACCGCATGTATGACTAGCCAGGCCCTTATCCTTGTGCAAGTTCCTTGTGCAAGTTACCAAGCCGATCACATGTTAAAGCTAGTACTCACTCACTTAGTCATTAGTATTCTTGTTCATTGTCATATTGTTCATTCTTGTATTTATTTTCAGTATTTATTTTATTGTATATCTCTTGTATTTATATGTTGCATCTTGTATATTTATATTTATTTACTGTTACATAGTTTATATCATTGATTAGAACTGCTATTAGAGATGTACTATGCTCCTTTCCTAACTGGATATATTTTTTCTAGATGATGCTAAGGAGTGGTACCCCAATCATTACGGTCCTCAGGATGTTGCAGGCTTAGAGCCAGAGACCTTGGCTCAAGAGGGTCTCATCCCGACTGAGACAGACGACCAGGGACTTGTAGCATCTTAGTTTTTCCTTTTGTACTGGATTTTTTTCCAGCATATTGTTTAGTTTCTCTGGCTCATTTGATATTTCTTTTGGTTCATGAGTTGTATTGTGACTATTATATTCTTTTATCATATTCGTGCTATTTTTTTATCTTAGATCTGTGATTGAGTATATTTATAT
Organism: Iris macrosiphon; assembly: GCA_036927795.1. Lineage (NCBI taxonomy): Eukaryota > Viridiplantae > Streptophyta > Magnoliopsida > Asparagales > Iridaceae > Iris > Iris macrosiphon. The sequence continues at coordinate 41,236,975 of JAYESA010000003.1, forward strand.
TATTGGTGGTATATTATATTGATTAGATAGATTATCCAAGCAACGTTCTACCGCCGATGCTGCGGCATAGGCTGGACGTTGTTCCCGACTTGCATCCCTACACCGGGTGTGGGTCGTGACAAACATAACCATACCTATTACTATACACAACCACGGAAGATTGTTCATATCACACATTGCACCTATACACCTATTTTAACACAAACAGTCATACTATATGTCACTATTGTGGTTTGAAAGGTCATTTATCCAGTCAGTGCCATGTTAGAAAGAAAGTAGATATGAATCTATTCAAATGGGTTCCCAAAGCTAACCAACATGGATCCAAATTTTGGATACAAAAGTCTTTGCCTAATGCTGTAGGTGTAGTATCTCGTATCAGGATTTAGCGCCGATGAGAGCGTTGGTGATTGCAAAGCTACAAAGGTCATCTTTCAAGTAATTTCACCAATATAAGTATGGATACTAGAGCCACTTTAGTAACATGCTAATTAATTTTTCCTAGAATAGCTAAAGTTGTAGAATCTAGCATATTTTTAATAAATATTTTGCTACTATCTCTTATTGATATATTTTGTTATCCAAATCAATATGCGATATATGATACTAGCATGTTTAGTTTAATTCATGACTAGTTATTTAGCTTAAGTGTTTAGTTCACACTATAGAGTTATTTACTAATTTTCTATTAGTATGACACAATTGTCTATGCATGCTTTATAACTTTTAGTAAACTTTATTCATTGATAATTAGGGATTTTGGATTGTGATATTGTATGAAGATATAAGTTGCTTAAATTTCTTTTAATATAAGTTCTTTAAAGTTAAGATTATTTTGGGTACACGCCGAAAGGGTCATTCTGTCAAAAAAGTATAAATATCTTAAGCGACACGATATTTAAGTTTCTTTGGACCACCGCTAGCTGGGATCCGGCCCCTACAACTAACCTAAGATGATCAACGAAGGACCGTATGGCAACTCTAGAGGGGGGTAAATAGAGTGTAGCGGAATAATCTATCCAATTTAAAATTAAGCAAAGTGAAGGCAGCTACTAACTAACAGTGTATATGCAAGTCATTAATAAAATAAGAGTAAGAGTACGAGAGAGCAAATGCAAACACCGTGATATATACTGGTTTTCCTTTGAGAGGACTAGTTCAGTCCCGAGAACTCAAGCTCAAAGTTTTATCCACTATAATCACCAATAGTAAATCACAAGCTTTGATCCGATGATTTGCCACTTCTTTACACCACGAGTTTTGATCCGAAGGCTCACAACTTCACACAGAAGAAGAGTTTGATGAACCAAACTTTTACAACTCGAACAACTTCTAACCGAGATCGCACTTGGCACTAGAAGGCTGAGAGTTGATCTTGGAGATAAGAAAGTTTAGGCTCTGAGGATTTACTAACTATAAGATAGAAAGATTGAGAATGGTTGAGTGAGTAAGAATGCAAAAATCTAACTATATATAGGTTATTACCAAACCGAGTTCGACCAGAATTCGGTAGGGAATATTTGAATTTTTGAATGTTGGAGGCCACAAAATCAGGGATAACAACTGGATGATTTCATACTAAACAGGTGACCGAGTTCGGTGCAAATTCGGAGCAAATTTGGCCCGAGTTTGGTTTACCTATTTTAGGTAGATCCAAGTTTGTATGTGGACTAGTTTGGTGGATATGTTCAAGATATTTTTGGCATAATTTTTGGGTGGATAGATTTTAGACTATTTGAGTGGACTGAGTTACTTTCTAGTTGCCAGTGCGAGTCGACTTACATAAGTCTTAGACTCAAATAAAATATAAGATTATATATGAAAACCAAAAGCACTGATGACGCTAAACTTCTGAAATATCTGCTTACTTGAAGATGCTTTTTTTCTTGACGGCAATCGTCCAAAGATAACCAGATCGGGAATCTGAATACCTTTCGGGAGCTTCGCCACCGAACACCTACGAGGGGCGCTGCCCCCTCGACCCCCGTCCGCTGACCGGGCAACAGAACCCCCGGGTGCAAGGCTCTAGATAAGTCTTAGGCTGTTGGACAAAATCTTCTGGTATAACACCGTCTTTGGCTCATCGTCATATAACATATGTCCATTGCTGATCTTGCTTATTGCTTTTTGTAAGTACATGTTAGACGAACAAGAAAATATATAAAAGCAAATATTACATATCTGGATAACTGAGTTTAAGTAGAAGATATTATAGTGATTGATCGAATACCATAATGCTAAACTTAATTAGCCATATTCAAAAACTCAACAAAAATATTGGGCCAACAATCAATACTTTAAAGAATAATGCTTTGTTAAGGTCTATTTGTAACTGTTTCCAAAATATAGCAGCGAATCTGAGCCATACTTTTTGACTTAAAGTTGGCAACTTTTAGTATGGACTATGACATATGACATTTAGTAAGCACTTGAGACAAATGTACATTGACTCGGAGCTTCAAAAAGATTTGTGCACGTGCTTGCTCAATTTTATATTTTATTTTGTATTTTATCTTTTTTATAGGATAAATATACATTGAGTCGCATTGGTACTAGGAAGCTCAAATCCTTATCCTAAACTAGAACCTAGTCCACTCAAAATAGCCTAAAATTTGAACCCAATATTCTGGAAACTGAGACATAGAACTCTGCCAGAGTTCCAATGTTCAAATTTTTGAACGTTTGGGGATATAACTTGGCCTGAACTCTGTCCACAAAAAACCCTATAAATAGGCATTGATCCCTCTATTGTTTTCATTTATTCACTCAATCTTCAATTACCTATTTAGCTGAGCTATTCAATCTTCCTATTCCCATAATCAACTTTCAGCCTTCTAGTGCCAAGTGCAATATCTGTTAGAAGTCTGTTTGAGTTGTAAAAGCTTGGATTTCAAGTTTTTTTCTAAGTGTTTGACGTCGGCGTTCCCTTCGGATTAAAGCACATAGTTTTAAGAAGTCGGTGAGTTCTTCGGATCAAAGCTCGTATTCTAAGAAGTTGACAAACCTTCGGATCAAAGATTATAATTGTACCCTATTTCACAAATAGTGGATTAACATCGAGCACGAGTTCTCTGGACTGGATTAGTCCTCCACGAGGGAAACCAGTTTACATCGTGGTGTTTGAGTTTGTGATTCTGACTTTACTTATACTCTGCTCGTACTCTGATTATAGTCTTACTTATTACAGCAGTTTATAAGTTGGTGATTAGACTTGGTTTTTATTTTCTAATTGTTTCGCTAACTATTCACCCCCTCTTGAGTTTCCATATATGACTTCAAAGGATACTAAAAACATAAAATAAATAAACATATGCTATGTATCTTGTTTTTATTTTCATGTATCTTGTTTTTATTTTCAAGTTACAAAATCAATGTGTTTATACATACCTTTGTCTCAAACATTTCTTTTCAACATCAACTTCTTGTCAAACACTTGTCAAACATCCTCAACCATTATGTATCACCTATCTTAATGATTATTATTTTTAGCTTAACATTTGATTTACTTGTTAGCCAGAAAAGGTTTATCTTTAGTTACTTCTATTGACTATTTATTTCGTAAATATGGCTACATTTAGTGACTATATTAATTTATTATTATTATTTTTTTGCTTTCTTGATAAAAAAATGTTCGTTGTACATTTTTTTTGAAGCAACTAATATAGGAATTATCAATTTATAATTCACTAGGCGTCAATATAGTTTATATACCTTACCGGAGAATAGAGTGGGATAAGAGACATTTGAAAATATTTACACGTTAATTCACTATATTTTTAGGAGTTATAAACTTAATCAATGAGTCAAAAAACCCTCTAGGTAAGCTAAAACTGGAAATACACGATCCTAAGTTAATGTAGGACTCAATATTAGGCAGTTTGGTAGGGTTAATCGATGTCACACCCCAGTCCCAAAATACGCAGGACATGGAAAACGTAAATGTGCCAGCTACGTATTCAACCAGACTCTTGTCCGACTCGAATACGTATAAGATGTACTATATAAGTGTTATAATAAAATATAGCTATGTCTCAATCCACAAGGACACAAAATATCAAGAATGAGCTACATATACTAAAGTCCACCGTCCAGTAACACTCAAGCTCGAATATACTCGAGAGAGAAATATAGTTTATAAAATTAGGCTATATCAACAAAATAATAAACAATATGAATAAATAAACATAACTCCGGTAGAAATGATATAACTACCTGGTACCAATGCCCGTTTGATAAGGTGATACACACTAGCAACTCCAGAAAAACTCCACGTCCATCTATGCTGCAAAACTAGCAAGAAAATAAGTCCTCAGAGGGACGTAACAAGGTACAAGAACCAACGTGGCAGAAGTAAAACAATAATATGATATATGTTACTCAGGGGTAAGCTACTGTAACCATCTAAGTGATATGCATATGAGAGCATCACTCGTACTCAGGCTGGACACTAAGGGCTCCGTGTAGGGGAACCCAAAGCAGTCAAGTATAACACTAAAGTCTCCGTATCATGGAACCTAAAACAGGCTAGTAAAAGTATATCACTAAAGGCTCCGTATCATGGAACCTAAAGAAGGCTAGTAAAAGTATATCACTAAAGGCTCCTAATCAGGGAACCTAAAGTAGACTAGTAGGAATACACCAAAGCTCTATTATATAGACTAAGGAAATCACGTACATATAGATATCAGCTTATAGCACGGTGTAAACTCTCTCCTCCCTTGTAATCTCACATATCATGTCATAACATGCAAGATCATGACCTCTATCTATCACGACGAGTCACAGTATATAAATATATGTGTCTCATATCACGAGTCCTAGACCCTATACAGAATCCAATAACAAAGAACCTATCAAGAAGGATTATGTCACATGAAGGCCGAGTCAAGTGTCCTACGGTCTGACATGCAAAGAATACATGCACGTATCATGGGTTCGAGGAATCGACTCTCTAACTAACGAAACTCGACTCCGCTGACAGACGTCGGCACCTGAATCTGGTTCGGACGCTAAGTATCTTGTGTCATCCCTAGGGCATCAAAAATATCAAGTAACAGTAATAAATATATAAAATAAATAACACAAGAAACTGTGTGACATCATGGCAAGGTACACTTGCCAGGATCCTAAATATTGGTAGTGAGCTCGATATGCCAATTACTCTTGCAGAGGTAGAATTTTCACGAATGCCCCCGAATATTGAAAATAATATCACCATCATTTCCAAAATGAGTGAAATGGCTAGAATTGACTATCCATATGTCCAGTTTGGTCACAGGGGCATGACTGACATTTTTGGGTCAATGTGGTATCCCAAATATGGCTCACTTTGTACCATAAAACATGTCGAAGATAAAGTTCTCTAAATTTAGCAAACTTCGTGTCTACGAGTCCAGAACGATGACATGACCTCAACGAAATATCCAAAATTGGGTTCCGGTGAGCCGATCACGAAATCATCCGTCAAGTAGGACAGTAGGGCCCGTAAAACGGTATTCTGGTCCCTTCTCAGAATTGAACCAAACTAGGGTCGCATGACCAACATAATACTAGGAGTCCTACGGCACAAGTTTCATTGCGAAATGACACGCGCACACAAAGTAATTGCACAAATTCAAAAATGGTCGATACAGAGTTTTTAGATGTGTACAGGTTGATTCTGGCGTGCACACACGTCCGAATCAAGTTCTGCGAAAGTTCACACGTCTATGTTTACTGTATGTACCTTTCGGTACAATCCGCAAGCGATGAAGTTGCCTCATTCGGTGGGTTGGGCTCCGTATCGGAGAAATTTGAAGTTATAAAAACAGATTTTTCTTGCTTTTGGAACTCGATTTTACAGAGATTAAAGGCAAATAATTTTATTTTAACTTTGATATGTTGTCTAAAATACTGTTGAAGTAGATTTTAAAATAGTTTATATTCTGAAAGTAAACAAAGCACGAACATGTGTATTCAGATTAATTTCTGGACTGTTTTAAAATAGGTTTTTTAAAATAGGTTTTTCATCAAATTTTGTCGATTTTTCTCTCAATCTACATAGTATAAAAATATTCTACTTGAAGGGAATTAATGTGGGTTATGTTATGATCGCAACGGAACACACCGATCAGAAAATGGTTGAGCGAGGTAGGAGAAAACTTATCACGAAGTAGGGGGGTCACGGGGCTGTATGTGCTGCACGGGAGGGTGGCGCGGGCGACCATGGGCGACGGTCCGACGATTGCTGCGACGGTCAGGGCCGTGCCACAATCGGGAAGAGGGGAGGGGTGGATGATGGGAAGGGTCATTAGGGTTAGGGTTTTGATTGGTTTTATATAGGGAGAGAGAGGGTGAGCAGGGTTCTGGGGGGGCCGATCAGGCCTGAGCATAGGTCGGGGCGGGGTGGGGGGAGGTGGGGTTTACAGTTCAGGGCTTTGGGTTTTGGATTTTCTTTTCTTTTTTTCCTTTTTCTTTTCTTTTATGTTATATAAGTATATATATTTCTAATGGTAAACCCCTAAAATAGATTTGTATTCAAATAAAATAGAAAAAAATTCATAACACCTTATAAAACAATTTTACACCCAAAATATATTTTCGTAAAATATTTGTAATTATTAAATTTAAATATTTATTTGTATACGTTAATAAATTCAAGAATTTTATATTTATTCTAATTAGCTAAAAAATTAACCAAGATATCTAACTTTAGGCTGGGAGGTGGAGTTGAAGGTTAAGGTTGGGAGCTCGACTTTCGACAAGTACATCTTGCCGAACTTTTGAACAAAAGTGTTTTATTGCTGTTTTTATTTTCCTTGATATTTTATACTTGAAATTTTATGGAAATTTTTTGTTAAATATATTTCTCTAGTTATTTTCAACCATGTCCATGTTTCAAAAATTAGTTTGAGCTTGATTTTGACTTTTTCTGTAGAAACCGTAGTATTTACTTGATAAAAAACTCAGTGTCGAAAATGATAACTAGAGTGATTGCCATGAGACCTAGTTTATATGCTACTTGAGACCCGTGCCTAGTTTCTACCCTAGTGGATTTGATTTTTGTGGAATCCAAACAAGTTTTGGTTTTCTCGAAAATCCACTTTTGCGTAATTTCTCGGAATCGATTTACCATATCTCAAAATTTGTGAAATCAAATGCTCCCAGGTTGTAGGGAATTTGGTATTATACAATTTTTACCTTTAAAAATTTAGATTCTGAGTTAAAACAAAGTTATACAGCCATAACAAGTCTCAAAATTATTCTAAGTCTGGGTTGTAGTGGCCAATCAGAAGATCCGACGGTGATCCGCGACAGTCCGACAGATGATCCAATTTTTGGCCTACAAACCTGTTGTGACCAATCGGATAATCTGACAGTGATCTGTGGCAATCCGATGGATGATATAAATTTTTGCCTACTGACTTGCTGTGACCGAATAGATGATCTGACGGTGATCTGTGAAGATCCGACGGATGATCCAAATTATCCTTATTTTTGCCTATTTTGTCTATTCTTGATATTTTATTTGACTGTGATACTTCCTTAGCACGACCACTTGTATAGTTAGGGGACACCTACCTTTTATACATCCGCCTAGATCTGATGTCATGTATAGTTAGGGGATACCTACCCTATATATCCGTCCAGTATATGTTACATAGATAGTTTGGGGACTCCCATCCATTATACACATGTCCCGTACATGCCTGATAGTGACCCATCATAGTGCACTCCTGATTACTGTCTCGTACATACCTGATAGTGACTTATCATGGTACAGTCCGGACTATTATCCCATACATGCCTGATAGTTACTCGTCGTAGTGTATTCCTGACTATTGTCTCGTACATGCCTGACTACACATCGTAGTGCACTCTCGCTCATTGTCTCATACTTGCCTGACAGTGACTCATAGTAGTGCACTCTTGATACCTGACCTGTATATTACTTGTTGTGGCTTGTTTTAGCGCATGTTCGTCATGCCTATAACCATATGATTATTTTCTAGTCCAGTCTTCTCCTTGCCAAATCATTGTCTAGTCGAGCATCATGTCTAGGATGGATTCTGCGGAATGCCACACCCAAAATTGTGAAATAAACTGCTAAGGATTAATAACTAGCTTTAATGATTAGAGCATCTAGAGAAAAGATTCTCTAGGTTGCATGCAGTCCCGTTATCTTGATGTCAGCTAGAATGGATTTGTAGAACACCGTCGAGTGGGGCATATTTCTTACATATCATTGAGTGGGGTACTAGTACTAGCTTTTATATTTACTCGATATTTGTGGTCTGGATAACTAGGAAAGACTGTAGGACAAGCAACCATAGAAAATTCTTAGTATTGCATTTGTTAGTAACCACGAATTTTGATAATCCTATTTAGCTAATGTAGCAAGCTGTACTATTGATTGGCCGTGGTTGTTGGATGGAGTTCGTTCTTGCTTTTGTTAGTTCTTGTACTTTCTCTTGTCTTGATTACTTACTTGTTTCCTGTTTAAGCCACTCTACATGATTCCTATATTTGCTACTTATTCCCGTTTACTTACATATTCCTGTTCCCTGACATGACCTGGTACATGCTTATATGATCCCTGTACAAGCTACTAGTTTTATGTTTACTTACTTGTCCTGTTAACTTGACATGATCCAGTACTTGCTTACATGATTCCCGTACATGCCGTATGTCTTATTTTCTTTACATGTTTCCCATTTTTTTTTGTTTCTCGGTACACTTTATATTATCCCATATGGTTACATGTTGCTTAGGATATTTTAGTTTTGTGTTGCATGATAGTTTTAGATAATAGTTTGGCCTTCTTTGTGGTACTTGCTATTTGGGGTCTGACCCCACTGATTTTGCTTGGCCAGATCCGATAGTAGAGCCAGAGGATCTTCCGTATATTTGTCACGCCCCAGTCCCAAAATACGTAGGACTAGGAATACGTATGCATGCCAGCCTATGGATATGGAGACTCCAATATATGGAAACCATAACACATACGTACGCTGTAATATGAACAATAATTCACAAGTGGTATATAATTATCACAAGTCACAGGGCATAACTAGATCTCATCCACAGAATCAAATAGAAATGAATAACCAATCAACTATATAACTGAATCAAGTATAAGATGCTTGATAAGAATAAGTAGTTGGGTGGAGACAAATTCACTACCAAACTAGAATATAAGAGAAAAAAATAAGTACATCTAATGAACAATGAGGCTCGAAGAGAAGACCTCCTAGAAAGAGAATGGAATAGCAAGTCCTGATCCGTGCTCCTACGAATAGTCATAATCGTCTACTCCTGGAAAGAGACCAGGTCCTCAGAAAAATGTAACAAGATACATAGAAGCATGCCAATAAAATACTGAAAATAAATATCTAAAGGGTCGTTTAATCTTCTATGTGAATGCACTTTAAGAACAACTTTCTAACACGTGGGCTATCTGGCTAAAATGGGATTGGCATGATTCTCTCGGAGAATCAGGGACCTAAAATGTACGACGTCTTTTGAAGGTCAGAGGACGCCTGTAGATAATATAGGGGTCATCATACCACGCATCTTCGGCGGAGTGTGCGGGTTACACAAGAAAAGTGCAAAAGTGCCCAAACATATTACTTGTTGTTCTCCCTACCCCATGCTTTATTCATGCCATATCCATGACACGATGATATCTTTAATAACTGTCAAGGATTCTAATTATGCAAATTCTATCAATAATTATCCCTATCCGTCGCAAGTCCCATACGTACCGGTGGCTAGTTGAATACGCAAGTTCGTGTCCTACATGGGACTTACACTCGTGTAACAACGGTGTCACGGCCGATGAAACATAAGAATGCCTCATGATAATGGGGTGGTGTCGTAAAACTAGGTTAACATACATAATATATAATAAAGATAAAATACGATGCCAGTGTCGTTGCACCCAAGTTATTCTTGGACGCGCAGTTTATATAGCAGTTAAAATATATGAACTAAATAAGAGAAATAAAATGCATGCACTATATGAAATATAAATTACAGTACAATGACAAGGTATACTTGCCTGGCAAGAAAGCTTCGTAGTGTAAGCATCCAGGTGTCAAGTTTAGAGGATCAGAAACTATGGCATCCGAATGAACGTCTCCGGATGCTGAAATAAACATCACCAATGTTTTCAGAATCAGCGAGATAGCTAAAAAATACTACCCTTTCGTCCAATTTGGATACATGGGCAAAACAATAATTTTGGGTCAATGTTGACCCGCACACACGCCCGAATCAAATTTTGCGAAAGCCCACACGTCAGGATATACCATACGCGCCTTTCGGTGCAATTGGTACACGACGAGACGGTCCCATTTGGCAGAACGCACTCCGTATCATAAAATTTTAATGTTGAAAGATCATATTTTTGGTCGTTTTGGAGGCCTCATAATTTTACAAATAAAATAAATTAATAAAAACTAAAAGAACAGTTAAATTCTCGGTTATATTAAGAAGAAAATCCTTTAATTAGATTTTGAAAATATTAAACGGGTTGGTAGCAAATTGGGCATGAACATGGGGGTTTGGGTTGAAATTCTGGACTATTTTTGGTCATTTTTTTGGCCAACTTTCGGTTAATTTTTTGACCAATCCACGGCACAAAAATTTGTCCCGCTTGAAAGAAATCCTTGAGGGTTAGGTTGTGAACGTACCAGAGAAGACGGTTCGAAAAACCATCGAGAAGCGGAGGTGAACGCGTCGTGGGAACATGGGGTCGCGGGGCTCGCATCTGTCCGCGTCTGCAGGTGTTCCCCGCGCGCGCGCGGTTGCCGGCTCCGATCGGCGCGTAGGCGCCGGCGCGGTGTCGGAGGCGGCGGGCTTCGGTCGGCCGGAGGGCTGGGATAGGGTATATGAGAGATTAGGTTTAGGTTGTAATATATATATATATATATATATATATATATATATATATATATATGGGAGAGGGGGAGGTGCTGCAGGTGTCGGGTTGGGTTTGCTTGGGGAGGGGGTTAGTTAGGATTAGTTTTTGGTTTAAGTTTTAGATTTTTCTTTTCTTTTCTTTTTCTTTTTCTTTTTCTTTTTATTTCTATTATTATTATTATTATTATTATTATTATTATTTCTATTATTATTATTATTATTATTATTACTATTACTATTATTATTATTATTATTATTATTATTACTATTACTTTTATTATTATTATTATTATTAGTATTATTATTACTACTATTGTTATTATTATTATTACTTATTTCTTATTATTATTGTTATTAACTATATATTTATTTATATATAATTACATATATAGATAAGGTTAAAAAAATTCAAAAATAATATTTGTACACCAAATAAATTCTAAAATCTATCACCCTTTATCAAGACTCCAAAACAATAATAAAAATTATTTTGTGGAATAATTCTAAATGACTATTTTTATAGTTAAATTAATCAATAAAATTTATTTTCTAATTAACTATGAAAATACTCTAAAGAAACTTAATAATTTAATAAAAAATATTTTAAATAAAATTTAAAATTTTTAGGGGGTTTACATTCTACCAAACTTACAATAATTTCGTCCTTAAAATTAACAATAACCCATATTCGTAACAAATTACTATAGCTATTAATACTTCAATGCTAGTTTACAGCGCTTCCTAAAAGGTTATAGTCAACCATTCTAACACTTTTCTCCCTTACTGTCTATATACTATTCTTTTATCCTCTAACTCATCTACACTACCCAACTTACAAGAATTCTACTAGTAGTCAAAGTCTTTTGAGGCTATTGTCTAGGTTGTAAGACGAATTTATTCATTGGGTTAAGAATTTTGGGATACTTGTCTGGAATCTCATAACCATAATTTTTTTCTGTAACCGTCAAGTATTGTAGTCTAATACTGTCACGCCACCTGGCCAGTATATCTGGAAATAATTTGACTATTCTACTATAATGGTCTAGCTGCAGTTGTTGCTACATCGCCAATGATTTGTCATAGTCATCAGTTCATAACAAGTGCCCTCAACTCTTTCCTAAGCTTAGTCTAAGTTTTAGGGCAACAATGAAGATCTTGACTAACTTTATAAAACTATTAGAAGTATATACTATTTCAACAACCCAACTAATTTATGTTAGACTAAAGGATGCTACTTAAGGTTTAAAAATAATAAGAGAATACATATATTGTTATAATGCATATACATAAGGGTTATCATTATGAACTCATCTTTTTACATATTAATTATTACTAACCCATTTATGTTTTAACTAACAAAATAAAGGGTGAGGTTGAAGTAACTCAAACAATTCATGATGGCATGAAAAGATGCAACTACTATATGAATAATTAAGCATGGGATAAGGAATGGATATGGAAGAGGAGATGAGCCACCCAAGGGGATGAGATGGTGATAGGAAAGAGAATACTACTACTGCTACTGATGTTGTCCATTAGCATCGTGGATATGCCATCTAGTTAAAATATCAACATATCCTCAAAAATTTTAACACCAAATATATCACATGTGATATGTCCTTAATTACAAAAGATAGTCACCAAGTAATGTGATTGGCCTATGGGGTATATCTAGTACTCTCAGTGTATCAAACTTATACTAAGCACGAGCGTTCGTCTTTCCGAAATAGGGGAAGACGAAAAAAAATAATAAAAAATTTCAAGGAGGAGATGATAGAATACAAGTACGGGATTCAAGGCGATTAAAGAATTCAAAAAGAGAGTTGTAAGGGCAGTTGCGGATGAGATCCTATTTTGGTAAATTCCTATTCACATGCTTATATCAGTACAATTATGTAACCGATAAGATATACTCAGACATGTCTAAGGGACAAGTATATTCGTCTAACATGCTGAGTCATCTACGTGAAGTAGTCATGCGAAGAATGAACCAAATGCATTACGGTTGATCAGACCATAATACATTGATTCTGATTTAGATAATGTATTAGTGGGCGTCCCCAATAATACATATATCATGAACAAGCTCGATAAAAGAATAATCTTGCAAAACTAGGCTATAATAGCAGCATAAGTCAAGGTAGGTCAGAAAATATAAGTACGCTGGATTATGATGAAGGAAGGTACAAAATAATTTAAGTTCACAAAGAAGACCGATGTTATGTCTCTACAGTTGCCATACTAACTTCTTGTCTAACTCTATAGTCGACCAAATGGGGGTATGGGCCTCTAAGTTCTACAGTCTTGGTAAACACTATCTTCTTATGCAAGCCTATAGTTAGTGTCATTCAATTACACTTCCTTAATGGGTCAAAAGGACTATGTGATACTAGGTTATGAGACATACTACCAAACTTACAAGAATTTAACTAATAGTGTTATTGAATAATATGGTGTATATATAGTACAAGTCACCTTCCTAACCCCTATCAAGCACGAAAGAAAATATAAGATTGACGTTGTGAAAGGATCAAGCAAGATGCAATGCAAGTAATCAAATAAGAATACATAACAAAATTAAGGGAGGTGATTAAATTAGTGGATGAGATCCTATACTCTAATCCTATGCGCAGGCATGCTCGGTACAGTAACGTAACCGAGATAATATGCTCTTGACTTGCATGGGCCATCACAAAAATATGTCATGCTCCAGTCCCAAAATATGTAGGACTAGGAATACGTAAGCATGCCAGCCGTATATATATGATAACTCCAATATATGGAAATCATAACACATACATACGCTGTATTATGAATAACAATTCATAAGTGGTATAGATTTGTGTCATAAGTCACATGGCATAACTAGATCTTATCCACAAAATCAAATAACCAATAAACTATATAACTGAATCAAGTATAAGATGCTCGATAAGAACAAGTAGTTGGGTGGAGACAAATCCACTACCAAACTAGAATATAAGAGAAATAAAATAAGTACATCTAATGAACGATGAGGCTCGAAGAGAAGACCTCCTCAAAAGAGAGATAAGTAGCAAGTCCTGATCCGTGCTCCTGCAAGTAATCATGATTGTCTATACCTGAAAAGGAACCAGGTTCTCAGAGGAATGTAACAAGATACATAAGAAGCATGCCAATTGAATACAGTAAAACATGCATAATAGACAAAAAATATATAAGTACGCTGTACTAGATAATCTATATAAAAATGCATAGTGAGGGCAGCTTTTTGACGTATGGGCATGTGTAGGCTACTCTATCTGTCTCACAACTCACATACACATCCATGTACATCAGAAGCTGTCATACCTTGAGGGTAGCGGCCATCGCGACACCATAAATCGATATACCTCGAGGGTAGCGACCATCGCGATATAGCCAGTACTCCGCCGAATTCAACCGACTCTCCAAATTCGCTAAGGCCTATTTACCTGATGCAGCGAGTTTAGCTAGAAGGTTTGAAGGCGATCTGTGCCCTGCCATTCATGGGCACGTAGTCAATAATCAGTATGGAACGATGCGTGAAGTCATGAATCACGCCCTATCTCTGGAACCGCAGTATCCTCACGTTTCCATCGGCGCTGTACATACCTATAATCACAAACGCCAAGGCAACGATAGAGGAAACACCGCTGCAAAGTGCCCTAACCACGACGGTCCACGAAGAGGAAACCCAGGGCAACCATGTTCTTATTGTAAGAAACCAGGGCACACAGTTGAAACGTGTCGCAAGAAACTCGGGCAATGTCTCATTTGCGGTGACTCCACCCACCGAATTCGTGATTGCCCAAACTATTCTGTTCATCACCCTTAACGGTAAGCATTGTTCTTAAGTTTCGGGACAAAACTTCCAATTGGTTGGGTAGGATGTAGCGTCCCGTTCTCCCGGTGCGGAGAGCGCGGCTAAGAAACACAAACGGTATCGTTCGATCGGGATAGATTGAATTAAGAACTCGTCCTCGTTATGGATTTGTTTCTTCAGAATCGATTCCCATATTCAGTGGACTGCGCCCCAAGGATCGGCTTAGCGGCAGAGTCAGGAGGGACCTCTCCGCTGCTATCTTTTATTGCCTCGGTTTCCGATGTCGCTTGTTGCTTTCGTGCTTTGAGTTGGTTTTGGGAATTGCTTGTTTTTCTTGAACGGTTTTGATGGTTTTCATTGTTTTCGTTCATTGAACTGCACTTCTATTCCGAGATTGGAAAGAGAGGAAGAAGTATTAATCGAGCTGTTCGTGTGCAGGTGAACGAGCAGTAGGCGGCTTGCGAGCGGAGTCGTGAAGCGCCTCTTTCCTTCTTCTTTCCAAAATCTAAGTGAGTGGCTACCAACCCGATTAGCTAGCCCTGCTTCCAAGCTTTACTCCTTCGCCCCGATCAAACGATACAAAGTTAATAATAAAAGAAACCAAGATAAAAGAGAATAGACTTGGGTATTTATGCTTGTTACTTAACTGGGAAACAGTTACTCTATTTGCATGCTTGTTCATTTTAAATGTTCTATACATGCTTCAAGTTTATTTAGAATGCATCTTCTTCCATAAATTGTGCTAAGTATGGAATACACTTGTTATGAAATAAACTGTCAGGAAGACTATGCAAAATGAATCATACAATGTTGCTTATCTTGTTCACATGCCTCAACGCATCAACGTTAACGTATCACGAACGATTGATCACGGACAACTTGTGCACAAGGTAACGGGTTCCTGCGGATGGTCGCTGGGGCACTGGCACCGATCCGGTCCGGGCGGAACTTCACGATAGTCTCACGCATCTGGACAAGGATAGTCTGCAGCCACCAACGCATCTTTGCTGCATTCCATCCTCGTTCAAAACTAAACGGTCCATTATGGCTTCTAGCCAGTGATCCCAACATGTATATTTAAACCTGTTGCATACTAACTTGTGTCTTCGTGGCAGGGAAGGCATGGTAAGTATTGTGCAGGTAATTCAGACGGTCAGGTAAAAATCTACCTAACGGTGGCAGGTTCATTTCAGTAAATTCTATATGCTGCTTACTTGTAAATGAACTAAGGCAAGATAGAAACCCACAAAATATGCATGCTTCACTAAACAACGTGTTGATTGGTATAGTTCGGCTAGCTCGCCTTCACCAGCATGTTTCGATATGCTGACCCTCGTTGAAACAGGTTCTCCGTACCAAGGCAAACCGAGCGAGGAGCCGAAGTTGTCTTCCCGATCCAGTCCAGCTGTTGGCGCATCTTCACCGCGCCCTCGAAGCATTTTGAAGCTAGAAGCTGCAACTCTTCATACACAAATGCAGCTCCGTGGCAAAGCTATCCTCCAGCCTGGAGGTCTGTATCTTTTGAAGTTTAGTAAAGGGATATAATATACAGGACTGCTATCTCATTTTGAGTCATCTCTTTTGTAAGCCGTTCGACATATTAGCTAACTCGTTCAAGAGTTTGTAATAGATGTTCATTATCAATAAAGAAAACTTTTCCATGTTTTAAATCTGTGTTTCAATTTATCTGCGTACTCTGAATATGTGCTTGCTATGCAAATCATTAAAGCCTTGTGCGGGCGCAACTCCAGGCCCGCACGGCGGTCACGATTCGGGGGATGCCTCAAGTGATTCTACGGAATTGGGTCATGACATAGTGGTATCTAATTACTACGGTTTACCAGAGTGGGTAGCCATACGCTTACTCATTGTCCTCCCCTCCCATGATACTATGTGTCAAGTGTGTGTCAACATATATAATATATAATTATGACTGAAAGAAAACACATATATAATAAATATATAAAAATATGATAAGCATGCAAAGTACTGTAAATAATTTGGCACGGTATACTTGCCTGGCAAGAAAGCTACGAAGTATAAGCGTCTAGACGTCAAGCACAAGGAATCAGAAACTATGACATCAGAATGAACGTCTTCAGATGCTGAAATAAACATCACCAACGTTCCTAGAATCAGCGAGATAGCTAGAAAATACTACCCTTTTGTCCAATTTGGACATAGGGACAAAACGATAATTTTGGGTCAAAGCGGATTCCATATGTGGCTCACTTTGTACCAAAATACGTGTCAGAGGTAAAGGTCTATAAATAGGACAAATTATAGGTCAAACAAATTCTAAATGTCGATATGAACTCAACGGTATGTCCAATTTTGAATTTTGGTGAGCTGATCACAAATTCGCCCTTCAAGTCAAACCGTGGGGCTCACGAATCGGCGGCTTGGTCAACTGTCTCAGAATTGCGTAAAACTTTGGTCACAGGACCAGCGTGATACCAAGAATCCAATGGCGCAAGTTTTTTCGTATTCCGACAAGTGTACATAAAGTGGGATGGTGTTTTGCAAAAGTTGTGATATAGAGACTTTTTACGAATACGGGTTGATTTCGACGCGCACACACGTCCGAATCAACTTCCGTGAAAGCTCATACATCAGGATATACCATACGCGCTTGCAATTAGTATACGTTGAGACAGTCCCTTTTAGCGAGGCGCACTCCGTATCACAAAATTTTAATCATTTTGGTGGTCGAATAATTTAACAAATAAAATAAATTAATAAAAACTAAAAGAACAGTTAAATTCTTGGTTATATTGAGAAGAAAACCCTTCAATTAGATTTTGAAAATATTAAACGGGTTGGTAGCAAATTGGGTATGAACATGGAAGTTTGGATTAAAATTCTGGACTATTTTTGGTCAGTTTTCCGGCGAACATTCGGTCAATTTTTTGACCAATCCAGGGCATGAAAACTCGTCCCGCTTGAAGGAAATCCTAGAGGGTTAGGTTGTGAACGTACCAGAGAAGACGGTTCAAAAAACCATCGAGAAGTGGAGGAGAACGCCTCATGGGAACATGGGGTCGTGGAGCTCGCATCTGTCCGCGGCTGCAGGTGTTCCCCGTGTGCGCGGCTGCCGGCGGGGGACGACGCGGGGATGGCGGCACCGACGCGGCGTCGAAGGCTGCAGGCTACGGTCGACCGGAGGGCTGGAGTAGGGTATATGAGAGTTTAGGGTTAGGTTGTAATATATATATATATATATATATATATATATATATATATATATATATATATATATATATATATAGAAAGGAGAGGGGGAGGCGTTGTGGGTGTCAGGTTGGGTTTGCTGGGGGAGGGGGTTAGTTAGGATTAGTTTTAGGTTTAAGTTATATATTTTTCTTTTCTTTTCTTTTCTTTTCTTTTATTTTTCTTTTTATTTCTATTATTTTTATTATTAGTATTATTATTATTATTATTATTACTATTACTGTTACTATTACTATTACTATTTCTATTTCTATTATTATTATTATTATTATTATTATTATTATTATTATTATTATTATTATTACTACTACTATTACTATTATTATTATTATTACTATTATTATTATTATTATTATTATTACTTATTGCTTATTATTATTATTATTATTATTAACTATATATTTATTTATATATAATTACATATATAGATGAGGTTAAAAAAATTCAAAAATAATATTTGTACACCAAATAAATTCAAAAATCTATCACCCTTTAACACGACTCCAAAAAAATAATAAAAAATATTTTATGGAATAATTCTAAATGAATATTTATATAGTTAAATTAATGAATAAAATTTATTTTCTATTTAACTATAAAAATACTCTAAAGAAACTCAATAATTTAATAAGAAATACTTTAAATAAAATTTAAAATTTTTAGGGGGTTTACACCGTGTGTGAAACTTATATCAAGCACGAGCGTTCGTCTTTCCATAATAGGGGAAGACGAAAAACAATAATAAAGAATTCTAGAAGGAGGTGATAGAATACAAGTATGGGGTTCAAGGCGATTAAAGAATTCAAAAAGAGAGTTGTCAGGGCAGTTGTGGATGAGATCCTACTTTGGTAAATTATTATTCACATGCTCATATTAGTACAATTATATAACCGATAAGATATGCTCGGACATGTCTAAAGGGCAAGTATATTTGTCTACTAGTCAACTATATATCTCAATCCACGTAAAGTAGTTATGCTAAGAGCGAACCAAGCACACTAAGGTTAGTTAGACCATAATATACTGATTCTGATTTAGATAATGTATTAGTGGGCGTCCCCAATAACACATATCTCATGAACAAGCTCGATAAAAGAATAAGCTTGCAAAACTAGGCTATAATAGCAGCATAAGTCGAGGTAGTCCAGAAAATATAAGTACGCTGGATTATGATGATGGAAGGTACAAAATAATTTAAGTTCACCAAGAAGATAAGACTCGTCCTGTGTTGTTCCTCTATAGTTGTCATACTAACTTCTTATCTAAGTCTCTAGTCGACCAAATAGGGGTATGGGCCTGTAAGTTCTACAGTCTGGATAAACACTATCGTCTTATGCTAGTATATAGTTGATGTTATTCAATTGCACTTCATTCTGGGTCAAAAGGACTATGTGATACTAGTTTGTGAGACATACTACCAAAGTTAAAAGAATTAACTAATACTGTAACTGCCTTAAGGGGATTCTACAAAATAACCTTGTCCTTATAAATAAAGTAGAAACTCTTAAGGGGATTCTACAAAATAACCCAAGTCTATTCCATATATTGATACGTTTCATTCATTGAGTTCGTTTGGAATAATCACCGAACACGTTCCCGTGAGTTCGATCATCCCCGCCGTACGTGAAATCACTACACCGACGCTCCCACAGGATAATTATTCTCGTTGGGACTGATTTCGAGAGTTATCGTTTCAAACTTGATTTCAAGATCGTTCTTCCAAATACCAAGCCAAATCCATTATCATTCATCTCTTTCCATGAACCACAATATTTATTTCAGGCTAACTTCTATTCGAGCGATATTATATTCAAGTTCAATTCGTTTGTTTCAATCCGAAATTGCTTTACACAATCCTCTAAGTTTTCTTAACCAAGGTATCGCTTTCCATTTTTGTGAATCCCAATTCGATATAAGCCTTATATTCTTTCAAGACATTCTGAAATCGTTCGATCCAAATATCGCACGAGACCTATGAATCCGTTTAGACATTTCTAAATGATCCATACACCACTCGGAATTGAGTCATCCAATTAAATCCATATCCAATTTGTATATTCCGACACGAAATACCGTTCGAGGTATTTCCAAAATCCAAGCACGATTCTCTATGTTCGTCTAAGTGATAAATTCGAGAATGTTTTAATTTGTTGGCATTCTAAGTCCGACTTATCTTATTCCTGAACGATATCCCATTCTTATTGCAACTTGATAGCACCAAAGGGTCTTGGCACGCGATACTCTACACAACTTAGCCGAAAGGCTGTGTACAAAGCTAACCGTTCAAATAATATTCAATTCTGCACTAACCAGTTGGACAAACATGTATAGGCATTTCGGGTTTGCACATAAGTTACTATTCTAGCACGAGTCTATTCCTAATGGGTCTGGCACTGGTTGGCACAAAGGCCAATCATAATACAATTCCGTACAAGCAATTATCATTCATATGCACTTTTTAAAAGTATTTAGACTCATTGTTGGAATATTTTATTTGGGACATTGAGAGAGATTGTGCATAAAAACCACAAACGAGCTTTCAAAACTGAGAATATCGAAACGAAGTCCAATGGCGTATAGCCAAGGTCTGATACCAATCTGTCATGCCCTGATCTCCTGTAAGTAAATCTGTCGTCCCCGCTAGGCGAGAATTACCGTGCCAGTGCTCCCGTGGGACGATCGCTTTAACCCATCTGGGCATGATATCGCACGAGCGTGAGCCACGCCCGTGCAAGGCTGTAGTTTATTGGCTGGCGGTAAGAGGTTTAAGCCACAGAGTCGTACAGATTGTCCGAGTGCAGTAGCATTATAAACGCATAGGAGATTCGTAACAAGTTTACTGAGTCAACAATGACAGAAGCATTGAATAACACAAGTTAAAGTAAAACAAACTCTTTATTGATATAAACAAGTGTTACAGGCGGCATATAGTCAAAATTATAAGTCGTACAAGCCTCTCTCTCTGAAACAGTAAAAGCATGCCAAGTGGCTATATTTGTGGAATGATACAGGTGATGTTCCAACATTATGTCTTGTATATGTACTTCAGTTCTGGATGCAATGCTCCAAGGATCCAGAGTGAACTCTACTCCTTAGTACGCATGAAGGAGGCATCCGCACCTAACGAGGTTCTTCCGTACCCTGCAAACAATCCGATGGATTATCAGTACATGAATACACTGGTGGGGAGGGTACTCGCTCGCTCGACAAATCCAAACACGTAATATAAGTTTCGTGCACCAAATATTATATTTTCTTTCTAGTTGTCTTAGGATCAATTTCATGGCAAAGATTAAATAGCCTAACTTGTATGGCAGTACGTCGTGCGATATAAGAGGAAACATGGCAAGAATTACCAACTTACCATTTGTCCTTCCCTGTCCAAGGCAAACTAAGTTAATTCAAGCACAAGCTTGTATAAACATTCAGGGGCAATAGCATATGCAAACACTGTATTGAGAGCGAGATTATGCTTCGGGTGCACGAGTTACATGAAATATCAGGCGTATTGCATAAGATGTTGAAGTGTTCAATAGTACTAGTGTGTTATACTCAAGATCATTCAGGTGTTCAGATATTCTTGATGCGATACAATGACTCACACGTGGGTTGCCACTATACGAGGATGACTTATCTATATGAGTGGTCAATAGAACTTATACCCTTGTGCTCAAGTTGTCCGTGACATACAAGTCTCTACGGTCTTCCAGATTCACGAGATGCATGAGATACACAAGATACATGAGAACACAAGTACATGAGATGTTTGATTCTTGATTCTTGCTCTGAACGAGTATTGCTCCATGAGTTATAATTTCCTTTACTTGCTTGACATGATTCTCGTTCAGTTTATTCCCCTGGTTTGGGGGCTGCCTTGGCGACCTAACGGTCCCGGATACTTTTAGGTTTACACATGCACGAAACTACTATTAGATAGTCTTCCGGGGAACTTAGATGAATGCAATACAAGGCAAGATAGCATTCACTTTATATTGGCATAAAATTTATATAACAAGCATTTGAATCGAGGCACTATTATAAGTTAACATATAGCAGGCAAGCATTGCATTGAATAGAACATAAGCATTCACATTGGCTCAGGCCCGAAGGTAAGCCGATGAGTGAAACCGTAAAGGGACTTCCCGAGCGATATGATCTAGGGTCGTGCAGTATAGAAAGTGAACAGTGCACTATATGTGGTGCCCCGTTCCTCCTATTTGAGGAGCGCGGCTAAGAAACATAAGATGGTATCATTCGATCGGGATAGATTAAAACAAGAACTCGTCCTCGTTATGGATTTGCTTCTTCGGAATCGATTTCCATATTCAGTGGACCGTGCCCCCGGGATCGAGTTAGCGGCAGAGTCAGGAGAGACCTCTCCGCTGTTATCTTTTATTGCCTCGGATTTCGATGTTGCTTGTTGCTTTCGTGTTTTGAGTTGGTTTTCGGATTTGCTTGTTTTCCTTGAACGGTTTCGATGGATTTCATTATTTTCATTCATTGCACTGCACTTTAATTCTGAGTATGGAAAGAGAGGAAGAGGTATTGATCGAGCTGTTCGTGATGCAGTTGAACGAGTAGTAGGTGGCTTACGAGCGGAGTCTTGAAGCGCCTATTTCCTTCTCTCTTCCAACTAACTAAGTGAGTGGCTACCATCCCGATTAGCTATCCCTTCTTTCAAGCTTCACATCTATAAATCTTGCATCCTTGTTGCCCCGATCAAACGATACCAAGTAATAACTAAAAGACTGCAAGATAAAAAGGGAATAGACTTGGATATTATGCTTGTCAATCAAACATGTGAACTGTTATCTATAGTATGCTAGTTCGTTGCAAATGTTCTATAAATCGTGCTAGGTATGGAACACATCTTGTATGTGCATAATTGTTCAGGAAGGCTATGCAAAATGAATCATACAATACTGCTTGTCTTATACTCGTGTTCTTGTACTCATGTTGCCTCAACTACATGAATTGTTAACTTAATAATCATGTTCGATCATGGACAACTTGTGCACAAGGTATTAGTTCTGCAGACGGTCGCTGGGGCACTGGCACCGATCCGATCCGGACGGAACTCGTGTATAGTCATCGTGTACGGGGCATGATAGCTTACAACGCATCGTGTACTCTCGTAGCATGCTATCCTTGTCCTGGACTAGTCCATTATGGCATCAAGCCAGTGATCCTCGTGTATATTTAAACCTGTTGCAAACTAACTTTTGTCTTCGTGGCAGGGAAGGCATGGTAAGTATTGTGCAGGTAGTTCAGACGGACAGGTAAAAGCCACCGAACGGTGGCAAGTTCATTTCAGTAAATTCTATATGCTGGTTACTTGTAAATGAACTAAGTCAAGATAGAAACCCACACCAAAATATGCATGCTTCATTAAAATAACGTGTTGATTGGTATAGTTGGGTTTAGCTCACCTTCACCAGTATGTTTCGACATACTGACCCTCGTTGAAACAGGTTCTCCGTACTAAGGCAAACCGAGCGAGGAGCCGAAGCCGTCTTCCAGATCCAGTCCAGCTGTAGGCGCATCCTGATCGCACCGCTTTTTGAAGTACTTGAAGGAAGGAGCTTGTAACTCTGTACACAATGCAGCTCCGTGGCAAAGCCGTCCTCCAGCCCGGAGGTCTTTATCCTTTTGAAGTTTAGTAAAGGGATGTAATATACAGGACTGCTATCTCATTTTGAGTCAACACTTTTGTAAGCCCGTGCGGCAAATTAGCTAACTCGTTCAAGAGTTTGTAATAGATGTTCATTATCAATAAAGAGAATTTTTCCATATTTTAAATCTGTGTTTCAATTTATCTGCGTACTCTGAATATGTGCTTGTTATGCAAAAATATTTTAGCCTTGTGCGGGCGCAACCCCAGGCCCGCACGGCGGTCATGCTCGGGGGACGCCCTTACGATCGCTCGAAATCGGGGCATGACATAGTGGTATCAGAGCACAGATTCAAGTTCCTTAGACTCTCGCACTCTAAAAGTTCCTTTAACGATCAAATTCCTGTGCGAACTCTTGAACTCGCTAGGCCAAAATGAGATACATTAATGCAATAAGTCCATAATACATTATGATCCTAATGTAATTTACCTTCTTTTGAAGGAATGGCACCAGCGTAATCCTCAGCGCTAGCACCGGACGAAACACAAGGCCAAGAAAGTAGTTCGGGCACTTCGGGAAGTTCAGAGAGCTAGCGAGCCATGCCAAGCATCGATCCCATCCAGCAAATATTGCGGATGTTGGAGTCAAACCAACAAAGGGACGAGGCTCGCTACGAACGGGCCAAAAAGTGGGTGGAGGAGAGTCAGCTCAAGTTTCAAGACAATATAGAAGCTCGATTCTCAGTCCAACAGAAGCAGGTAGATGCCCTGCAACAGATCGTTCAGACTTTGGCTTCCAACTATTCTGTCGCAACAGCAACGACTCTGGTGGAACAGCCCGTGCTTGAAGTAGAGATGTCGCAAATTCCAAGGACGAGGGACGTGACTGCCTTCGACTTTGGCCACTTCAAGAAAGTCTACAACACCCCATTCAATAGGACTGAGGATCCAATCGTGGCTCTAGATTGGTTGGCCGAACTTGAAGACCACTTCGCTCTGCTAGAGGTCCCCGAAAAGAAGCGCGTCGTATGTGTGCAACTACAGCTCCGCCTCAACGCGCACGATTGGTGGGACGTGCATCGACGATCTCTTCAATTTGACCATGGAGAGGAGGTGATCTCGTGGACGAATTTTTGTGCCGCGTTTGAAGAGGAGTATATACCCCCTCCAGTACGACGTCAAATGGAGAACGAGTTCGTGCAACTGAGGCAAGGCAGCATGACAGTTAGCAGTACTCCACCGAATTCAACCGTCTCTCCAAATTTGCTAGCGCCTATTTACCTGATGTAGCGAGTTGAGCCAGAAGGTTTGAAGGTGGTCTACGCCTCACCATCCATGCACATATAGTCGTTCATCAGTATCGGACAATGCGGGAAGTTATGAATCACGCTCTATCACTTGAACCGCAGTATCCTCACGTTTCTACCGGTGTTGTGCATACCTACAATCACAAACGCCTTAGCGACGAGAGAGGAAACACCGCTGTAAAGCGATCGAACAACGTTAGGCGCCAAGGAGGAAATCAGGGACAAACGTGTAACTTCTGTAAAAAGCGTGGGCACACAGCCAACAATTGCCGCTTGAGACTTGGATTATGCCTAGCTTGTGGACGATCAGGCCATGCCATAAATTCCTGTCCGAACCTTCCTGATCGTCGCCCTCAACAAAATAATCCCTAACGGTAGGTTCAATTCCTAAGTTTCGGGATAAAACTTCCAATTAATTGGGTAGGATGTGGCGTCCCATTCCTCCTATTCGAGGAGCGCGGCTAAGAAACACAAGATGGTATCGTTCGATCGGAATATATTGAAACAAGAACTCGTCCTCGTTATGGGTTTGCTTCTTCGGAATCGATTCCCATATTCAGTAGACCGTGCCCCCTGGATCGACTTAGCGGCAGAGTCAGGAGGGACCTCTCCGCTGTTATCTTTTATTGCCTCAGATTTCGATGTCGCTTGTTGCTTTCGTGCTTTTAGTTGGTTTTCAGATTTGCTTGTTTTTCTTGAACGGTTTCGATGGATTTCATTATTTTCATTCATTGCACTGTACTTTAATTTCGAGTATGGAAAGAGAGGAAGAGGTATTGATCGAGCTGTTCGTGATGCAGGTAAACGAGCAGTAGGCGGCTTACGAGCGGAGTCTTGAAGCGCCTATTTCCTTCTCCCTTCCAACCAACTAAGTGAGTGGCTACCATCCCAATTAACTATCCCTTCTTCCAAGCTTCACATCTATAAATCTTGCATCCTTGTTGCCCCGATCAAACGATATCAAGTAATAACTAAAAAACTGCAAGATAAAAAAGGAATAGACTTGGATATTATGCTTGTCAATCAAACATGTGAACTGTTATCTATAGTATGCTAGTTCGTTGCAAATGTTCTATAAATCGTGCTAGGTATGGAACACATCTTGTATGCGCATAATTGTTCAGGAAGGCTATGCAAAATGAATCATGCAATACTGCTTGTCTTGTACTCGTGTTCTTGTACTCGTGTTGCCTCAACTGCATGAATTGTTAACTTAATAATCGTGTTCGATCATGGACAACTTGTGCACAAGGTATTAGTTCTACGGGCGGTCGCTGGGGCACTGGCACCAATCCGATCCGGGCGAAACTCATGTATAGTCATCGTGTATGGGGCAGGATAGCTTGTAGTGCATCGTGTACTCTCGTAGCATGCTATCCTTGTCCTGGACTAGGCTATTATGGCATCAAGCCAGTGATCCTCGTGTATATTTAAACTTATTGCAAACTAACTTTTGTCTTCGTGGCAGGGAAGGCATGGTAAGTATTGTGCAGGTAGTTCAGACGGACAGGTAAAAGCCACCGAACGGTGGCAAGTTCATTTTAGTAAATTCTATATGCTAGTTACTTGTAAATGAACTAAGGCAAGATAGAAACCCATAACAAAATATGCATGCTTCATTAAAACAACGTGTTGATTGATATAGTTGGGTTTAGCTCACCTTCACCAGTATATTTTGACATACTGACCCTCGTTGAAATAGGTTCCCCGCACTAAGGCGAACCGAGTGAGGAGCCGAAGCCGTCTTCCCGATCCAGTCCACCTGTAGGCGCATCCTGATCGTGCCACTTTTTGAAGTACTTGAAGGAAGGAGCTTGCAACTCTATACACAATGCAGCTCCGTGGCAAAGCCGTCCTCCATCCCGGAGGTCTTTATCCTTTTGAAGTTTAGTAAAGGGATGTAATGTACATGATTGCTATCATATTTTGAGTCAACACTTTTGTAAGCCCGTGCGGCAAATTAGCTGACTCGTTCAAGAGTTTATAATAGATGTTCATTATCAATAAAAAGAACTTTTCCATGTTTCAAATCTGTGTTTCAATTTATCTACTTACTCTGAATATGTGCTTGTTATGCAAAAATACTTTAGCCTTGTGCGGGCGCAACCCCAGGCCCGTACGACGGTCACGCTCGGCGGACGCCCTTACAATCGCTCGAAATTGGGGCGTGACACTACAGAGTATATGTATATCATTCTACTCGAGGGATAGTAGGGTCACAGTTGCACAAGGCAAAGGTAGCATTCAAGGGTCTGATTATAAGCAATATTTTATTTTCATATTCTAGCACAAGCAATACAAGTTAGGATTATTCTCTTAGCTAGGTGCGTTGTATTCTTATTAGCATATAGGGGGTGATTCACCTAGCGACTAGCATGTATCGTTCTATAATTTAAGTGTGCTGGCTAAGCAAAGACAAGTTTACCGTAGCCACACACCTTAGCGATGTTTCGTCTCGGTTGAGTGATACTCCGAGCGTGCCTCTGAAAGCCTAAGCCAGAACTCCTGAAGGGACAAGTCTGGATATCTTTTGCCTCAAACGAGTATTCTCGTTGAAGCAAAGTAGGTTGGGGCATTGCACTTTTGTCGTTTGAATCGGCAATTCGCTTGAGCAAAATTGGGTGTTACATTGATCACTACTCATGTCCTTATTCTGGGTGCGAATCATGACACATTTTTAGTGGTGGCCCTTTGCAGGTCCAGAGTTACAATTAGAGCGATATCGTAGTAATGCTCACCTAGAGTACTGCTACGAGCCTATTTTAGGATATAGGATTTAGGCTAAGAGTACACTCAATCACAACTAGGAAACAATTCAAAATATTTGTTTTGCTATCCTTATTTATTGAATATTTGCTTTACTTTGAATAATTTTGTCCTTCTTTGATGATATCGTATAATACTCAATATTGATTCCTTTATTTTAATCTATCTTCAGGATGCCGCCGAAGATGTGTTCCCAGTGCTCAGGCGCAATATCAGTGAGGTCGGTCACTTTGTTATCTCTGAGGGCAGCACCAGCAGATTATGTTCCAGCAGCTACATTCTAGAGGTCTGCTTTACCGATCTAGGTGGGTATTTATGCAGCAACTTTCGGGGGTGCTCCACATTCGGTACAGAGGGCAGTACAGACAATTTTAGGGGATCTTCCATTCCCGCCACTCAAAATCGATCAGACACAGATGTTTGTGCTCTTTCAGCATATGATAGAGGCACAACAGCGCCAGTCAGAGATTATAAGAAAGGGCATTGAGAAGCTCACCATATTGCGCTCGTCGCAGTCGAGAGAGTCACCTTAGTTTAGCTACAGACGGCACTACCTCAGTTCACCCTGCAATAGTCGAGGCCGGGGACTATCATAGATTTCATGATGATGGGGCCGAAGGAATTTAAAGGCGCTGAGGGGATTATTTATGCTAATAATTGGATAGAAGTCATTGAGAGGAACCTACGACTGGCACAAATTCCAGAGAGGTTGCAGATATAGGCCGCAGGAAACATGATATTTGACATTGTATTGACTTGGTTCAGGACGGACCCCAGGATCTCAGTACCAGGACATACTTTGGAAGCTTTTAAGGAGATCTTTAAGAAAAAGTTCTTTCCATATGTGGCTATGACGTCTCTAGAGAGCCAGTTTTAGTATCTCATCTAGGGAGGTATGACGGTAGATGAGTATGCGACAGAGGATTGCAGATTAGGCCACTTTGTGGAGGGGCAGAACCCCAGAGGAAGGGTCAGAAAGTTCAAGAAGGGGCTGAACAAGGAGATCAAATCACCTACGAATGGAGACCCCGCTGCTACTTTTGAGGAGATTCTAACGCAGGCACAACGGGAAGAAAATGATCTAGAGCTTAGCTCTAAGAGACAGAGGGACATAGGAAGATCCAGTACAAACATGGGTCTAACAAAGTGACCTCTCTTTCAGCAGCAGCATCAGAGACACTTTCAGCAGTCGAGGCAACAGTACCCAGAACCAGCTAGAGCGCCAATACAACAGACGCACCAGATCCAGAGGCCAGCTATTCTTTGCCCATTCTGCAAGAAGCCGAGACATTGATGGAATGTGTACAAGATGAGATTAGGCCAGTATTTATTCTATGGATCAAGAGATCATCAGTTAAGGACTTATCCTAGAGCTCCATCTCGTCTAGCTTAAGGCAGAGCTCAGGTACACAGAGCACCCATGAGACCACTAGTGGGACAACAGAGAGGACCTCCCCTACCACCACAACAACAATAGTTCCCTCAACACCAGTAGCAGTAGATAGGTGCCCTGCAATAGGGACAAGCTTTTGCTTTGAACGTTGAGAAGAAGGAGGAGTCAGTCGGTGATGTTATTTCAGGTTCAGTCTATCTTGATTCTTTTTTAGCTCATACTTTATTTAATTTTGGTGCTTCACATAGTTTCGTATCTGTATCTTTTGCTCTAAAACATTACCTTGAGACTGAACCGTTGGCGAAGACTTACAAGATCACGACAGGGGATGGCATTATCCTGGTCATAGATATTTGTAAGGATTAAAGAGTTTCTTTGGGAGGCCGTGAGTTGAGCGTGTGTCTACTCGTAATGCTACTTTCGAGTTACGATATAGTACTAGGGATGGATTGGTTGAGTAGGCACCATGCTAGTATCAATTATTATAGAGGCAGAGTTTTATTTCAGGCACCAAGAGAGCTAGAGTTTGAGTTTGTTAGAGGAGCAGCAGAGCAGAGCGAGAAAAATTTTTGTGGAGCTATAGTGGAATAGCATGAGCTGCCACATCCATTAATTGTAGAGTATATGGACATCTTTCCTGATGAGTTATCGGGGTTGCCAGCAGACAGAGATGTGAAGTTCTCTATAGACTTGGTGCCAGGCACAGAGCCGATATTATAGCATGTCTATAGAGTAAATAATAGTAAACTAGTAGAGTTGAATAAGAAGGTGAATGAGCTGTAGGACAAGGGCTTCATCCGCTCCAGTTCATCACTGTGGAATACTCCCGTATTATTTGTACCAAGAAGGATGGGTCGGTACGCATGTATATCGACTACAGGGCACTTAACAACCTCACTATCAAGAATAAATACCCGTTATTGGGGATTAACCATTTATTTGATCAGTTGAGCGGAGCGAAGGTATTCTCATAGATAGACTTGAGGTCGGGGTACCACCAGGTGAAAGTAAAGAAGGAAGATATTTTGAAGACAGCTTTCAGGACTCGATATCGGTAGTTTGAGTTCTTGGTGATGCCATTTGAATTGACCAATGTCCCAACAGTATTCATGAATCTAATGAATAAGGTATTTTATTAGTACTTTGATCAGTTTGTGGTAGTATTCATTAATGATATATTAATTTATTCGAAGACCCAGGAGGAGCATGAGAAACATCTGAGGATAGTTCTGAAGACCCTCGAGAAGGAGAAGCTTTATGGCAAGCTTTCGAAGTTTTAGTTCTTCCTTAATAAGGTTGAATTCCTCGGGCATGTGATTACAGGAGATGGGATCTCAGTAGACCCGAAGAAGATTTCAGCAGTTGAGTCATGGTCTACCCTGAGTTCGGTAGCGGAGATCAGGAGTTTTCTTGGATTGGCAGGCTATTATCGAAGATTTATTTAAAATTTTTCCAGGATTTTGATACGATGACTAGACTAACAAGGAATAACGTAGAATTCGTCTGGACTGAGGATTGTCATGCTGCTTTTGAGGAACTAAAGAATAGGTTGACCACAGCTCCAGTATTGACATTGCCATCAGGGACATGAGGATTTTCTATATATAGTGATATTTCGGGTAAGAATTTGGGTTGTGTGTTGTAGTAGAACGAAAAGATAATCACCTATGCTTCCAGGCAATTATGACCGCATAAGAAGAATTATCCGACCCATGACTTAGAGTTGGCAGCAGTTATTTTTGATCTTAAATTCTGGAAGCACTACTTATATGGAGAGCGGGTAGAGATCTTTACAGATCACAAGAGCATAAAATATGTGTTTACACAAAAGAGCTCAATATGAGGCAGAGGCTGTGGTTGGAGTTGATGAAGGACTTCGATATTTTCTTACAGTACCATCCAGGGAAAGACAACATAGTCGAGGATGCCTTGAGCAGGTATCCAGTGGCTATGTACTTGTTGGCCGATCATTATAACTTAGGTATTGAAGTGCTATTTCCTGCAGTTACAGAACAAAAGTGGAGACTTCAGGTACAGTAAGAGTTGATAGACAGGATCAGAGCTGCACAGTTCGAGGATGAGTCTCTCAGGGGCATCAAAGCGCAGGTCCGGATGGGATTGGCAGAGGACTTTAATATTGCAGATGATGGATTATTGCGGCATGGTACCAGATTGTGTGTGCCGAGTGGAGTATTGCGCGAGGAGGTCCTTCAAGAGGCGCATAGATCTCAGTACTCTATGAATCCAGGTTCCAATAAGATATATAGAGACATGAGAAAGTATGTTTGGTGGTATGGTATAAAGCGGAAGGTGGCTAGTTTCGTATCTAGATGCTTGATATGCCAGCAAGTAAAGGCAGAAAGACAGAGGCCATGTAGTTTGCTTCAGCCTTTACCCATTCCAGAGTGGAAGTGGGATAATGTGATGGTGTACTTTGTTTCGGGACTTCCGTGTTCTCCAGGAGGTAAAGATACAATTTGGATCATCGTGGACAGGTTGACCAAATCAGCCCACTTTCTGCCATTCAAAGTGGGTACATCTACGGAGAAGCTCGCGGAGGTGTACGTACGTCAGATAGTCAGATTGCATGGAGTTTTTGTGAGCATAGTCTCGGATTTAGATAGTCGCTTCACTTTTCACTTCTGGAGGAGTTTGCAGGCTAGCTTGGGAACTCAGCTCAAGTTCAGTACCGTATATCACCCTCAGAAAGACGGACAGTCAGAGTGGACTATCCAGAATCTCGAGGATATGCTACGCACTCTTGTTTTGGATTTTGGAGGCTCTTGGAAGGATCACCTTCACCTGGTAGAGTTTGCTTATAACAACAACTACCAGGTCAGTATCGAGATGTCACCATTTGAGGCATTGTATGGTCGAAGATGCCGCACTCCATTATCATGGGATGATATTGGTGAGAGAGCCTAACTGGGACCAGAGATGGTCGTAGATGCAGCTGAGAATGTGAAACTTATTAGAGATAGGCTTCGGGTAGTGCAGGACAGACAGTGGCATTGGACCAATAGCCACCGGAGACCATTGGAGTTTGAGGTCTAGATTTTGTATTGTATTGCTTGTGATTGCTTGTTAGTTAGAGTGATAAGGCTGTATTTTGTGCTAGGTTGGTAATCTGGTGTTCTTATGGATTTTTCTGACACGGGGCACGATTTGCTTTGATGAAGTTGGAAAGCTTAGTCCACGGTACATCAGACCCTTCAGTATTCTAGAAAAGGTCGGTGCAGTGGCCTACAGACTAGACTTGTCGCCTGCATTAGAGGGAGTGCACAACATGTTCCATGTATCGTAGCTGAGACAGTATGTAGCAGATCCTAACAATATATTGGATCACTCAGAGATCGAGGTTGGTCCGACTCTCAGCTATCCAAAGCTGGCCGTAGAGATTCTAGATCGCAGGAAGAAGATATTGCGGAGCCATACGATTCCTATAGTGCATGTCGCATAGAGGCATCACTCGCCAGGAGAGAGTACCTGGGAGTGAGAGGCCGAGATACGCGAGTGATATCCTTATCTGTTGAGCCGTGAGATATAATTATTTCTTGCTTGTATTGATTACTTTTGGTAGTTAGTTCTTCCTTAATTTCAAAGGCAAAAATTTTCTAAGGTGGGTATGATTGTAACCCTCACTTTTTCAACTAGGGATAGTTTGGTAATTTGATATGGGTAAATAATTTTTAGGAATACATATTTAATTGGAGTGTTATAAAAATTATTTAATAAATATATTAATAATTTAATTATTAGTGAGTTATAAAATTATTGTGACTTGTATTAATTATTTTATTGGAGGCTAGTCTAATAATTAGACTTGTCATAACAACTAGTGAGCCTAACTTGGATCTAATCCCATTAGACCTTTCTCACTAATTAATTAAGGAGAATTAGCTTAATTATAATTAGTTAGAGACTTCCAAAATTATCCTTCCTAATTATTTCTTAGAATTCACCATATAGGGATAACTTGTACCTTTGCAAGTGACTTAGAAAAAGGAGAATAGGGCCGGCCACTATTAGAGGGGGCTCTCCTCTCTCTCTTCTCTCAATTGTATTCCTTTAGATCTAAAAATTAGTTATTGAATTGCTCATATTTCCCTTCATTGAAATCCTACTCAATTCACCTCCATTTCTTTTTTACATTCATCACTCTTGGAGCTTTGGAGCTTAGAGAAGCAAGGAGCACAAGGAGGAGGAGCTTTGGAGCTAGAGATCATATCTGAATTGTGTCCAATTATATTTTTATTTAAAATCTATCTCCCAATTAGTAAATTTTGATTTTTCTTTTATTGTAGCTTCTTAATTATTCATTTGACCATTAGGAATGATCCCATGGCATAGGGGTACCTATAGGAGCAAGTTCTATGCTAATTGGTTATATATTATGAATTATATATGGTAATTTGTGTGCATGTTGGGAAAATTACGAGATTGACACATCAAGTATTTGTCATAAGATCAATTAGATCTAATTAGACTCCGATCGGGATTGTGGGACTAGGTACATATCCATAAATGGATACGTGTTGGCCGTATCATGGTATTTTATGATAGGTTATGACGCGAGGCCCAATTTTGGATATTTTGCATAATTACTCTTTAATACTCATTGTAGCAAGTTACTCTAGTTATAAAATAGTGTAATTGATATGTATTAGTATTTATTATGGTAAATTTTGAGGTTTGGTGTTCTATTGAGAAAGTGTCATAAGAAAATTATATATTGCATGTTTGGTATTTTATTTAATGTGTTAGGTGTGTTATTATATAGATATATGGGTATAACCACTATAGTGCATTCATGTGGGAATGTTGTTGGTGTGCATCACTATGTCAGTGAGGAGTCTATAGCTGCAATATTGCACTTCAGTGCAATGTGTGTCACTGTGCTCGTGCACACTTAGCAGTGGGGGTACCTGGAAAGGGGAGTGTTTTGATGCAGTTTGTGTACTGCATGTGCTTGTGTAAATCAGAGCATCTGTGCTCGAGGATACAAGATAGTGAGCACAATGATGTATCCTATGTGGTGTAGTGAGTGATTTGAAGTGTAGATTGGTATCGGGTTGGAGACTGAGTGGTAGTAGGGGACTTAAGGACTATACCAAATTGGGATGTGTATCAACAAGTAGTGCAGCAGCAGTATCAGCAAGTGTGTTAGAGTGTAGCAAGGGAACCTATGGCTGAGATGGGGTCGAGTACCTATAAAGTTGGGAATGGTTCGAGTGATGATCATAGCACTTGGTAATGCATTTAACTCAGTGGCAGTGGCAACATACCATTCACAATAACATTGGACAGTTGGGTCTGTGTACAAGTGAGCATGGAGATGGGAAGTCCGGGTTGGTGCATCTAGTGCACAGGTAGGAGATGCATGAGTGTTTGGTTCAGTCAGTTTTAATGAATAGGGGTGAGATGTATACAACATCAAATTGGCATGAAGAGGTGATGCCCGATTAGTTTCAGTCAAGTACACTGTATGTTGGTTGGAAGCATCTATGTAGTGGTAGCATCAGTGTAGGCACTGATACTTGAATTGGATGTGGTGCACTAATGAGGGGACTCGAGCAGAGGTGCACGAGTGTTCAGAAGGTGAGGTTGGTATTTCAGTGGATTGGTAGGACACATCTATATTGTGTTCATCTGAGCAGAGATTAGAGTGAGGGTTAAGGTACTAGGATGCCACTGTATCGAGATGCAGTTGGGATGGCCAGAGAAATGTGCTCTTTTGTGATGTGTTCCAGAACCAGGTGCATTGCAGGCAGTGTTCAGTGAGTATTAGAGGTAGCAATGATACTGGGGAGCAGTAAAAGATTTTAGGGTAAATGTCTTAAGTATCAGTGTATATATCAGATGTCAAGTAGTGTTAGTTAGCAGTAGTAGTTATTAGAATGGGATATCAGTAATGTTTAGATATTGGTTAATTATTTCAGTAATAAGGTATTAGTTAGTGTCAGTTTTGGAGTGACCATTAGTTAGTGTACAATTGTTAGCATTTAGTAAGTTGAGAAATGTCAATTAGTATCTTAACTTAGTGTTTAGTTAGTATACTGTTATGAGCTATCAGTGAGAACTAAATTAGTATAGTTAGTATTAGATCAGTTAACTATAGTAACAGATGTTGAGTCTGTTAGTGTATGTTTGGATTAGCAGATTAGTTTATAAATCTGTTAATAGTAGGAAGAGTTAGAGGATAAGTAAATTTAGTTATAACGAAGTTATCTGTTAGAGTTGGATTAGTATAGTATAATATCAGTTAGTCATCAGTTATTAAGTTAGTTTAGTTGATAATTTTAGTAAGTATATACTGTATCAGTAGCATGATACCAGTTAGTGTATATTAATTAGTTAGTAAGTGGTGTATTATTAGTCATATAGTATGTTGGTAATTTGAAGGTCAGTTAGTGTAGATAGTACTAGCTAATTTGTAATATTTATCAATTAACAAATTAGTATTATAATAGAAAGTATAAGCATTAATTATATAGATAGGTAATGGCCTAGTATAAGCTAGAGTTAATTAGCTAGTGACCTAGTCATGACCAATATAGACTAATTAGCTTAGTATGGATCTGGTTTACCTAGAATTGACCTAGAAGAGCATGTTAGTGCACTCTATAACTTAATTCTCATTGTTTTCTCTATTTAACCTAATATTCCCTAAAATAGGATTGTGTTACATCAGCTTGGGCATCGAGAGATACCTTTGCTCAAGGCCAGAGGCAAGTACAATTCTCTATTAGATTTTATTTTATGATAGTATATATATCACATGTTCTAGAATTATATACTTGATTCCGACAAAGTGGTTACACGGACTATTATTATATAAATCTTATCAGGAGATGTTATCCCATACCGTGTTCAGCGGGTACTTATTTATATATATTTTATTATATGTATCAGGTATTGATTTTAGTGTACTTTGTGTTCACACACTACTCGTGTTTAGTGTGCATATATTCGTGTTCGTAATATGTCATGATTGGATCCATCTGTACTGGTTGGGGATGGGGGTATAGGAGTTGGTTATGTGATCAAGCCCAAGTATATTCGTGTATATTTCAATTATATATCACACGTATAATCGAGTTACCATATTGTATTCGTGTTCAAACCAAACCGATTACATAATAAACTTGTATTCTATTGCACCTTAGATAGTTTTATCTATTTCCATTATTTACAGTTATTCATATTGCATGTTCTTTATTCCAGTATATTACCTATTCACTCTAGTTTATTATATTCTGATGTTTAGTTATCCTGTATCTTTTCTATTAACTGTTATATATGCTCGATTATATTTTTATAATTGCTTTCAGAGGTATGTACTTCGCTCCAATCTTAACTGGATATATTTTTCAGATGATTGGCATATGGACCAGTGTCCCACCTACTATGGGCTGCAGGACGACGTACTATTAGAGGGTACTCCTTTAGAGCATGAGGACCTAGTACTAGAGGTTGAAGAGGTTTAGACTTATTGTTTAGACTTGTTTTAGACTTATTGAGGTTATTGGCATATATATTATTTTGGACCTATGAATGTATTGTGACTCTTTTATTCGTTATTCTATCTCGTGCTTTATATTTCTTAGTTTGTATTATGATTGAGTATCGTTTATCATTATCATATACCATATTGTTCCTCTGTTTGGAGTTGAGATGACATTGACAAGTACCTTATATATCTTGTGTGAGAAGTTTATATATTATGGATGACCCAGACAGCGTTCTGCCGCCGATGCTGCGACGTAGGCTGAGCATTGATCACTACTCGTGCCCTAATTTCGGGTGCGGGTTGTGACATTTATTGTGCTATTTTTTACTGATTTGTTTACATGCTGATTTTAGTTCCTAAGTTGTCTCTTTTGTGGTACTTGCTGTTTTGGGGTCTGACCCCACTGGTTTTGTATGGCCAGATTTTGGAGCAGGACCACAGGATCTTCCGTACATTCTGTCTCAAGATGATGAATACCAGGAGCACCCGAGGACATAAATGGGTTTCTTTTCATCACCCACCTGATCTTGTACTTATACTTTTGAGGTGTTTAGCTACCGAGCACATGTTTAGCTCGTATTTTGGAACTTGATATATTACCTGTGGGGCTACATGTAAAGATATTCTATACTATAGTTAGAGTTGATTATGTAATATTATACTTTTTCTAGTTCATCATTTTATAACTTGCTTCATGATCATCTGTGTATGTATAGTTTGGGACACCTTAATATTATATGTTTGGTGATCATACATCTTGTAACTTGTTGCTTGTTTTAGATTGAGGCACCTAGGACCCTTAACCCAGGAATGACTGTTGGATTGTAGAGTAAACCCTCACATGTCTGGACAGCCGTGATCGTATCTTAGAGTATTGAG
Source organism: Iris macrosiphon (assembly GCA_036927795.1). Classification (NCBI taxonomy): domain Eukaryota; kingdom Viridiplantae; phylum Streptophyta; class Magnoliopsida; order Asparagales; family Iridaceae; genus Iris; species Iris macrosiphon. The sequence continues at coordinate 41,274,397 of JAYESA010000003.1, forward strand.
TACTCTAGTGTACGTTGTTGACTTTGTCTACCCTCACTCTCCAGTATTCTGGTTTTGGGACGTGACAGTTGTAATATGCTAAACAGTAAAATTATTTTGATGGGTGTTTGATCTAATGTAAAGTTGCTAATTTTTGGAACTTTGATAAGTACAATAAAATATTGGTTACATATGTACATGATTTCTTGCTACTTGATGTTTGTTGTGTGATTGGTGTATAATCTAATGTGAAATTGCTATATTGTAAGTATCCTAAGAATTGTAAAAAATTTGGGCAAATTATAAGTATCCTAGAAAACTTTGAGTATCCTAGGATTGTCAAAATTTTTAACAGTCATAATAAAAACTTGTTGTATATTATGACTGTCAAAATCTTTGATAGTCCTAACTATTGGTAGGACTGTTTACAGTAAGTTTTCATTGGACTGTCAAATTTTTTGACAATTCTAGGATACTGTAATTTTTTAAATTTTTTCAGTCCTTGGATTTTTAGTTTTTTATGAATTTTTTTAGATTTGTATAATAATTTTTTTTAGATTCACTAGGATAATAATTTTTTTTAGATTCACTAGGATAATAATTTTTTTTAGATTTACATATTAAAATTTTTAAAATTCACTAGAAATACTATTTTTCTTTAAATCTACCGTAATCAAAAGTTAAATTGTATGTTATTATTATGATTACTAAATTATTATAAATAGATAGATTTTTTTATTATGAAAATTAGATATTAAATTCTTGTCCCATTTTTAGTCTTCTTCACACTGATATATTATATGATAACGTTTGAACGTTTGGAGATACTAATTTTTTACTCGTTCACAAGGAAATATTGGAAAAGAAAATTAATCAAAGTAAAATTTAGGGATCGAAACATCATTATTTTGCGATTCCAAAATTATGAAAAGTCTGTCAAATGGTGATACGGTTTCATGCAATATTACTCTTTGATAAGCTCATTTTGGCACTGGTTGGCCTCGTTTCGATCTTCCAGTCAAAAGTTATGGTCCTTTAAAGTTTTAAATTTTATACTTTTGGTTGTAACACGTGCATCTAACCTCGGATGTTGATTCTTTCTACACGAATTATGTTACTCTCGTGGAGGGCATACAAATTGGCATATTGTTTGAAGAAAAACTAATTTTAGAGAAAATCGTTATGGTAACTCGAAGCCTGCTCAATGTCATACATTATTTTCTTACGGTAGAGCACCAAGGGAACAAAGCTTACATTGCAATAATTTTTCATTAGGACTGTCAATTTTTTTGACAGTCCGAATGAAAAGTTACTGAATTTCAGGATTGTAAAATTTTTTGACAGTCCTAACAATAGCCAGGATTATCAAATTTTTTGACAGTCCTATATTACAATTTTTTATTATGATTGTCAAAAATTTTGACAGTGCTAATGAAAAGTTAGTGGATTTCAGGACTGTCAAAATTTTTGATAGTCCTAACAATAGCCAGAACTATCAAATTTTTTGACAGTCCTACATTAGAGAACTTTTCATTAGGACTGTCGAAAATTTCGACAGTCATAACAAAAGTTAGGGCTGTGAAATTTTTTGACAGTCCTAGGATACTTGAATTTTTCAAACCCAGGTTTCACAACTTTTTTCTGTATTATTGTACTGTCAAAATTTTTAACGTCCTTCTATTTGTTAGGACTAACAAATTTTTTGACAAACTATCATCGTCTCCGTCGCGACTATGTGCAAATTTTCGAAGTTTGAAACCCTAAAACGGGTTTGAAACTTCAAAAATCCTCCCAAAATGAATTATAAACCAAAATTTAATTCCTAAAAGATGAAATCTATGCATGAACATGGAACTCTAATATATTTAAAATTTGGAAGAGAAAAGAAGCAAACGTTTGAAAAAGAGAAAAAAAAAAGTTGACTTTTATAGTTATGTAGTGGACAATTTCTAACAATTCTTTATGGTGACAAATTTAAAAATAAAAAAACTGTTATGGGTTAGTCCGCAGTAAGTTTTGTAATGTTCCGGTACTTAACTAAAATCGAGAATATGTGTTACTTTCCCCCACTTTCACGTTAGCAAACAGCTACTTGTAGAAAGAAGTAGTGGAAGTGGAATTCTCAGCTAGAATTTACACTCACCCCACCCGCATACCAAATAGGCCTTCATGACTCGAGAAATGATGAATGTGAAGAATTTACTAATGTCTAATCTCAACCAATGTGGCCACCCCCTCCAAGTGTTTGCGGAAATCTTCCTGCAGAGCTGGCTTATTGTTTGCTTAGGAGTCGTCAGAGAAGATGTATCATGTCATCCGGTCCGGAGCAAGAGATTTGGTTGGCGGCGGCCGCTTGTTCGCGATGTTCGGACGGGCATAAGTGGAGGAACACTCTTCAGGTAATTGATACATATTTGAGCCATAACTTGATGTTGTTCTCATCATAATCATGTTTTTTATCGCTTCTTTTTCTTGTATGCACATCGGAAGGATCAAGAAAACTAAACACAAATCTCATTAACCACCCCGGAACTGCCGGAACCGGTGCTCATAGGAAGGGTCGGAAACCCCGAAACCGAGATTTTGAACCTCCTTGCCTGCTATCTACCTTTCATACCATGGAAAATGACAAATGCAAATTACTTATTCATCTAACAAGAAAAGTGCTAATTTCTATGTACATTAATTGATTGTTTGAGGAGTGGGTCAAAAACTCAAGCAATGGATTTGGTTCTCTTACTGGTCATTTTACTGAAGTTAAAAGCAAACAAATTTGGTGCCTACACATATAAAAGTAACTTAACATTTCCAATAATTGTCTACAATACCTTTTGAGCTCTTCTCACTGGCATCGTTCAGCCCACATGTCATGATAGAAAGCTAGAAACCTGAAAGATCCCCTTACAACAAAATCTGCAAGGCAACTAAGTATCGGGCAAGGACAGAAGCAAATAATATACTCGTTCCATGTCTGCTTATTTTCCTCAATGATCAAAATATTCCTCTACTAAGTTACTGGTAATTTATACTAAAATTGTAATATCCTAATATTTCTTTACCTGATCATCTTTAGTAATTTTGGTAGTTATGACTAATATGGTAAGTGTTAGTACCGGGTTACAGAGATCGTACAAGTACGTGAAAAATCGAAAATCTCAACTGATTACTGCATTTATCGGTCTTATGTAATCAGATTACAAACTGACAGTGGAAAAGAAAGCTTACAAGAACCTCTAGCAAATGCAGTTGCTATATATAAAGAACAAAACATAAGAAGAAGAAAACTCTGAATAACATAATAGGAAAAATTAAGATCAAATCCTTGCTGGGGTGATGAAGATTACCACTGAATATGAAAATCGATTCCGAAAAAGCCAATCCATAACGAGCAAAGGATCTTGATTCAATCTATCTTGATCGAACGATACCGAAAGTATTTATTAGCCGCACTCTCCGAATAGGGGGAACGGGTCACTACATCCTAACCAACTAATAGAAAGTTTCGTCCTCGAAACTTAGGAATAGAATCTACTATTAAGAAAACAAGGAAGAAAACTTTTTCTTCATCTCAGATTCAAGTTCCCATGTCGACTCCTCGATCGAATGATTTCTCCAAAGTACACGAATGAGAGGAACCGAACGACTTCGAAGCAGCTTCTCCTTTCGATCCAAGATCTGTAGAGGTTGTTAGACATATGACAAGTCTGTCTTCAAGTCCAGTTGCCAAAATCTATCACATGGTTCGGATCGTACACGCACTTCCTAAGCTGTGACATATGGAAGATATCATGCATCTCTGATAATTACGGTGGCAGGACAATCTGATAGGTGACTGGGACGACTCGCTTGAGTATCTCGAACAGGCCGACAAATCTCGGACTTTGCTTCCCTTTGTCCCGAATCTCGTGACTCTTCGCATGGGCGAGAATTTGAGAAACACCTGGTTGCCTTCTACGAACTCAAGAGGTCGGCGGTGGGTGTCGGCGTAGCTCTTCTGCCTACTCCGAGTCACCTTTAACCTGTCACGGATCAAGCGAATCTTTTGAATGGTTTGTTCAACCAGTTCCGAGCCGAGAACCTGATGTTCCCTAACTTCGTCCCAACAGATCGTTGACCTGCACTTTCGCCCATATAACGTCTCGAACAGAGCCATTTGGATGCTGGATTGAAAACTATTGTTGTATGCAAATTCGGCAACGGTAGGTGGACGTCCCAATTTGATTTTGAATCGATCGAACAGAGACGCATCATGTCTTCAAGTACTTGATTCCTGTTTGGCCATCGGTTTGAGGATGATAGGCAAAACTAAACTTGAACTTGGTCCCCATCGATGACTGAAGGCTCTCCCAGAAGCGTTATGAGAATCATCCGTCTCAATCTTACACAATAGAAACTGGCACTTCGTGTAGCCGAACTATCTCATCGAGGTAGGTCTCGGCGAGGCGATCGATGCTCCAAGTAACTTTAATGGCAATAAAGTGCGCTGACTTGGTTGACCGGTCGACGATGACCCAGATGGCGTAATTCCCCCATTATGTCTTCGGCAGGCCAACAATGAAATCCATGCAAATGTGCTCCCATTTTTACTCCGTATAGCAAGGTTCTGCATCTCCCCGCCCGACTTCTAATGTTCTGCTTTCACCCTCTGACAAGTCATGCATTGCGACACGAAACCCGCCACGTCCTTCTTCATGCTATGCCACCAGAAGATAGTTCGAAGGTCTCGATACATCTTCGTGCTTCCAAGGTGGGCTACGTAGGCTGCGAAATAAGCTTTCTTCAGGATTTCCTTTCTGAGTTCAGAATCGTTAGGGATGCATAGTCTTCCCTTTACCCTCATCATTCCGCTCTTGTCTTCCGCGAAGTCCGTTGCCTTCCCTGCCGCAATCTTCTCATGCATCTTCTTCAGGAATGGGTCGTCCTTCTGGGCTGATTTGACTTTCCCTATCAGGTCTGGCTCGAGTCAGAAATGAGCTAGTTGTGCCCTTTGGTATCTAATACGGAGTGTGATACCAAAACTCTTCAATTCCTTTTGCAGCCTGTTGTCGATAACTAGACTCCCCGTAAACATTCAACTCAGTTCATCAGCTACAACATTACTCTTGTCCGGAGTATATCTGATCCATAAGTCAAAGTCGTTAAGGAGTTCAAGCCAACGCCTTTCTAGCAAATTTAGATCTTTTTGGGTATAAAGGTACTTGAGGATTTTATGGTCGGTGAATATCTCATAAGGTACGCCGTAGAGGTAATATCGCCATGTTCTTCATTATTCTTCTAGTACACCAAGATATCGTCAATGAACACCACTACGAACATGTCGACGAACGGTCGGAACAACCGATTCATAAGATCCATGAATGCAGCAAGAACATTCATCAGTCCGAACGACATGATAGAAAACTCGTAGTAGTCATAACGGGTGCAGAATGCTGACTTCGGCACATCCTCTTGCTTGATCTTCAGTTGGTGGTAGCCAAAGCGAAGGTCAATTTTCGAAAATACCGACGCCTATTACAGTTGATCAAAGTGGTCGTCGGTCCTGGGCAGGAGGTACTTTTTTTGGATGGTGACTTTGTTCAGCTCCCGGTAGTCTATGCAGAGCCGCATTGTCCCATCCTTCTTTTTCACAAACAGCACAAACATGCCCCACATAGATACGCTTGGACGGATGTATCCACGATTGAGCAGCTACTGAAATTTATTCTTTAGCTCCTTCAGTTCTGCTGGACCATTCGATATAGAGCCTTGGTAATCGGTCGGGTGTTTGGGAATATATCAATGGTGAATTTGATTTCTCTGTCGGGTGGCATGCCAGGTAGTTCGTCCGGGAACACGTTGGAGAATTCTACCACAATAGAAGTAGACTCTACGTTTTTAAAATTCTGTCGGGTGTCTCGAACAGACGCTAAGTATCCTTCACAGCCATAGTGTAACATCTGTCGAGATGATATCGCAGAAATTACCGTACAGATCTTCGATGCTTCTTATGCTAAACCACTTGAGTAGCAGAATTTGGACTCTTCTGGTAGACAGAAGACGACTATTTTCTCTACACAGTCGATGGTGGCCGAGCAAGCGCTGAGCCAATCCATCTCCAAGATGAAGTCGTAATCCCGGATGTCTAGGACTAACACATCGAGCGACAGTTTTCTTCCTCCGATATTGACATGATCACATTGACATACTGAACAAACATGTAATTTTGTGCTCCAAGGGGTACTAACGCTAAGGTCTAGGTATAACAGTGTCATTGCTAACTTGTGTTCCATGGAAAAATCTGTGGACATAAAACTATGCATAGCACCCGAATAAAATAGCACGAGAGAAGGTATGTTATTGAAAAGCAATATACTTGACACAATGGTATCCTAAGCGAGGGCTTCTTCTCGTGTCATAGCGTATACCCGGCCTTGAACTGGACGACGATCCTGTTGTAGTGCGACATGATTTGCATGAGGCGCCGAAGCAGAATTTTGATGTTGAGGACGGCGATCAGAGAGGCGCGGACAGTCACAACTAGCATGGTTTGGATCACCACATTTGAGGCATAATCCATTCTTTGAGTAACAATTGTCGATGGTGTGCCCTGGCTTCTTAAAGAAAATATAGTATGTCCCTTGATTCCCTCTCAGATTGGGACCCTGGTGACCGCCTTGGTTTGCACGCTTTGGAGCGTTGTTTGCTCCCGCGTTACTTGGGTGCTTGTGATTGAAAGTATACACAGTGCCGGCAACAACTGAAGGAAATTGCGATTCGAGGGTAAGTGTGTGGTTGAGAACTTCCTGCATCGTCTGGTACTGGGGAGCGACTATGTGCGCATGAATTGCAGGTCGTATGCCGCCTTCGAATCTTCCGACATGACTTGGCGCGTCGGGTTGATAGGAACTTGCAAACTTGACGAGTAAGTTGAATTCTGCTGCGTACTGCTTTACCATCATACTTTCTTGCTGGAGGCGCACGAACTCGTTCTTCTTTTACCGTTGAACGGATGGGGGTATAAATTCCTCTTCAAAATGTGATCCTGCGATTGTCTCGTCTTCACCGTCTGTGGGGAGAGATCTTCGATGCATATCCCACCAGTCGTGTGCGTCCAAGCGGAGCTGTAGTTGGGCACACGTGACTCGCTTCTCTTCAGGTACCTCAAGGAGTTTACAATAATCTTCAAGCTCGGGTAGCCAATCTAGAGCCACGACTGGATCTTCAGTCCCGCGGAAAGACGTGTTGCAGACCTTCATGAAGTTGGCAAAGTCAAAAGTAGTTACTTCCTTCTTATTTGGGTTTGCGGTGTCTCGACTTCAGGTGTTGGTTGCTCTACTGGTGTCGCTGCTATCGTTGCAGAATGGTTGAAGGCTAAGGTCTGAACGATCTGCTGCAGGGCATCTTCCTGCTTCTGCTGGACTGCAAATCGGGCTTCAAGATTGCATTTGAACTGGCTCAGACGTTCTTTCGCCTACTTCTTGGCTTGCTCATGATGAGCCTCATCCCTCTGTTGGTTCGCCTCAAGCATGCATACTTCTCAATTGGGTCGACAGGGGGCACAGCTCGCTGGCTTTCGAAACTTTTCGAGGTGCCAAAACTACTTTGCTGCTCTTGCACCTCTCCTTGTGCTTGCGCCGATACCTGTCGTTGAGTCACTTCTTCAAAAGAAAGTAACTTGCATCAGTCTCATAACGTATTATGGACTCACTTTATGGGACGCATCTCATTTTGGCCGAACGAGTTCAAGAGTTTGAATAGGAAAATAAAATTGATAACAAAAGTTTTTTTGACACGTGGGCCAAAGGACTGAAGCCTTGCTCTGATACCAATATGTCATGCTCCGATTTCGTGGAATCGATAGTCGTCTACCGAGGGTAATGCCATGCGTGCCTAAGTTGTGCCACACACAAGGCCATGGTATTTAATACAACGAGCACATATTCAGAGTACGCAGATAATTGAACACAATAGTGAAAGAAGGAAAAGTTCTATTTATTTATAATGAACATCATTTACAAACTCTTGAACAAGAACAAAAGATTGCCTCACAGGCTTACAAAAGCTAACAAAAAATGAGATAGTCGTCCGATACATTACATTATTTTAATAAAACTGCAAAAGATTGGACCTTGAGGAGAGACTATCGTCTTGCTACGGAGCTGCATAAGGTATGTGCACGAGCTCCGAAACTAGAACACGCTTCAAAAGGCACGAACATGATGCGCCGGTTGATTGACTGGTTGGATAGTCGCCTTAGCTCCTTGAAGGATCGCCTAGGTGCGAAGAACCTGTTGCAACGAGGGTTAGTACATCAAAATGCATTGGTGAGGGCGAGCTAACCCAACTTACCAAATTGATACGTTATTCATCTGAAGCATGCAAGTTATTATGTGGTCTTTCTATCTTGCCTTAGTTCAAGTTACAAGCATGCAATATATATATATATATATATATATATATATATATATATATATATATATATATATATATATATATATTGAATGAATAAAATAAATATGCCACCATTCGGTGACTTTTACTTGTCCTGTCTGAATTACCTTCACAAAACTTACCATGACATTCCCTGTCACGAAGACATAGCTTGCATAGTTTAAATATACATGGGGGTCACTGGCACGATGCCATAGTAGACGAGTTATAGTCTTGGACGATAATGGTGTGCAACACGAGGAACACGAAGTGTTAAAATCCTTCCCGCCCGAACACGAGATTATCACGAAGTTTCGTCCGAATTGGATCGGTCCTAGTGTCCTGACGACCGTCCGCAGGAACCAGAGACCTTGTGCACAAGTTGTCTATGATCGAACGTCGTTTAAAAACTAAGTTATCAAACGAAGCAGTTCAAGAGAATGTGAGCACGAAATATGTGACCTGGCATGACCTGATTGCATAGTAAAGTATTCTACACATAGCACAATAATAGAAGAATATGTTCTAGCTGGCATTGAAACAGGATAAAAGCACATTCTAAGCGAACTAGCATGCAACAATGTAATCGTTCATGAATTTGATTGACAAGCATAACGTATTCCAAGTCTATTCCATTTTATCTTAATATCTTTTAGTTATTATGGTATCGTTGATCGGGACAATATCAAGAAAGCAAGATTATTATGTGTGAAGACTTGGAGAAGGATCAGCTAATCGAAAGTATAACCACTCACAAGTTGGTAGAGGTAGGGAAGGAAAGAGGTTCTTCAAGACTCCGCTCGTGCGACTCCTACACGATCACATGCATTGCCACAAACAGACGATCAATACCTCTTCTTCTCTTCTCCAAGATCAAAACAAAAAGGAAGCTCAACTAACGAAAATAAAGCAATCATCGAAACCGTTCAAGAAAATGCAAGCTCGAAAACCAACTCGAAAGCAATAATACGACAACAAAAACTAGGCAAGAAAACTTGCAGCGGAGAGGTCACTCTTGACTCTGCCGCTAAGTCAGTCCCCAGGATACGGTCCACTGAATATGGGAATCGATTCCGAAGAAGTCAATCCATAACGAGGAAAGGATCTTGATTTAATCTATCCCGATCGAACGATACCGAAAGTATTTCTTAGCCGTGCTCCCTGAATAGGGGGAACGGGGCACTACAACTTATCTTCTTGATCAACTCAGTAGACGGACGCCAACGACCGAGTAATAAATGTGAGACAAATCGCGCTTGCCATCAAACGCAGTCGTAAGGACCTCCCATAACTCCTTAACTAAATCTCTATTTTGAACCATGTCCTCAACTGATGGTTTTGTCGATTTCATCAATTGTGTAAACAGTCGACTGTCATTCGTCTTCTACTGTTCGTACGCGAGATTATTCACTACTGGGGGTTGTCAATCAGATGTTTTGAAAATCATATTCCTCGAAGCGTCTTCTCAACCTTCTTGCGCTCTGTCGAGTAACCATTTGGCCCGTCCAACCCCCGATCGATGAGTCGAATTGATGAAACCGTCATACCAGTGCCCGGTGTTCCCGCCATTGTGTTCCCGACACCGGTATTATCAGCAGTGCTACTTACCTCAATGGTCGTCGTCCTTCAATGTTCTCGATTCGACTTTCATTTGGTCGTTCGGACCCGATAATCATATCAACTCTGCCAATGCACGCAACGTAGCCAGACCTAACTTACACAAGGGAAGCAGAGATCAAAGGTGGATCACATAAGCCAGGAGAAAAGGAACCCAAGTTCTGTTAGATCCTGATGTGGATACCTGGTCAGGAACATATATTAACGCAAACTCAAGTCTGCTCTCTGTTAACTCTTGATACCCTCATCGAGGTTCATGCAAACAAACCATTGTTTACCCTCTGAAGTTTTTAATATTTTTTTCAGGTCCTTTTATTTGTCATATCTATTTTTTTGAAGAAAAAAAACTAGGGTTAGGGTTTGGGATTAGATGGCAGCTAAGTATGCATGTTTAGGGTTAGGGTGAGGGTTTTTGTGAACATACGGCGTGGGGGAGATGGCGACTATAGATCTAGGGTTAGGATTTGTGGAGGGGTTGACGAGAAAGGGGGAGATCGACGAGAAAATGGGGGTTAACTGTAGCGGGGATAGGGGTCGACAAAGTGGGGGGGGGGGTATAGTAGCAGTAACAACATATGCGGCAACAACAACAACAGCAGCACAACAGCAGATGAGGGGCGAGGGTCTGCTGAAGCCGGGGTTGGGGCCGTGTAGCGACGGAAGCGGAGGGCTATGGTTAGTGTTTTAAGAGAGAGAGAGAGAGTGGGGAAAATGGTTTGGCTCTGATACCATGTATGATGAGAATAATATGATGGATTATTATATATATATGAGAGGATTGACCTATTCCTTATTCTTCTACTCGATGTGGGTCTAAAGTCCAATACATAATAACACTTATACTTAACAGTAGGTTTGACATACCAATCGGATAACTTACGCAACAAAAGCAAAGTCTATCTCGACGGGCAATCCGGTGAGTATCATCAACTCACCCCGATATGAGGCGGGCATAAACGTTACAGAGGACACGCAATTTACTCTGAGTAGGAAAGATCCTGTCTCTGTTGTCCCCCACTATTCCCTGAATACAGGGCACAAGGCGTAGGAGAAGGTAGCAGGGGATGGGCCCCCAAATGGGTTACTTACGGCGGATAGAGAGGGGAGCTCATTTGGGGATGATTCCTCGATCTCTGTTAATAATTCCTAGGATTTGATTGCAATTGACGACCGGGACTCGATCGATGACGACGAATAGATGACCAGCAGTGGGTCAGAGTAACCAGAGGAGGTTTTTGTCCCAGTCATCGCTTCAGGGTCTAACGGGGTGTCAAAATAAAGAAAAAACAAACAGAGAGGACTAGTGGCTATGAATCTTACACCAAAGTCTTTCAACCTTAGATTGGTAGCTAGGCTGCATCACTGTCCAGCTAATGTTTAACACAATAGTGTGGAATGTGAGGGGAATTGGAGGAAGAGCTACTTGTGATAGATTGAAGGCCTTATGCCGCATTCATAAAATTATCATCCTTGCGATCATCGAACCGAAGGTGTCGAAGGAGAAATTATATTATTTTCAACTGAAGTTGGGTTTTCATCAATCCTTCTCTGTCACGTCCCAGTACTAGAATACGAAAATATAAGGTATGACACGTCCAGCTACACACTACGGAGTACTAAGGTACCCCTCAATACGGTCAATGTTGTATATAGACAAAGGGGTGCATACTATAATCAAGTCGCCTACGGTCGCATAGAACATTTATGTCTCAATCATTCAAATGATAAGCAGTAAGCATAGAGCATGTAAGATAAAGTATTAAGGCATCCCAGACACTATCAAAACAATTTGGAAACTAGCCGCACAAAATAATGGACTAGTAGAGTAACAATAGTACATGACTGAAATCAGCTGCAGTCTGAATAAGTACAATCATATAAGTGAAACTAATGTCCATGTATACCAGCTAACAGGTGTCAGTAGCTAAACGCCCAAAAGAAAATTGAATGTACAATATGAGTGGTGAAGAAGAAACCCACTCCTATCCCTTAGCGGCCATCCGTCTGGTGTGCACCATCAGTCAAGGAAATATGTGCTGGATTCTCGGGCTCTAAATCTGGCCATGTAAAACGAGTGGGGTTAGACCCCAAATAGTAAGTACCATTAGGAAGCACAAATGAAGATACAAAAATCCAAATCAAGCATAAGTGATGCATGAGCCTAGAATCATAGGCCTATACTCCATCATCGAGGCCATACGATATTCCTACACCAAACAAGGACAAGGAATATCGTATCGCTCCGAGATAGAGTACATCCTCTGATTAAGTCAAGCCAAAGGTTCTGTGTCGTAGTTTTGGTTCATAGCCCATCGTAGCACAATAGCCCAACCCAACTACCAAACAAGGACAAGGGTTGGACTGCACCACGATAGTTCATGTCCCTAGACTACTAACATAATGATACAGTACACAATCAAATCTAGTTAATAAATCGGCCAAAGAATCTTGCGGATTTCTATGTGAAGTCTGGGTTATCCCAATAGCATAATGCATATGTCCGAGCTTGGGTAGCCGAACAAATAAAAACATATTGCACGTAGAATAGGCACCGGTCCCTCGTAAGACCACTGTGCTAACAGATCAATAATAACGCATAGCACATAGTAGCCAGATACTGCCCTCCACTGTTGTGGATGATATACAATATCCGGTGGTGGCCAGCCTGACTCGCCATGACTAATGTCTGAGAGATGGTCGTCATGCACGATCTCGGAATTTCGTTTCCTCCCAATGCTCTACACATTTTAGTTGCCTAGTTAACCCTATTGTTAATTGGAATCTCATGTCATGGTCACATGATTCTTCCTACTAGATTTCGTACCTTGGTATGTGTACGCTAGGTACGAATCTATACTGTTGTCTGATGGCCCAATCCGGATTTACCCTAGTGTAATGCAACAATCAACAATCATCCTAACCATGCTATGGTTACTGGCCAACTACAATGTCCGTACTGGAGAAATTGAGATCATATAATATCACATGTCGAGCAGGATCAAGTGGCGCCTCAGTGCTCAAACAGGACATGTAACACGCTTAACACGTAGTAGGTGTATCAACACAGATACAAGTAGTCAAATCATGATACTACGTCAATCAGTCAGTCACATGAATTCCTTCTTTCATATTGTCATCACATTGCTCATGTCAGGTACATGGTTGGTGCCTTTATGGAAAAAGTTCAACAAATAGTCAGGTTGAGCCTAAAGCTCTGTCAAATTTTAGGTACTAGTAACTTGTGCATAAAATCTAGGGTACTACAGGTCGCTTGGTTCATTGGCACTTATAACTTACTAGGGTCAAGACATAGAATCAAAATAATCAAGTAAAAACAACAAAAACAAGCAAAACAATAAAATGAGCAAGACATGCGCATTTGGCCATATGCTCGCACAAGAATATGCACATATAGAGGGCTGTCGCATGAGCAAAAATGCCAATTGAGAAAGCCGTCACATGACCACAGCCGCCGCATGAGCAAAGTTGTCGCATGACCACAACAACCGCATGTGACGAGCCTTAAATAAAGCAAGTTGGCGCATAGCAAGACATGACAACTCGTGCACATAGCAAGTTATGCATCTAGTGAGCCAGCCATATAGTGATCTGCCCCCTCAAGTGCATGGTGAGATCCGATGCATAGTAGGATCTGCCGCATGGCACAGTCGGGCGCATAGCACAAAGCGCATATACGAAACAGTCATGCGAATCCATCCATGCACCCAATAAGTCTAGGCACATAACGCACATGCTGCGAAGGGGGGGTCTACGGTAAGGAATTCGTGCTGCGTGGCATTGCTGCCATATAGCTTACCTACTGCATATGACTTCATCGTCCCAGAATAGCAGTCACACCATGGAAAAAGCTTCAAAATTATTTTTTCATAAAATCTTCATTTGAACTCGAAATTAAGTGAATCAAATTCAAAATCACACAAAATTCAATTCTCTACAACATAATTTTCGAAAATACTAAGTTTTTAGAGATCATTTCCACGAAATACTATAAAATCCAAACTTTGAAACTTAGATCTACACCAAAATATCCATCAAAACCTAAATGTCAAGTACTAAAGATGTATAGAACCATAAGATACACATTATAGACTAATAACATACAAAGAAAATCAAAGAACTAAAATATGCAATGTTTCTCCATTTGTGCAAGATGTACTTGTCTAAGCTCCAAATAGAAAAAGAAATGAGAGTATAGAATGAGGACAGAGAGAAAGAAAATGGTCTATATAAGTTAGGGATGGGATGCTCAACCATTGGATCAATTCATGACTCCTCCCAAGCAATCCTAGCCACACAAATAAATTATGAACTAAAACCAAGGAAAACGGGTCTAGTCTCAAGGTGACCTAGTGGGCATGCCAGCAAGCTGTATACGCACTGATACATATATCGGAAACAAGGAGTAACATCTCGACCCTCCTTAGAAAAATTTTATTCTCGAAATTTAAACCCAAGGCAAGATAGAGATATCAGGACAAGCATTACACTAACTACAGGCATATCTACACATACAATTAAGCAATCAATCATACAAAATAAAAAAAGCAACATCATACTACATGGGTGATCGATAATCAAGAAATTCAAGGTACGAAGACATAAGAAAGAATATATCTCCTGAGCCGAATAAGTATGGATACCTGGACCTGATATCGTCATCGCACTTCCACGTTGACTCTCCCAGAGGGTGATGACCGCAAGCAACATGGATAAGACGGATAGTCCGGTTCTTGAGAACCTTCTCCTTTCGGTCCAAAATGGATACGAGTTGCTCCTCGTAAGACATGTCGGTACCAACGACTAGCTCAGAATAATCGAGGATATGACTTGGATTCGAGATATATCTGTAATACCCCGTTCTGCTCAAGCGGACTGCCGATTCAAACGAAAAAGTGCAATATCCCGACCCGCTTTGCTCAGGCGAGAATACTCGTTTGAGGTAAAGGATATCTAGACTTGTCCCTTCAAGGATTCCGGCTTAGGCTTTCAGAGGCTCGCTCGGAGTATCGCTCGACCAAGGCAAAACATCATTCAGGTGGGTGGCTACGGTGAACTTGTCTTTGCTTAGCCAGCACACTTAAGAAATGGATGTTTCATGCTAGTCGCTTGGTGAATCACCTCCTGCATGCTAATAAGAATACAACGCACCTAGATAAGGGAATAATCTCAAATTGTATTGCTTGTGCTAGAACATGGAAATGAAACATTGCTTATACATTGGACCCTAGTATGATATATTTGCCTTGTGCAACTAGACCCCGCTATGCCTCGAGTAAAACGATATTTGTATACTCTGTAGTGCACTGCTTTACTTGCTACACTGCACAACCCTAGATAATGTCACTTGGAAAGTCCCTTTACGGTTTTACTCCTTGGCTTACCTTCGGGCCCGAGCCAACGTGAATGCTTAAGTTTTCTTATGAATGCAATGCTTGCCTGCTTAGATGTTAACTTGTAATATTGCCTCGACTCAATGTTTGCCACAAGAAACTTATGTCACAATCAAGTAACATTATCGCGTATCGTGCATGTATCTAGTGAGCCACGAGACTATCAAATAGTTCTTTTGTGCAATATAAACTTGCAAGTATCCGCGATTGTTAGGTCGCTAAGGCAGTCCCCGCACCAGGGGAATGCATCAAGGCAAATTGAATCACTGAATGGAAATCATGTCAAGTTTACATCTGAACGAGAATCATGTCAAGTAAATCAAGTATCACAGCTCGTGGAGCAATACTCGTTCAGAGCAAGAATCAAGATTCAAGAATCTCTTGTACTTGTGTTATGGATTGTCTTATAAAGATGTGAATTTGGATAACCTTAGAGACTTGCATGTCGCAGACAACTCGGAAACGAGGGGGATCTTCGGATCCTGTTCCACAGACAGCCTCCGGGGCACCGGGGCCCGATCCGATCCGGAATGGAAATGACTGTAGGGTCTCATGTATCTTGGTGGGATGGTTTGTAGCACCTCGTATTTTTTTGTTGTATTCCATCCTCGTCAAGGACCCGTCATTAATGGCTATGCCAGCGACTATTGTTCATATAGATAAGTCATCCTCGCTTAGCAGCAATCCGCGTGCGAGTCATTGCATCACATCTGGTACATGGAAACACCTGAACAAATCTTGAGGATAACTTACATATGTGGAATACTTCAACATCTTCTGCAAACGCCTTGTAACTCGTGCAAACACATGTACCGAAACATAACCTCGCTCACAACACTTGTGTTTGCATATGATATTGTCCCAGAATGTTTATATATGCCCGTGCTTGAATTTACTTGGTTTTCCTTGGACAAGAAAAGACAAATGGTAAGTTGGTAAGTCTCGCCATGTTTTCTCTTATGTCGTACGGCGTACTGCCACACGAGTTAGACTATTCATTCTTTGCCATGAAACTGATCCTAAGGCAACTAGAAAGACAACATAACAGTTGGTGCACGGAACCTATTGAACGTGTTTGGATTTATCGAGCGGGCGAGCAGCCTTCCCACCAGTGCATTCATGTACTGATAATCCACTAGATTGTTTGTAGGGTACGGGAGAACCTCGTTCGGTGTGGATGCCTCCTTCGTGCATGCTAAGGCGTGGAGTCAATCCGACGCCTTGGAGCGTTGCGATCCGGAACTGAAGCACATATACAAGACATAATGTTGGAACATCGCTTATATTATTCCATAAATGTAGCCACTTGCCACGCTTTTACTGTTTCAGAGAGAGAGGCTTGAGCGACTAGTAATCTCGGCCTAGCGCCACCTGTAACACTTATTCAATATCAATAAAGAGTTATTTTACTTCTACTTATGTTATTCAATGCTTCCGCTATTAACGACTCTGTGAAATTGTTATTAATCGCCTATGCATTTATAATTTTGCTGCACTCGGATAATATGTGTGACTATGTGGCTTTGACTTCTTACCGCCAGCCAATAAACCACGGCCTTGCACGGGCGCGGCTCACGCTCGTACGATATCACGTCCAGATGGGTCTGAACGATCGTCCCGCGGGAGCACTGGCGCGGTGATTCTCGCCTAGCGAGGATGGCCGATTAGCCTGCGGGAGATCGGAGTGTGACAAATTGGTATCAGAGCTTGGTTATACGCCTTTGAACTTTGTTTTGATTTTTTCAGTTTCGAAAGCTCGTTCGTGGGTTATGTGCACTCTCTCTCTCTTAATGTCCCAAACAGAATATTCCAACAATGAGTCTAAATACTTTCCAAAAGTGCATATGAATGATGTGATTGTTTGTACGAAATTATGATGCTTTGGCCTTTGTGCCAACCTGTGCCAGTCCCTTTGGGAATTGACTTATGCTAGAATTGTGACTTATGTGCAAACCCGAAATATCTATACGTATTTGCCCAACTGGTTAGTACGAAATCGAATATTGCCCGAACGGTTAGCTTTGCACACAGCCTTTCGGCTAAGTTGTGTAGAGTATCGCGCGCCAAGACCTTTGGTGCTAGCTAAGTTACAAATAAATTGGGATATCGTTTAGGAATAAGACAAGTCAGACTTAGAATGGCAACCGATGGAAATCTTACCGGATGTATCGCTTAGGCGAACATAGGAAATCGTGCTTGGATTTTAGGAATTAGCTCAAACGGTATTTTTTGTCAGAAGATACAAATCAATTAAGGATTTGATTGGATGACTCAATTTCGAGTGGTGTATGGATCATTTAAAAAATGTCCAAACGGATTCATAAGTCTCGTACGATAGTTGGATTGAACGGATTTGGGAATATCTTGAATAAATGTTAAGGCTTATGTCGAATTTGGGAAATCGATATCTCGGTTAAGAAAACTTATTAAAAATCTGAGGATCATGCGAGCGATTTTGGATTGAAACAAACGGATTGAACTTGAATACAATATCGCTCGAATAGAAGTTAGCCCGAGAAATAATATTGTGTTTCGATGAAAGAGATGAACGATAATGAAGTTTGTTTGGAGTTTGGAAGAACAATCTTGAAATCAAGTTCGAAACGATAACTCTCGAAATCAGTCCTAACGAGAACTGTTATCCTGCGGGAGCGCCGACGTCGTGATTTCACATACGGCGGGGATAATCGAACTCATGGGAACATGTTCGACGATTATTCTAAACGAACTCGATGAATAGAACGAATCAAAAGATGTAATAGACTTGAGTTTGAATATTTGAAACTAGTTGTTTGAGGAATGCTAGAAGTAAGGCTATAGAAATTACTGAACAATAATATTAAAGTTGGATGATTTTATTAGACGAATTATAATCACTGCATAAACGGACTTGACTCGATAGATATATAACCTGGATGACGCAAAAAGGAAATAATAAGATGTCTCGATCGTGCCGAAGATAGCCATAACATTCAAACGTTCTTGTCTTGTGCGAACGTAAGTTTATGCTCGTACATGCGTCACGCCCGTATTAGGACGATTATCCAGCGAGAGAGTTGGCATGGTGATTTCACGTCCAACGAGGGTGATCGAACATGCGGAAGACCGGAGCGTGACAACTTATGGATCGTCTTGACTTTTGGTTCGACGCGATAAGACTAATTTAAAATGCAAGTGTTCGAAAATATTTTGATGGATAAGTTAGCCTAGAACCTGAAATAAATTACGCTTGATGGTTTTGTGAACGGATACATTAATCAGGTTGGATGACTTTAAGTTATAAATAAAGGTTTAAAATCAAATCTGGGCTTGGTGGACTTAGTATGGATAAGGATTCTATCAAAATATATTGAGGAGATAGACTATGCAAATCACTAGACTTGTCCTGCAACTTGGATATATTATGGATTTTACTGAACAGACTCGTCCCCCGTGCGAACGAACGTGTTATTATGTGTAGGAAAAGTTGTGCTTGATGTTTAAAAATTTGAGTGAAATGAGCTTGGGTAGAATACCCTTACAAATGAACAATGGTTTGACCCTAGAAATTGGGGCGAGCATCGTGCGACGAATTTGCACGATATATCATGTGCTTGAACCTGTACCTATGACCTTGTGAGCTGACCTAGTAATTAGGCAGACAACCCCGTGCCGAGTAAATGAACCTGTGTTACCGACTGTACCATATTGCTTGAATAAGCTATATAACTGGGGCAGCAAGACTTAGGGTTAGACTTTGGAAAAATAATGTGTGCTGTGTTTGACCCGAACGGAGGAACGCTAGTCGGTAAAACCGAATAGATCGTGCTTAACGGTGGTGTGAATACTTGAATTAAGTTGGAAAGGAAGAAACTTGGATTTGATTGACCCTATTGGAAGTATTCTTGTGAATCATAAAACGTGAACCATTGAGATTTTTGCAAGTAGCTTGTCTGATTTCACTATCTCTAAGTTTGGTTAAATGCATGTGTTTGAGAGACGTCTTGAACGTATGTACAATCCAAGACTAAATGAAATATGAAAATCGAGTGCTAAGACTTTGCTATCGCCAAGTTGGTTGACATGCATATGTTTGAAGGACGCTTTGAATATGTGCACGATCCAAACTCGCAATATGCTGATCTCAATGCTAGTGCAAGTGAATATCCACCTGAACAAGTATAACGACTTGTATAAGTTTGACTCAGCCTTAGATCATTAATCAAGATCAATTGAAACATACTCCGCGTTAAGCAATATGTCCAGCGCTAAGGCGCAATGAGACTGACTCAACATACACGCGACACGGCGTAAGGATCGAGTAGGAGATTGTGTTCAAACGGATCTAGTGGTACCGATTGCTACGCTTGGGATAGATTCGATAATGCGATAGTACTACCTGCGTTCAGGAAGTCTCGAGGACGAGACTTTTTCTGAGTGGTGTATGATGTAACACCCCATTCCGCTCAAGCGGACTGCCGATTCAAACGATAAAAGTGCAATATCCCGACCCGCTTTGCTCATGCGAGAATACTCGTTTGAGGCAAAAGATATCTAGACTTGTCCCTTTAGGGATTCTGGCTTAGGCTTGTAGAGTCTCGCTCGGAGTATCGTTCGACCGAGACAAAACATCGCTAAGGTGGGTGGCTTCGGTAAACTTGTCTTTGCTTAACCAACACACTTAAAATATGGATGTTTCATTCTAGTCGCTAGGTGAATCACCCCATGCATGCTAATAAGAATACAATGCACCTAGCTAAGGGAATAATCCCAAATTGTATTGCTTGTGCTAGAACATGGAAATAAAACATAGCTTATACATTGGACCCTTGTAAGCTACCTTTGCCTTGTGCAACTAGACCCCGCTATACCTCGAGTAACATAATATTTGTATACTCTGTAGTGCACTGCTTTATTTGCTACACAGCACGACCCTAGATAATGTCGCTTGGGAAGTTTCTTTACGGTTTCACTCCTCGGCTTACCTTCGGGCCCGAGCCAACGTGAATGCTTAAGTTTTCTTATAAATGCAATGCTTGCCTGCTTAGATGTTAACTTGTAATGTTGCCTCGACTCAATGCTTGCCATACGAAACTTATGCCATAATCAAGTAACACTATCGCGTATCGTGCATGCATCTAGTGAGCTAGGAGATTATCAAATAGTTCTTCTGTGCAATATAAACCTGCAAGTATCCGCGACCATTAGGTCGCTAAGGCAGTCCCCGCACCAGGGGAATACATCATGGCAATTTGAATTACTGAATGGAAATCATGTCAAGTTTACATCTGAACGAGAATCATGTCAAGTAAATCAAGTATCACAGCTCATAGAGCAATACTCGTTTAGAGCAAGAATCAAGATTCAAGCATCTTTTGTACTCGTGTTATGGATTGTCTTGTAAAGATGTGAATTTGGATAACCTTAGAGACTTGCATGTCGCAGACAACTCAAAAATGAGGGGGATCTTCGGATCTTGTTTCACGGACGGCCTCCGGGGCACCGGGGCCCGATCCGATCCGGAATGGAAATGATTGTAGGGTCTCATGTATCTTGGCGGGATGGTTTATAGCGCCTCATGTTCTTTGGTTGCATTCCATCCTTGTCAAAGACCCGTCATTAATGGCTATGCCAGCGACTACTATTCATATAGATAAGTCATCCTCGCTTGGCGGCAATTCGCATGCGAGTTATTGCATCACATCCGGTACATGGAAACTCCTGAACAAATCTTGAGGATAACTTACATATATGGAATACTACATCTTTTGCAAACGCCTTGTAACTCGTGCAAACACGTGCACCAAAACATAACCTCATTCACAACACTTGTGTTTGCATATGCTATTGTCCCTGAATGTTTATATATTCTCGTGCTTGAATTTACTTGGTTTGCCTTGGAAAGGGAAGGACAAATAATAAGTTGGTAAGTCTTGTCGTATTTGCTCTTATGTCGCACGGCGCACTGTCACACGAGTTAGACTATTCAATCTTTTCCATAAAACTGATCCTAAGGCAACTAGAAAGACAACATAATAGTTGGTGCACGAAATCTATTGAACGTGTTTGGATTTGTCGAGCGGGCGAGCAGCCTCCCCATCAGTGCATTCATATACTGATAATCCACCAGATTGTTTGCATGGTGCGGGAGAACCTTGTTCGGTGCGGATGCCTCCTTCGTGCGTGCTAAGGCGTGGAGCCAATCCGAAGCCTTGGAGCATTGCGATACGGAACTAAAGCACATATACAAGACATAATGTTGGAACATTGCCTATATCATTCCACAAATGTAGCCACTTGGCATGCTTTTCCTGTTTCAGAGAGAGAGGCTTGAGCGACTTGTAATCTCAGCCTAGCGTCGCCTGTAACACTTATTCAATATCAATAAAGAGTTATTTTACTTCTACTTGTGTTATTCAATGCTTCCGCTATTAACGACTCAGTAAACTTATTACCAATAGCCTATGCGTTTATAATTCCGCTGCACTCGGACAATCTGTACAACTCTGTGGCTTAGACTTCTTACCGCCAACCAATGAACCATGGCCTTGCACGAGCGTAGCTTACGCTCGTGCGACATCACACCTAGATTGGTCTGAACGATCATCCCATGGGAGCGCTGGCGCGGTGATTCTCGCCTAGCGGGGACGGCCGATTAGCCTGCGGGAGATCAGGGCGTGACAATACCTACGCAAGTGAGATACATGAAATACATCATGCACCTAACGGAGCAAAGGCGGGAGGGCAAGACAATAAGCAACATCTTTCACCCGCTCGAGGATATCAAACGGATCGATGTACCGCGGCGGACCCCAAACCTAATGACTACACGGGTAGGCAAAATCCACAAAAATATGTGGTCGCCGACACAAAAACTCTAAAGGCCTACGATATTTATCTGGCCAATGACGATACCAATCTGCGCGATCCGAAGCCGCTTTCTAATCCGTCTAACAACCTCTACCGTCTGAGTGATTATTTCTGGGCCCAACATCTTCCGCTCACCAATGTCATCCTATTCCAATGGTGACCTACACTTCCTTTCATATAATGCCTCAAAGGGAGCCATTTGAATATTTGCCTGGCAACTGTTGTAAGTGTAGTCAAAGGCGCACCTTGCTCGTAGGCGCAGGGACAGTGCCTCAGGGCACTCCACGCGGGATGCAATTCTTAAAGTGCACCTAAGACGTTCCTAGGCACGCCTTTTTCGAGCGCCTTGGAATAACTAAGTTGCGCCTAGGTGCGCCTTAAAAATCTTATCAAAAAAAATATGTTTAGACTATTTTTTGAACTGTTGTACTTCTTTTAGGCTGTTTTTTGAACTGATGTACTTTTTTTTACTGTTTTCTCTCTCACTCACTCAATTCAAAGTGATTATAACATAGACATGGGGGAATTTGAAGCACACATGTTTATCAATGTAGAAATCTGATGTGTATATATATATATATATATATATATATTATTTTTGCGTCTCACGTCGCTCGAGCGCGCGCCTTGTGCCTCGGGCGATTTGGACCTTTTGCGCCTCGGGTGCGCCTTGCGCCTTTGACTACCTTGCTGTTGTTATAAGAGAACTAAGTAAAGATGATCCTCCCAAGACCCACCAAAATCTAAGGTGCAAGCTCGTAGCATATCTTCCAAGGTCTGAAATGGTTTTTTCCGACTGCCCGTCTGTCGAGGGATGATAAGATGTACTGAATCTCAACCTGGTGCCCAAACTCTGATGGAAGTTCTTCCAAAAATGAGAGGTGAACCGGATGTCTCGATCTGATACTATACTCACTGGAACCCCATGCTGCCTCACTATCTGCTGCATATATATCTCTGCCAACTGCTCTATGGATTGCCCTACTCTGAAAGGAAGAAAATATGCTACCTTTGTGAATTGATCAACTATTACCCAAATTGCATCTCGACTAATCGAGGACCTAGGTAAATCGGTCACAAAGTCCATCGTGATATGCTCCCACTTCCACTTCATAATACAGAGCGGCTATAATAATCCTACCGGTCTCTGCTGCACGGCCTTCACTTGTTGACATACCAAACATTAAGAGACAAATCGTGTTATCTTCCTCTTTATTCTGTTACACCAAAAAAATTGCTTGACATCTTGATACATCTTCGTGCCCCTGGGTGAATAGAATACTGAGAAGTGTGTGCCTCGGTTATAACTTCCTGTCGGAAATCCCCGCTTGATATACAGAGACGACTCCCAAATCTAAGTGTTTCATCTTCATGAATCATCAATTCTTTCCTAAGATCAGACTCACACTCTGCCCGAAGCTTATGAATCTACAGATCCTATGCCTGAGCTGCCCTTATCCTCTCCACGAAAGTATACTAAATATACAGGCTGGCTAAAATCTCCATATCATGCAGAAGTACGACTTCAATCCCAATCTTCTGAAGGTCCTCCAAGTTATGCTTCTGTGATGTCAACACAAACGCACTATCCCTTATGATGAGAGCATCTGCTACGACATTCGTCTTGCTTGGATGATACTGGAGTTCTATGTCATAATCCTTCAACAACTATAACCATCTCCTCTCCGTCATGTTCAGGTCCTTCTACGTGAATACGTACTTCAAGCTCTTATGATCTGTGAATATCTCTATCTGTTCGCTATACAAATAGTGACTCCATAACTTGAGTGCAAACACCACTGTTGCTAGTTCTAAATCATGGGTCAGATAATTCTTCTCATGATTTCGAAGCTGTCATGATGCATAGGCTATCACCCTTTCATGCTGCATCAAAATACACCAAAGCCCTTTCTCGGATGCATCATAATACACTATAAACCCTAAGGATTCCTACTGGAAATGCGAGAATCGGTGCGAAAATCAATCTCTTCTTAAACACCTTAAATATTGCTTAACACTCTGTTGACCAAACAAACTTGACCTCCTTACGCGTTAAACATGTTAATTGTGCCAAAATCCATGCAAAATATGTCACGAACCTCCTATAATATCCTGCCAATCCTAGAAAACTTTGCACATCTGCCATTGTCCTTGGAACTAGCCAACTCTCTACAGCCTCGACCTTCTTCGGATCCACCGCTACTCCTGCTCCAAAAATAATGTGCCCCAAGAATGAAACACGATCCAACCAAAACTTGCACTTACTAAACATCGCATACAACTGGTGCTCTCTTAGAATCTGCAAGGCCTTCCGAAGGTGCTCCTCATGCTCCTCTTCACTACCAGGATAGACAAGGATGTCGTCTACAAAAACCACTACGAACTGATCCAATTACGACATGAAGATACGGTTTATCAAATCCATAAATACCGTCGAAGCATTGGTTAACCCAAATAACATTATTAGAAACACATAATGCCCATACTATGATCTAAATATTGTCTTGGATATGTCCTACTCCCGGACTCTCACCTGATGATACCCAGACCGGAGATCGATCTTGGAGAAAACTCTAGCTCCGCTCAACTGATCAAACAAATCATCAATCTTTGGTAACGGGTACTTATTCTTTACTGTTATTGCATTCAACTGCCTATAATCGATGCACAACCGTGAAGACCGATCATTCTTGCTCACTAGTACCACCAGTGCTCCCCATGGTGACCAGCTGGGTCGGATGAACTTCTTCGCCTTCAACTCTTCTATATGTTGGTACAATTTGGTCAACTCTGGATCAGACAACCTGTAAACTCTATCGGATACTAGTTTTGTTCCTGGTAACAACTCAATACAAAACTCCACATTCCTTAGTGGTGGTAACCCTGGAAGCTCCTTAGAAAAAATATCAAGAAACTCATCGTCTATTCTAGGAATCTGCTCTTCTGCTACTACTTCTGTTACAATCCTGCCCCCATGCTGCTCCTCCTCTGATCGGAAGAAGACAAAGTCCTTCTTGTTTGGAATGCTAAACAACACTCTACCCCTATGCCAATCTATCGTTGCATGACTGTCTCTCAGCTAGTTCATGCCCAGAATAATGTCAAGTTACCCATAGGGAACTCAATCAGTCTCGCGGGCAAGGAATACCCGTATACTACGACCGGACATGTTATATATACTCTACTAACCCCCACGAGCCCATTACCAGTGAGTATATTCAACCTCTATGGCAATGTCTCAAACTCCAATCCAATGTGTGTCGCAAATCGTGCAGATACCAAAGAATGGGAAGCTCCTGAATCAAATAATGTTATAGCAGGAAAAGTTGCTACTAAGATGTTACCTTCCATCATGTCGCCTAATTCCAAAGTCTCTTCCAGGGACAGAGTGAATGTTTGCCCCTGGCCCTGTTGTGCTCCCTACTGCTGCCTCCCTTGGATATGCTGTTGCGGTCTTTGATGAAATATTTGGGCCTACGTCGGCAATAAACGCTGAGCTAATGGCCTAACTTCTATTGCTGGCCCTTTGTACTGTACTGTCCCTGGTACTGGCAATGTCGGGAACTACTTAACTGGCCCTCCTACCTCTGCATCAAAGGGCAAGCGGTAATCCTATAGTCTGAACTACCACATCTCATGCACAGTCCATTGGTCGTCCTGCACACTGTCACGCCCCGATCTCCCGCAGGCAAATCGGCCGTTCCCGCTAGGCGGGAATCACCCTCGCCAGCGCTCCCGCGGAACGATCGCTTGACCCATCCGAGCGTGATGCCGCACGGGCGTGATCCACGCCCGTGCAAGGCCATGGTTCATTGGCTGGCGACAAGAGTTCTAAGCCACAGTGTCGCACAAATTGTCCGAGTGCAGCGGAGTCATGTACGCATAGGCGATCGGTAATAGGTTCACTGAGTCGACAATATAGCGAAAGCTTTGAAACACAAGTTTGAAGTAAAGCAAGCTCTTTTATTGATATGAACAAGTGTTACAGGCGACGTATAGCAGAGATTACAAGTCGCTCAAGCCTCTCTCTCTGAAACAGTAAAAGCGTGCCAAGTGGCTACAATTGTGGAATGATTGTACAGGCGATGTTCAGGCTATGTTTCAACATTATGTCTTGTATATGTGCTTCTGTTTCGGATGCACCGTTACAAGGCTTCAGAGGGAACTCCAGGCCTTAGCACGTACGAAGGAGGCATCCGCACCGAACGAGGTTCTCCCGCACCCTGCATACAAACTGGTGGATGATCAGTACATTGAATGCACTGGTGGGAAAGCTACTCGCCCACTCGACAAATCCAAACACGTAATATAAGTTCCATGCACCAACTATTAAGTTGTCTTTCTAGTTGCCTTAGGATCAGTTTCATGCAATATTTGAATAGCCTAACTCGTGTGGCAGTGCGCCGTGCGACATGAGAGGAAATACGACGAGACTTACCAACTTACCATCTCCTTCCCTGTCCAAGGCAAATATTGTTAATTCAAGCACGGGCAAGTATAACATTCAGGAGGCATAGCATATGCAAACAGGAGGGTCATTTTAGCATGATCGTTCAGGTGTTCAGTTGTTTCTTGATGCGATGCAATGACCCGCACGCGGATAGCCGCTAAGCGAGGATGACTTATTTATATGAACGTTTGTCGCTGGCATAGCCATAAAGGACCGTTTAGTCTTTGAACAAGGATGGTATGCAGCGAAGCACGTGAGGCGCTACACGCCATCCTGTCCGCACGTGAGACTAACGTGAAGTTCCATCCGGATCAGATCAGTCCCAGTGCCCCGGTGACCGTCCGTGGAACAAGATCCGAAGATCACCTTTTTACAAGTTTTCTGCGACATGCAGGTCAGGGTCAGTTTTAATCCACAACTTGATATGATAATCCATTAATTCGTGATCTGAATGAGCGTTTGCTCCAAGAGCTGAGATTCGTTCGTTACATGACGTGATTCTCGTTTAGATATAAACTTGATGTGATTATCATTCAGTTGGCACGTGATAGGATTCTCTTTCAGTATTCGTTACCCTGATGCGTGCCCCTGGTTCGGGGATTTGCCTTGGTGACCCAACGGTCCCGGATACTTGCAGGTTGATTCAGGCACAACGACTACGTAGTAGTCTCCGGGGGTTTGGATGAAAATAAGGCAACTTTCAAGCAGACAAGCATGCATTTTTATTGAACATAAGTAAACACGTTTGCTCGGGCCCGAAGGTAAGCCGAGAGATAAAACCGTTAGGGACTTAGTATGTGAGTGTCTGAACATATATAAGCAGTATTTCACTTTCCATGTTCTAGCATAGCAATACAAGTTAGAATTATTCCCTTAGCTAGGTGCGTTGGATTTTTAGCATGCAGGGGGTGAATCACCTAGCGACTAGCATGAATCATTCCAGATTTTATGTGTGCTAGCTAAGCAAAGACAAGTTCACCGTAGCCACCCACCTTAGCGATGATTCGCCTCGGTAGAGCGATACGTCAAGCGAGCCTCTGAAAGCCTAAGCTGAATTCCTGTAGGGACAAGTCTGGATATCCTTTGCTTCTTGTTTGAGGCAAAGCGGATCGGGACAGTTGCACTTTTGCCGTTTGAGCCGGCAGTCCGCTAGAACAGAACGGGGTGTTACATCCTACCCAACTCAGAAAAAGTCTCGTCCTCGAGACTCTCCTAGGACAAGCAGTAATCTAGGGTTGAGGCAATCATAGACAAGTCATTGTACTTATTCATTTGGATATTCACTTACACAAGCGTCGAAATCAGCATATCGCTTAGACTGGATCGTGCGCACTTTCGAAGGGCCCCTCTAGCGTGAACACGTCAACCAGCTTAGTGATAGCGAAGTCTTAGCACTCGAGTTTCACCTTTTCTTAAGTCTTGTGTGGTGCACTAGTTCAAGGCATCCCTCGAATAGATGCATTCAACCAAACTTAGAGTTAGTGAAATCGGACAAGCTACTAGCGATACTCTCAAGGGTTCGCACAGGTTGGCACAAAGGCCACTCGCAGCATACAACCAGACAAGCAATCATATCATTCAAAACACATTTTGAAAGTATTTAGACTTATTGTTGGAACATCCCATCAAGGCATTGAGAGAGAGCGTGCACATAACCCACGAACGAGCTTTCGAAACAGAGATATCAAAATAAATTCCAAAGGCGTAGAAGCCAGGCTCTGATACCACTATGTCACACCCCGATCTCCGGCAGGCAAATCGGCCGTTCCCGCTAGGCGGGAATCACCCTCGCCAGCGCTCCCGCGGAACGATCGCTTGATCCATCCGGGCGTGATGCCGCACTAGCGTGATCCACGCCCATGCAAGGCCATGGTTCATTGGCTGACGGAAAGAGTTCTAAGCCACAATGTCGCACAGATTGTCCGAGTACAGCAGAGTCATGTACGCATAGGCGATCGGTAACAGGTTCACTGAGTCGACAATATAGCGGAAGCTTTGAAACTCAAGTTTGAAGTAAAGCAAGCTCTTTTATTGATATGAACAAGTGTTACAGGCGGCGTATAGCCGAGATTACAAGTCGCTCAAGCCTCTCTCTCTCTGAAACAGTAAAAGCGTGCTAAGTGGCTAGAATTATGGAATGATTATACAGGCGATGTTCAGGCTATATTCTAACATTATGTCTTGTATATGTGCTTCTATTTCGGACGCACCGTTGCAAGGCTTCAGAGAAAACTCCTGGCCTTAGCACGTACGAAGGAGGCATCCGCACCGAACGAGGTTCTCCCGCACCCTGCATACAAACTGGTGGATTATCAGTACATTGAATGCACTGGTGGGGAAGCTACTCGCCCGCTCGACAAATCCAAACACATAATATAAGTTCCGTGCACCAACTATTAAGTTGTCTTTCTAGTTGCCTTAGGATCAGTTTCATACAATATTTGAATAGCCTAACTCGTGTGGCAGTGCGCCGTGCGACATGAGAGGAAATACGGCGAGACTTACCAACTTACCATCTCCTTCCCTGTCCAAGGCAAACATTGTTAATTCAAGCACGGGCAAGTATAACATTCAGAAGGCATAGCATATGCAAACAGGAGGGTCATTTTAGTATGATCGTTCAGGTGTTCAGTTGTTTCTTGATGCGATGCAATGACCCGCACGCGGATAGCCGCTAAGCGAGGATGACTTATCTATATGAACGTTTGTCGCTGGCATAGCCATAAAGGACCGTTTAGTCTTTGAACAAGGATGGTATACAGCGAAGCACGTGAGGCGCTACACGCCATCCTGTCCGTACGTGAGACTATCGTGAAGTTCCATCCGGATCGGATCGGTCCCAGTGCCCCGGTGACCGCCCATGGAACAAGATCCGAAGATCACCTTTTTACAAGTTGTCCGCGACATGCATGTCAGGGTCAGTTTCAATCCACAACTTGATATGATAATCCATTGATTCATGATCTGAACGAGCGTTTGCTCCAAGAGCTAAGATTTGTTCGTTACATGACGTGATTCTCGTTCAGATATAAACTTGATGTGATTATCATTCAGTTGGCACGTGATAGGATTCTCTTTCAGTATTCGTTACCCTGATGCGTGCCCCTGGTTCGGAGATTTGCCTTGGCGACCCAACGGTCCCGGATACTTGCAGGTTGATTCAGGCACGGAACGACTACGTAGTAGTCTCCCGGGGTTTGGATGAAAATAAGGCAACTTTCAAGCAGACAAGCATGCGTTTCTATGGAACATAAGTAAACACGTTTGCTCGGGCCCGAAGGTAAGCCGAGAGATAAAACCGTTAGGGACTTAGCATGCGAGGGTCTGAACATATATAAGCAGTATTTCAATTTCCATGTTCTAGCATAGCAATACAAGTTGGGATTATTTTCTTAGCTAGGTGCGTTGGATTTATTAGCATGCAGGGGGTGAATCACCTAGCGACTAGCATGAATCATTCCAGATTTTATGTGTGCTGGCTAAGCAAAGACAAGTTCACCGTAGCCACCCACCTTAACGATGATTCGCCTCGGTAGAGCGATACGTCAAGCGAGCCTCTGAAAGCCTAAGTTGAATTCCTGTAGGGAAAGTCTGGATATCCTTTGCTTCTTGTTTGAGGCAAAGCGGGTCGGGATAGTTGCACTTTTGCCGTTTGAGCCGGCAGTCCGCTAGAACGGAACGGGGTGTTACACACACGTCTCTGGTATGGCCTCCCTTGCCATAATAGGTATAACCCACTAACATGTCACGTCCCGATTCTGCATAATCCATAATCGTCTCGCGAAAGTGATGTCGTGCGAGCGTAAGGCGCGCCCGCACAAGGCCTAGCATAATGATATATATAGAAACACTACAGCAGAGTGCACAAGTTGAATAACACACAATAAAACGAAAAAAAAAGTTTTCTTTATTGATAAAGTACTTCTTGTTACAAACTCTTGACTCAAAAGTAAGGGGTTCCACATGGATTACAAAATAGACTCAAAATGAGATAGTCGTTTCATATATTATATTCCATACTAAAAGTTCAAAAGATAATAGACCTTCGGGCGAAGCTATCTCCTTGTCTCGGAGCTGCATAAGCTATGTGCACGAGCTTCATAGACTTGATCATACTTCAAATGGGAACAAACGGACGCGCCGGTAGATGGACTGGATGGGAAGTCGCCTTAGCTCCTCACAGGATCATCTTGGCACGAAGAACCTGTTGCAACGAGGTTCAGTACATCGAAATGCACTGGTGATAGCGAGCTAACCTAACTTACTAATCGACACGTTATTTATGTGAAGCATGCAAGTTATTATGTGGTCTTTCTATCTTGCCTTAATTCAAGTTACAAAGAATGCAATATATATGAAATGACTGAAATGAATATGCCACTGTTCGGTGACTTTTACCTGCCTTTAACGCATCCACCTGCAAAAGACTTACCATCTTCCCTGCCAAGAATACATAGTTAGCTTAAACAGTCAAATGCAAATACATAGGTCACTATCATGACGCCATAGTGGATGAGTTATAGTCTCGGGGTGGAGATGGTGTGCAAGAAAGAAACATGGGGCTTTACACCATCCTGCCCTAAACATGCGACTATCATGATGTTCCGTCCGGATCAGATCGGTCTCAGTACCCCAGTGTCTATGACTAAGCGATGTCTAAAACTAAGTTATCAAACGAGCAGTTCAGGACAACAGGAATCGTGAAACAAGTAACATGTCATGATCTGATGGTATAGTTTCCCTGTTCAAGCGATCGCATGGTAAAGTGTGTTCTACACCTAGCACAGAAACAAAAGAACATGTTCTAGCAAGAATTGAAAACACAATAAGAGCACATTCTAAGCGAACTAACATGTAACAGTATAATCGTTCACAAATTGGTTTGACAAGCATAAAGTATTCCAAGTCTATTTTATTTTTATCTTGATATCTTTTAGTTATTATGGTATTTGTCACTACCATATTTTCTAGAAAAGAGTATTTTAGTCATTTGGTAATCAATTAAATATTGTGTATGTTAAATATTTATCTATTGTATTATTATTTATTGTTAGCATGTTAGATTTTATTTTTGGACTTGTGTTAGTGAACCTAACTAGTTTTGATTAGATCCATGGACCAACATTTAATTGTAGTTAGATTTGATCCCAATAGTAAGCCCATTCATTAGGAGGATGAATTAATTAAGTTAAACCCATTAGACTAGAACCTTTCCTCCTTTATTAATTTTTTATGAGAAGCCCCAAGGGGTCTTTTAGACTTTACATAGTAGCTTGAGGGAGGGGACAAGGCCAGCCTATATAAGGGGGTAAAAAAAAATTTTCTTTATTTTTTATTCCAAATCTAGATCTAGAATTTCCCTCAACCAAATTTCTTCATTCCCACACCAAATTCCTACCAAATTGCTTTCTAATTTCTTTCCAAATCATCATTGGAGGTTATTAGAGTAAGGATCTACAAGAAGGAAGTAAGGATCTATAAGAAGAAGCAAGGATCTACAAGTTGGAGGCTCTTTTCACCCAATTTGGGAATTTTATTGGGAATCCATCTCCCAATAGGTACAATTCAATTTTTCTCCTTTAATTAGACTCTAAACCTGTGATTTAATCATTAGGAACCATCCCATATGCTAAGGCTATCCATTGGAATTGGAATTAGGTTCATAAGAGGCCAATGGAGAAAGTTATGGCGTGTTGTGTGTCAATTTTGGAGGAATTCGGAGATTGACACATGTTGTGTTTGTAAATTGGTCAATTAGACTAAATTGACATATGTTTGATTGTGTGTGGCTAGTGTTGTGTCCACAATTGGATACATGTAGGTTGTATCCCAATAATTTGGAGATACGGGTTGATTTGGGGATTTCTTCCGACACGGGAGTTTGAGCATGTCATATTTTGACACAGACATGTTGATATATAATTAACTCTTCGTATTGTTCATAGATACTATTTTAGACTTACTCGTGTCCTTCGGGGTATATTTGGTTGTGTGGTGGACTCGTACCGCAAGCGTATCATAGATCTAGTGTGATACGGGTGCGATGTACTCCACGTGTTTGGTTCATTGCATTGTAGATTCAATTTGCCTTGTGTATAGCTATTAGAAAATTAGATTTATTATTGTATATGATATTTTTATATATATATATATATATATATATATATATATATATGTTGGTGGTGTTTGTATATATATACTTAGAGAGGGGTATATATGTATGTGTGTTTATATATGTATATATTGAGGTGTGTGTGTGTGTGTGTGTGTGTGTGTGTGTGTGTGTGTGTGTCTATCTCTAAGTGTCATGTGTATGTACATATATATATATATATATATATATATATATATATATATATATATATATATATATATATATGTATATATATATAGAGATGTTGTTATATATCTAGTGTTATGTACTTATATATATATATATATATATGTGTGTGTGTGTGTGTGTGTGTGTGTGTGTGTGTGTGTGCGAGTGAGTGTTATATATGTATATGTATATAGATATATATGAGTGTTTATAGTTGTTTAGGTGTATGTGTGTGTATGTGTGTATATATATATAGATATATGTGTGGATGTGTATCTTGTGTTATATATATATATATATATATATATATATATATATATATATATATATATATGTGTGTGTGTGTGTGTGTGTGTGTGTGTGTGTGTGTGTGTGCTAGGATGAGGGGGAGCAAAATCGAGCAACTGAAACAGCGTGCAGCAGCAGTAGTGAGCACAACGCGAGGGCAGCGAGCTGCAGCAGCATCAGCGAGATGCAGCATGTATAGCGAACAGCAGCAGCGTGTGCAACAGCAGCAAACAGAGTGGCAACAGCAAGTAGAGGCCAACAGCAACATCAGCAGCAAGGTGAGTAGTTAGTATGGTTAGTGAGTAGTTAGACGGTTAGTAAGTCATTTGAGTTACAAGTTAGCTAGTTAGTTCATAGATGGTTAGTTAGTTTAGTTAATAAGTTTAGTATAGTTAGTTGGCTTGTTGTGTAGTTAGTTAAGTTAATACTTTTTATGTAGTTATATATATGCATGCATATTCTTATTAGTAGTGTAGTTTACTAGTTAGTTCATTAGTAGTAGTTTAGTTAGTTAGGTATTAGTATTAGTTACTATTAGTTCTAATTATCTTGAAATATTACCAAGGTATTAAGATTAATACTAGGTATTAGAATACATGTTAAGGTAATATTGGGTATCAAGATACTCGATATTAATAGAAGGGTAAAAGGGTAAGTAGTACTAAGATATTGGTGATAAGCAAGTAACAGGTATCTTGTATGAATACACTAGGATGCTATATATATATATAGTAGTATATATAGAGTAGCAAAGATATATATATGTTTTGGTATGTTTGGTAATTAGTAGTATTGTAGTAGTTTAGATAATGTTAGTTACAGTCTAGTTTTTGGTTGTTAACTATCTATTAGGATTTGAATTACCTTGTGATACCAAGGTAATGTCAAGGTATTGGCCGATACTCAAGGTATTGAATTTGAGTATCAAGATGGGGGTGTAGTGGTGCGATACCGCATTGGTTCAAAGCCAAGGTATCCACTTAGCATTAATTTAGTTAAGAATATTATATATTGTTGATTGAATATATGTTTTATGATATTTTTATATTTATCACTTGCCTATCTTACGATACGGTATCCTATTGGTTTCATAGTATCTTAGTATAGCTAGTGTGGCATAGTTGCATAGTGTATGGACCTAATATCCTAGAGATAGACTCATACAACATAAAAATAACTAGTTTGACCAAATTTGACTAGTTTGACGTAGAGTTGACCTAGTTTGATTATTTTGACTTAGAAATAGCTTTATGACCTAGATTTTGACTAGTTTAACTTATTTTTATTCCAAACCTTGTATTAATATAATATTCCATATTTAGGTCTGTGTGACACTAGTTCGTATACCGTTTATCATCATTTGCTCTGGACCACATGCGAATACATTCTCTGATAGTTTCTATTATTTGATTACTACTATAATTCAAGTATTTAGAAATATTACTTATGATTCTTGACACAATGGTACACGGATTGGTGTTGTTATTGGATCATCAGTCATGAGATGTTACCTTGATTATTGAGATGGTATCGAATAGTGTTCCTTGTTGGTATTGGATAACATTGAATATTGTATGTTAAACATTGGATACATTGGCTAGTAACGTGCAATGATTCGATCCATCGTATCAGTGAGGACGGAAGAAATATTAATTAAATCTGTGATTAAGAACTATCGGCTAGTAGTATAATTATTGGCTACTAACTAATCATGCAATTCACGTATGGTTGAGTTAGCTCCTTAGTGTAATCATTGAATCTCCCAAGCCGATCACATATTTAGTTAGTATCTCAAACACTTAGTATATTGTAGATTTTATTTTCAGTTCATTGATTACCTTGTTCTATTTCTGACATTATAGTTCATTCCTTGATTCATGAACGCATTGATTATATTCTGTTGCTAGTATTGCCTATTCTTTCATTATTCTTGGTCATTAGTTATATTCTCATCGTAGATAGCATCCTCTATTTACTGCTTTATAGTTTTTGTTAATTAATTAGAATTGCTATTGGTTTATACTTCGCTCTATTTCTGACTGGAAAATATTTTTCAGAGGATCCGGGAGACTGGTGTCCGACATACTACGGACCTCGACCTATAGATGGTGCAGGTATGGACCCACTAGTTCTGGAGTGATTGCCGGAAGGTTTATCCGGATCACTAGTTATCATAGTTAGTTTTCTTTAGCATTTTGGTACCGGCTTTAATTTCGGCGTATATTTGAGACTTGGAGTTTGTTTCTATTTGTTATTGTTATATTTAGATTACATAGTTATGTTAGACTTTTTTGATATCTTCTCGTACCATAGATTTGTGATTGAGTATTGTGTTGCATTAAGTATTTTGTCCTCCTTCTTGGAGTTGAGGTATTATTGGCAGATTATATATTATTGTGAGATGTTTAGATAGTATAGTCGACCTAGACAGCGTTCTACCGCCGATGCTGCGGTGTAGACTGGACGTACCGACGTACTCAAACCCCTTCACCGGGTGTGGGTCATGACACATTTTTGTGGTGGCCCATGCAGGTCAGGCTTCACAAGTTGTTAGATATCGTAGTAGTGCGATGACTTAGTTGTATTACTGCGAGCCTGCGATAGGATATAGGATATAAGGATGAGATGATACTCAATCACAATTTCTTGAGAGATTCCAGGGACGACCCTAGAGAATATTATTATTAATTTTAATTCAAATCTTTTTCCTTGTGTTCGTCCGCTCCCACTTATTGTTATTGAATTTGATTCTTGCTGATCTGTTGTTGAATTTAATTCTTGGTGTCATTGTTGAGTTTGATTTCATATCGAGATAAATTTTACGGACTAAATTATGGTATCTTCTGATGACATATGTTGATAAGGACATTGAGAAAGGTGAAACATCTACTTTGGTTATGGAGCCTAGAGTTTATCGCAGCCATATTAACTGGTGTGGCGAAAACGTAAGAACCTGGCTTCAGATGTATATATCTTAGTTATAAAATTTAGAGTTTCTCGCAGCCATACCGGTTGACGTAGTGAGGATTCTAGATTATATGATTATAGAGTTGTATATCTTAGTTATGGAATCTATCGTTTATCACAGCTATGCTTACTACTAGCATAGCGAGGATTCTGAGTGTCATAATTTCGGACAGACGTGTATGATTATCAGGTGTATCTTAAATTAGTTCTTAAAGTATCATCTCAATACTTATCCACTCCTGTTATTGTAGGATTTTGTCCCATTATTCTTTAGCTTAGAAGTAGAGACTTGATGTAAGTAGATAGGAGTGTACCAGTATATGACTAGTGATGTGTATATCGCCTGATATTGAGGTTAGTGATATGTTATAAGCAATAGGTGGAATAGTGTCTAAAAATTGTGTGCAGAATATACAGTGGGTGATGAGTGTCAGTGTGAAAGTTTATGAGTATCAGAAAGTGGAAGCCTGAGTATTAGAAATTCCAATAGTATGTCATAGGTTGAGAAATGTCAAGATTGGTCATGGAAGATATGTAGTGTATCACTGATTAGTGTATCAATCTGTAAAAGGTTTAAGGGAAGATACATGTACATCAATAGAGATATGGAACCATGTGCCTGCCTTTGAGAGTGAAGTAAAATATGTGTATTATAGAAGTTAATAACTAGTGCATTTGATGCAAGTGATCATGATTTCTACTGAGTGTGATGAGGTGATCTAATGATAAGCTAGTGTCCTAGAATATTAAGGGCATATGTTGTGTAGTTAGGAAGCTAGTATTACTATATCAAGAGTACTAGTATTTCTATATCAGGGATTAGTTGAGTAATGTGCTAGTAACAGTAAGTACCTTGTGTGATAATATTAGATTGGTGTATCAATTAATATGGATAGAAAAGCATTTGGAAGTAATAGTGCAAGTAATCCAGACAGTAGAGGAGAGACATGAGTAACTTGGTATGAGGATGTCATCTAAAATTCATATGAGAGATGGTACCTTGTGTTGACAGTAACAAGATTTGAGTAGGCATCCTATTGGGGGTATTTAAGTTGGACAAGGGTGTGCTAATAGAACATATGATTGAAAGAGAATACAAGTGTTCCTTACAAAAGAATGGTTGAGAATTTTGGTGATTACAAGAACTGAAATAGAGAGGCAGTATCTTAGTGGTATTTTGTATAGTATCCTAGGTAGCAAGTGCCAGTGAGTTAAGTATGTCCATGACCTAGTTCTATAATATATCACTAGTATTTGGTAACCCTCAGTGTTAAAAATATTTTGAATAGGTTATGACTGGCCCAAGAGAGAGAGGGTGAGAGTTTTAATTTCGAGAACGGAATTCTGCTAAGGGGGTAGACTTGTCACTACTATATTTTCTAGGAAAGGGTATTTTAGTCATTTTGTAATTAATTAAATATTGTGCATGTTAAATATTTTTTATTATATTATTATTTATTGTTAGAATGTTAGATTTTATTTTTGGACTTGTGTTAGTGAACCTAACTAGTTTAGATTAGATCCATGGACCAACATTTAATTCTAGTTAAATTTGAGCCCAATAGTAAGCTCATTCATTAGGAGGATGAATTAATTAAGTTAAACCCATTAGACTAGCACCTTTCCTCCTTAATTAATTTCTTCATGAGAGACCCCAAGGGGTATTTTGAACATTATATAGTATTTTGAGGGAGGGGGCAAGGCCGGCATATATAAGGGGTAAAACTTTCTCTCTCCTCATTTTTTATCCCAAATCTACATCTAGAATTTTCCTCAACTAAATTTTTTCATTCCTACACCAAATACCTACCAAATTTCTTCCCAATTTCTTCTCAAATCATCATTGGAGGTTATTAGAGCAAGGATCTACAAGAAGGAAGCAAGGATCTACAAGGAGGAGCAATGATCTACAAGTTGGAGGCTCTTTTTACCCAATTTGGGGATTTTATTGGAAATTTATCTCCCAATAGGTAAAGTTTTTTCCCTTTAATTATACTCTAGACCTACGATTTAATCATTAGGAACCACCCAATATGCTAAGGCTACCCATAGGAATTAGAATTAGGTTCATAGGAGCCATATGGAGAAAGTTATCGTGTGTTTTGTGTCAATTTTGGGAGAATTTCGAGATTGACACATGTTGTGTTTGTCAATTGGTCAATTAGACCAAATTGACATGTGTTTGATTGTGTGTGGCTAGTGTCGGGTCCATAATTGGATACGTGTAGGCCGTATCCTAACAATTTGGAGATACGGGTTGATTTGGAGGTTTTCTTCCGACACGGGGGTTTGAGCATGTCACATTTTGACATGGACACGTAGATGTATAATTAACTCTTCGTATTGTTCATAGATACTATTTTAGACTTGTTCATATCCTTCAGGGTACGTTTGGTTGTGTGGTGGACTCGTATCGCAAGCGTATCATAGATCTAGTGTGATACGGGGGCGATGCACTCCACGTGTTTGGTTTATTACATTGTAGATTCAATTTGCCTTGTGTAGAGCTATTAGAATATTAGATTTATCATTGTATATATATATATATATATATATATATATATTATATATATATGTTGGTGGTGTTTGTATATATATACTTAGAAAGGGGTACATATGTATATATACCCCTCTCTATGTATATATTTATAAACACCACCAACATATATATATATATATATATATATATATATATATATATATATAAGTGTCATGTGTATGTATATATAGAGAGATGTCGTAATATATCTATTGTTATGTACTTATATATATATATATATATATATATATATATATATATATATATGTGTGTGTGTGTGTGTGTGTGTGTGTGTGTGAGTGAGATATATATATATATATATATATATATATATATATATATATATATAGTTGTTTACGTGTGTGTGTATGTGTGTATATATATATAAATATATGTGTGGATGTGTATATATATATATGTATATATATATATATATGTGTGTGTGTGTGTGTGTGTGTATGTCTGTACTAGGATGAGGGGGAGTAGAATCGAGCAACTGAAATAGCGCGCAGCAGCAGCAGCGTGCGCAGCGAGCTGCAGCGTGTGTTGCAAACAACAACAGCGTGTGTAGCAGCAGCAAACGCAGCAGCAACTGCAAATAGAGGCCAACAACAACATCAAAAGCAAGGTGAGAAGTTAGTATGGTTAATGAGTAGTTTGATGGTTAATTAGTAAGTCGTTTGAGTTACAAGTTAGCTAGTTAGTTCATAGATGGTTAATTAGTTTAGTTAATAAGTTTAGTATAGTTAGTTAGCTTATTGTGTAGTTAGTTAAGTTAATACTTGTTATGTAGTTATATATATGTATGCATATTGTTATTAGTAGTGTAGTTTACTAGTTAGTTCATTAGTAGTAGTTTAGTTTGTTTGGTATTAGTATTAGTTACTATTAGTTCTAATTACCTTGAAGTATTACCAAGGTACTAAGATTAATACTAAGGTATTAGAACACATGTTAAGGTAATATTGGGTATCAAGATACTCGATATTAATAGAAGGGTAAAAGGGTAAGTAGTACTAAGATATTGGTGATAAGCAAGTAATAGGTATCTTGTATAAATACACTAGGATACTATATATATATATATATATATATATATATATATATATATATATATATATATAGTAGCAGAGATATATATGTTTTGGTATGTTATGTAGTTAGTAGTATTGTAGTAGTTTAGTTAATGTTAGTTATAGTCTAGTTTTGGATAGTTAACTATCTATTAGGATTTGAATTACCTTGTGTCACTACCACATTCCAGAATAGGGGTATTTTCGTCTTTTTATTTATTTAATTTAATGTGTTAATATTGCATGATAATTATTTATATTTAATTGCTGTGATTTTATTTGATTGATTGTACCTTACCATTGCTTCAGCACTACACTAGCATTTGCCTTCCTACAAATTTTGCACCCTTATCCTAGTCATGCCAGTCTTCTATTTTGATCCTTGTGTAACTCATAACTACGCCCTGTTGTGCTTCACTTTAGTCGCACAATATTCGTCGCAAACAATTATATTTAATTCTATATAAATCTAAATTTACATCGTTGTGCGTTCCACTTGAAATTGGAGACACAATTTCGACCTATTCTGTGCAACCCAAATTATGAGAATATTCTACT
This sequence comes from Iris macrosiphon, assembly GCA_036927795.1. NCBI lineage: Eukaryota > Viridiplantae > Streptophyta > Magnoliopsida > Asparagales > Iridaceae > Iris > Iris macrosiphon. The sequence continues at coordinate 41,314,859 of JAYESA010000003.1, forward strand.
TTGAGTCTCCCACATTTATGACACTTGTGTCCCACCTAATTTTAGCCCCATATACTTCTAATTAATTTTAGAACACCAATTATATTAGTTTTAATTAAATTAATCCAAAAATTCTACCTTGTGTAATTTTTCAATTATTGGACACTTTTATGCAAAAGTGCATTGAGGTGTCCACACCCCATTGGACCAACACATGAAGAAACCCCATTTTTCTTCATGTGAATTTTCTCCATAATTTTGTAGTGTGTAAAACTCAACATCAACCCTCATTGAACCTTGGTCCTCAATTTTGAAACCATGAAATCCTAGCCCTCCAATTTCTACATGAGAAGCCAAGCCCTTTTTCCAAGGAGGAGTGTTGATCGACCCACTTTTCTAGGTCAACCTCAACACCAACCCTAATTTTACACACACACACACACACACACACACACACACACACACACACACATATATATATATATATATAACTTTCTTTTCTTTATTTTTCTTTAACCCTAAACTATTCCAACCGACACCATCCCTCCCATCTCCTGTTCATCACCATCCCCTTCAACCGTCGACTGGAGCCCAGTCCCACCACCAACCCGTCGAATCATTGTACCTCGCCTGAGCGACCCGACCCCGCTGAACTCGCCAGAAGCCCACGCCAGAGACGGCCCCGACCGCCTGAGCACGCCAGCACCCTGCTTCTCACTACCTCCCATCAACCAACCCGACCGGAGCACTCGCCTGAACCGCTGAACCCACACCTCATGATCGCCTGAAGATGACGACACCGCGGCCACCATCTAGACGAACAACAGCAACTCGACGACTCATCGACAGCATACGCCTGAACCTGACCCTGCTGCCATTCGCCTGAACGTCCCCTCCTTCGACTGAACGACAGTAGCCACCTGAGCCATCCCTCGACGTCGAATACCCCGTTCACGCGTGTGCAGGTTCGAGTTATTCTTTTCATGTTGTGTACGTATATACATGTAAATGACGTTAGGATATAACATATTACTCCATGGCAAGTTCGTTAGTTGTTGATTACTAGGCTATGCAATAACCTAAACTCGTATGCGTATACGTACGCGTATGTGTATTATGTTCTATTTGGTATGCATATAATATTGGTTGATACATATTTATAAATATATGGATATATATATATAAGCAATTAAATACTATACTAATATGAATATATCGTATATGTACTGTGAGACCCTAGTGTTAATTACAAATATTCCGTAATTGCTTTGACCATGGAATCTGGATGATTGTGAGTTGACTGCCTTATGTACACTGACGTACTGGCAAGACCCGTGTTAGTGTTTGACTGCCTGATTGCACAGCAATTTCAGACGTGACACCCATGCAGCTAGATGCACATTTGACCCTGAAGATGGCAAGTGTCACCCCTAGCATAGTCTCTGAGTTTATGGTATTTATGATTGCGTGTATGTTAGTGTATCGACTGATACAATATTATTATTAATTGATGTCTATAGGACTGTTGGATCATTCAGATAAGACCCCGGAAATAGGACATTTGTATTTCTATCAAAGGACCACAGGCGAGTACATTCTCTGACAGTTTTTATTATGTTGATTATCTCTATGATTCTAGTTGTATAGCATACATGATTCTGATACTATGTATACACGAGTTGGCATCATCGAGACTGATCACGAGGAGTCATGATTTAAAATCCATCGTGATAGCCGGGGACGGAGAAATATTAGTAGATTATGTGATCATACACAACTCTACATGCATCATAGCTCACCCACACCTCACGTCGGTGTAGCCTGACCATTACATGCCTCATAGCCTATTATATGTGATTAGCCTGACTATTGCTCACATCATAGCTATCTGGATGGTTAGCCTGACCTTACATGAATCATAGATAATTATATGTAACAAGCCTGATCAGTCCCAAGCCGATCACATGATAGGCTAATGTTTCACACACTTAGCTAGATAGTCTATACATGTATCTCTAGTTTATTGATCTAGCATTTCCTTATGTTCTAGTATTCACCTATGTTCTAGTTATTGCTCTAGCATTTACTTATATTCCAGTTCATTGCTCTAGCATGCACTTGTATTTCTGTTCATTGCTAGTGTACCATTGTTGATGACATATGCTCCAGTATTTCTATTTCCAGTATTTTATTATTCCAGTATTTCTTATTGTCAGTATTTATATCCATCTTGTATTTCTTTACACTGTATTATAGTTTTTGTCAATATATGTGAACTGCTGTTAGTGCTTGTACTTCGCTCCAATCCTGACTGGATATTTTTTCCAGAGGATCTTGAGGACTTCTGCCCTACACATTATGGACCAGGTATAGATGCAGACTACACACCAGAGATCTTAGAGGAGTATATTTCATTAGAGGAGATACTACATGCAGCTATCTAGACAGCATTTGTTTTATGCTTTTGTGGTTTATTTTGAGTTTATGTTGAGACTTATGTTAAGTTTAATTTGAGACTTGTGGAGACTTTTATGTTGGACAACTAGACTGTGGTTAACTCTATTTTGAGACATGGTGTTTGACTATGTCATTCTTCTTATCTTTTATCGTGCTATTACATTCTTCTAGCTTTTGTGAGAATATACATTATGAGCTGTTGATAGATATTTATTTCATTGTACTCCTTATGGAGTTGATATCATTGACAGGTGGCGAGTTATGTTAGTATTATTGAGATCTAGACATTGTTCTACCACCGATGCTACGGTGTAGGCTGGACGTACCAACGACTCATGCCCAAATTCTGGGTGCGGGTTATGACACATTTTTAGTGGTAGCCCATGCAGGTCCAAGCCTCGCAAGTTATGCAATGTCGTGGTAGTGCGACAACTTAGTTGTACTACTGCGAGCCTGCGATAGGATATAGAAAATAGGATTTAGGATGAGAGTATGCTCAATCACAACTAGAAAAATCTGATCTTCACAATGCTATACTGAATGATTGTTTCCTTTAGAATTTACTGTCCTTCCTTGATGATATCATATCTCTTATTATAATTGATTCTTTTCGATCTGTCTTCAGGATGCCGCCGAAGACTAGGTCTTTGAGATTGGGAGCAGCAGCTTCAGAGAGGTCTGCACCTCTCGACCTGACAAACAGACATCTGGAGTTCCTCCTACATTTTCTATTCGTGTGGGAGTATCTGCAGCTGTTGGGATTCCTCCTCACCTG